>UESW01001650.1:115622-212953 GCA_900491605.1 Calamus simplicifolius
ATATAGATCTACCTAGAGATTGGAGATACGCTTATAGTCACCCTAAGGAATTGATTATAGGTGATCCATCTCAAGGAATAAGAACTAGATCATCTATGAGAATATTAGTAATCATCTTGCATTTGTATCACAAATTGAACCTAAAACTATTGAAGAAGCTGAAAAAGATAATAATTGGATGTTAGCTATGCAAGAAGAATTAAATCAATTCACTAGAAATAATGTATGGACATTAGTAGAAAGACCTAAAGATCATTCTGTTATAGGATCAAAATGGGTTATTTAGAAATAAACTAGATGAAAATGGCATAGTAATTAGAAACAAAGCTAGATTAGTTGCAAAAGGATATAATCAAGAAGAAGGTATTGATTTTGATGAAACCTTTGCACCTGTAGCTAGATTAGAAGCCATTAGACTATTACTTGCATTTGCATGTCACATGAATTTTAACTTATTTCAAATGGATGTAAAAAGTGCTTTTTAAATGGATTTATAAATGAAGAAGTATATGTAGAACAACCACCAGGTTTTGAAGATCATGAATTTTCAAATCACGTTTTTAAATTGCACAAAGCATTATATGGTTTGAAACAAGCACCTAGAGCTTGGTATGATAGATTAAGTAAATTTTAATTGAAAATGATTTTATAAGAGGAAATGTTGATAAAACATTATTTTTGAAAAGAAAAGATAAAGATTTATTAGTAGTTCAAATATATGTTGATGATATTGTTTTGGTGCTACTAACAATCTTCTATGTCAAGAGTTTGCTAAGTTAATGCAGGGAGAATTTGAAATGAGCATGATGGGAGAACTCAACTTCTTCCTTGGACTCCAAATCAAACAAAGCAAAGAGGGAATCTTTATCAACCAAACAAAGTACACAAGAGAAATTCTAAAGAAGTTTGGTATGGAATCAATCAAACCCCTCGGAACACCAATGAGTCCTTCATGCAAGCTGGACAAAGATGAAGAAGGTAAGAAGGTTGATCAAAAATATTATCGAGGTATAATCGGATCCCTACTTTACTTAACTGCAAGTAGACCAGACATAATGTTCTGTTTGCTATGTGCTAGATTTCAGTCTGAACCTAAAGAATCACATTTAATTGCTGTTAAAAGAATACTAAGATACTTAAGTGGAACAAAAAATGTAGGTTTATGGTATTCTAGAGACTCAATTAAACTTGATTGCATATTCTGATTCTGATTATGCTGGATGTAAGTTAGATAGAAAAAGCACAAGTGGTGCATGCCAATTCTTAGGAAGTAACTTAATCTCATGGTTTAGCAAAAAGCAAAATTCAGTTGCATTATCAACTACTGAAGCTGAATATGTTGCAGCTGGAAGTTGCTGTGCTCAAATCCTATGGATTAAGCGACAACTTGAAGACTATGGTATCACACTTGATAAAACACCTATAAAATGTGATAATACAAGTGCAATAATCTAACTAAAAATCCAATTCAACATTCTAGAACAAAACACATAGAAATTAGATATCATTTTATAAGAGAACATGTTAACAATAATGAAATTGTCTTGATTATGTAATACTGAAGAACAATTAGCAGATATATTTACAAAACCCTTGAGTGAAGAAAGATTCTGTTATCTTAGAGGAGAGTTAGGGATTTGTGATCCATTAGAATGAATTTGAAACCCCTAAGGAAATTTTATCTAAAATTCTTTCAAATCCTTGATCTTTAAGGAAATCTTATCTAGAATTCATATCTAATTGATCAAATCCAATGATTATTTTATCAATTTTATGATCAATATCCGGACACATTTCAGATTATCTGAAACTTTATGTTTTTGCTCTGAAATGGTCTCGGAGCCGACTCGGTCAGTATCGGAGTCGACTCCATGTTTCTGCTGAAACTCTGGAGCCGACCCCATCTCTGTGCGAGTCGACTCCACTTCGGGATATTTCTGTGACTACCCGGAGTCGACCCCACACTTTGCGGGAGCCGACTCGAAGTGGTCCCAGGTCGATTTATCTAGGGCAGAGTCGACTCCTCGTTCATTTCTTTCTCAAATCATCAAATACTCTCTCCAAAATTTTTCCAACCTACCAAATCCTTAGAAATCCCTGATTAACCTTTCCACTAAATCAAATGGCTCCTAAAACCCGTGGTTCTAGCCTTGGTGCGGCCGGATGAAAAGGAAGAAGGCGGTGAAGAAGACGTGAGGCGTCCCGCTCGCGAACCCTCTCCGAGCATGGATTCACCTCATCCTCTTCAACTCCGAGTGCTTCTCCCTACGGCCCATCTCAGGTAGACCGTCTAGCCGATAGAGTGATTACAACCGGGAGAAAGGTTGATTTTGAATTATTTGAGGCAGAAGGTTTTCTTGTGGGGAGACAGTTAATTGAAATGGGATGGGAGAAGATATGTTCTTTAGATTGTCCAACCTACCCAGCCCTAGTTAAAGAATTTTATAAAAATCTGTCAAGAGGAGACAATGGATTAGTCAGCATCATTAGAGGAAATAGAATAATGTGACAGTGGATTTACTCTCAAGATTGTTGGAACTTCCAGTGTCTGGTACTTCTACTTTTTCACCTGATGATAGGAGCCCAGCTCTATCAAGATTGCTAAATAAAGAAATTGTTGGTTTTGAAGAAGTCCATGCAAATCAACTATCCTTGGAATTAAGACTTCTCCATAACATTTGTAGTAGGATTCTATTCCCTAAGATTGGGAGATTTGATTATGTTTCTGAGAGAGATATTTTGTAATGGATGCTAAGTGACTGGAAAACCTATCAATCTTCCGAGCATGATAATTATGGTACATTGCTGACTGTGGGAGCAAGAGGAAATCTAGTCTACCCTATGGCATGATATTAACTAAGATTTTCAAAGCCAAGGGATAATCATTTTCGATAGTGAGCCAATGAGAAATTTGAGACACACTGATTACTATAGTTTGGCCACTATTCATAGAATGGGATTTGTGAAGGATGGCAGATGGGAAAGGAAAAGTATGTTGGAAGATAGAGCCTGATATTGAGGCACCTGGACCGTCAGTTAGACATTCATCTCCTGTACCTCCTAGCTCTTCTGTTCCTGTTCCGGCCCCTTCTCCTGCTCCAATGGTTGATCAGTCATCTTCTTCATCAGTTGGTTTTTCAGATCTTCAGTTAATGCAGCTCAAGAGTCTTCTTGATGATCAGGCGGATAAAATGAAGACAGAGTTTGACAACAAATTCATGAATCTTAAAGAAACTCTTTATTCATTAGATGATCGGATCACCAAGATTGAATCTACTCTTAGCTCCTCTACTGAGTCTTTAAGTGGTGATCTAAAGAATATTTTGAAGAACTTAAAGACATCTGTGGAGATGGTGAGACCTATGCAAAGTGCAATGCTGAACTTCAAGACAAGATTTTAACTGCTTGTACTTTTGTAGATGAAAGACTGAAAGATTATGTTAAGCTTCAAACTGATGGAATGAAGAACATTATAGATCACTTAACAAGGATTGTAAGGACACATTTTTGATGTAATAGATGTTTAGTCTTTGCAATGTAATGAAATTTATATTATGTTTTACATTTTGATACAATGATGTAATGAAAAGTCAGTTTTGAATGTTCAATGTAGTCTGAGTTTGAATGTACTTCTCCTATTATCAATGAATCTCAGTTCTTGTTAAACATATCTTAAATCATGAATGTGATTATGTTTGATGCTTCTCTACCTTTTGTTGATAACAAAAAAGGGGGAGAGTTTTATACATAACTGTATATGCATGGGAGAAATTAATCGAATGTTATTATATGCATATAATAATAATTGAATGAGATAAAGGAAGTAATATTACACATACAGAATGAAAAGCAATTAGATGAAAAGGCTGAATTTTGACATTAAACTGTGTATAAGCTTAAATGAATGAATGAATATTTATTTGAGTTTCATAGGGGGAGCTACCTCATTCAGGGGGAGCCTAACTATGAAAATAAAATAAATTCTTTAATTAATCATGCATATACTCAATGTTTTTGTCATCATCAAAAAGGGGAGATTGTTGGGGAGATTGTTGAGAAATTGTTGCCCCAATCTTATTGATTTTGATGATTACCAAAAGCCATGAGTATATTAAAAGATGCAATGAATTTATTTACATGAGCAATGAATTTATTTAGAATAATCAATGAGTATGTTAAGTATGACTTTAATCAATTTGAAAGTAACTTCAAGCTCCATGTTTAAGCTTTCAAAAAGAAATTTTTATACTTCATATCTCAATCAATGAGTTTTTGGAACATTTCTTGAATTGATTCCTAATGACAATTTTATTGTATTCAAGTCAAAAATTGATTTAAAATGAATCTGGAACGAATTTCAAAGTCAATCAGAAAATTCTCTGATTTTTGATACGTTCCGGAGCCGACTCTAGAGTTTCAGAGTCGACTCCACTCAGTATACAGAATGTCTGTTTGTCTCGAGTCGACCCTGTGATTTCTCGAGTCGACCCCCGATTTTGTCGAGCCGACTCCATGACTGTGTGAGTCGACTCCGCTCAGACACCAGAGAATTATTTTTCTGAGCACTTCTCGAGTCGACCCCTTGCTTTTCATGAGTCGACCCCCGACTGTCAGGAGTCGACACCTTATTTTCGTTGAGTCGACCCTTTAACTTTCTGAATATTTCTATTTTTGGTATCGCGTCTTCGAGCCGACTCGCCTAAAGCTGGAGCCGACTCCAACAAATCTGGGCGTGATTTTTCTGAATGCCAACTCAGCGTCAACGGTAAGATTTTTCAATAACGGCTATATTTCTTTGTTTCTAACGGCTATATTTTTGCAGAGTCTATAAATAGAGAAGCCGTTTTCAAATCAAAATATAATACAAATCAAGAGAGAAAAGAAAAATCTTTCAGAAAAAGAGGAAAAACAGAGCGTCATTTGAAAAATCCGAGATTCAAAAATAGAGTGAAAGAAAAGGTGTGAAATCAAAGGAGACTTCATCTGTGCTCAAGTTCATCAATCCAAGAAAGTCTAGAAGAAAATCCAAGAGCCATTCAAGAGCAAATCAAGAGATTTTCAACATTCAAAGAAAGGAAGAAAAAGCTCAAATCAACTCCAACATTCAATCCGTGAAGAATCTGAGCTGAGGCCCGATTCCACACTTCAAAGGAGTTGAGGAAAGAAGAAAAGAAGAAAAGCCTGCACTCAAATCAAATCTAAACAGGCTCTTCTAAACTTGCTTTTATTTTGAAATATCTGCTCAAAGGAGCTGTTTTGTATTAAAAATTACATTTCATCTTGTGTTTACTAATTCAATCAGAGGGTTGAATTAGTGGAGGTAGTGTACCTCGTCACAAGCTAAGGTTAGCTTGTGTGTTGGGTTTTGTGCTGGTGAGCCCGTGTAAAACCGGCTGGGTTCGTTGTGATCCCGGAAAACAACAAGTTTGGGTTGTGAGCTTGTAAAACAACTCGACTGTAATCGAGGTGATTATAGTGTGGACCCAAGTGGAGCTTGGGAGTGGACGTAGGTGTTGGATACACCGAACCACTATAAAATTCTGTGTTTGCCGTGCTTATCTCTCTCTTCTTGCTATCGTGCTTTAACTTGAATTAATTGTTTACATCCTCTCATCAATAGTTTAAATTACTTTAAAAGGCTTAATTTTTAAAGAACCCAATTCACCCCCCCCCTCTTGGGTTGCCATCTGGGCCAACACTCACCCATATCTTTCATTTCAAAGTTTTTAGAAAGAAAATTCTTGGTCTTGTATAACAGGCCAAGGTCATTAGTAGCTAGCAAGATGTCATCAACATACAGAATCAAAAATATGATTTTGCTCCCACTGACCTTCAGATATATACACCAATCAACGGTGTTTTCTTTAAATCCAAAGGATGTAATGGTATCATTGAACTTAAGATACCATTGTCGGGAAGCTTGCTTAAGTCCGTATATTGACTTCTTCAGTTTACACACCATGTGTTCCTTTCCTTTAAATAAAAAGCCTTTAGGTTGGTCCATATAAATTTCTTCATTCAAACTCCCATTTAGAAAGGCGATCTTCACATTCATTTGATGCAACTCCAAATCATAATGAGCTACTAGTGCCATAATAATTCTAAATGAGTTTTTCTTGGAGACTAAAGAAAAAGTCTCTGTGTAGTCAATGCCACATTTTTAAGTAAAACCTTTGACAACAAGTCTGGCTTTACAACGTTCAATATTGCCATTTGAGTCGCGTTTGGTCTTAAAGACCCATTTACACCCAACTCTTTTACAATCTTCAGGCAATTTATCAAGATCGTAGACTGCATTATAATCCATTGATTTTAACTCATCTTGCATGGCATCTAACCATTTAGATGAATTAGCATTTGCATGGCTTGTGAAAAAGAAACTAGATCATCATTAATACCCAAATCAAAATCTGATTCTTGTAGACAAACTACATAATCATCAGAAATAGCAATTCTTCTTTGTCGTTAAGACCTTCTTAATGATACTTCATTGGGTTCATTTATTTCAGGTTCATTAGTAATATCATCATTCTGTGATGTTTGATCATTAATTTGTTGTTCTTGAAAGTTATTAAAAGGTTCAACAACTCTAGGAACAACAACTTGAGAAGAAGTTAGAGGTGAAGATACTTGTACCTTAACTTCTTGGATTTCCACTTTATGTGGTTTCAAACTCCCACTAATTTCATTATTCTCAATAAACCTTGCATTTTCAGATTCAACAATTATTTACTATGGTTAGGACAATTAAATTTATACCCTTTTGATCTTTCTGGATAACCAATGAAGAAACCACTGGTTGTTCTTGAGTCCAACTTCTTTTCATGTGGATTATAAATCGTTACTTCCACCGGGCAACCCCAAACATATAAATGCCTCAAAATGGGTTTCCTTCCCATCCACAGTTCAAAAGGAGTCTTTGGAACTGCCTTACTAGGAACCCTATTTAGCAAATACATAGCGGTCTTTAAAGCATGCATTCATAATAATTAGGGTAATGATGAATTGCTTAACATACTCCTAACCATATCCATTAGAGTTCGATTATGCCTTTCTGCAACACCATTTTGTTCTGGTGTTCCAGGCATTGTTTATTGAGCACATATGCCATGCTTTTCAAGGAATTTAGCAAATGGACCAGGGTATTATCCATATTCATACTTTCTATAATATTTACCACCTCTGTCAGACCTAACAATTTTCACTTTTCTATCTAGTTATCTTTCAACCTCATTGATAAACACTTCTACAGCATTTACCGATTGAGATTTTTCATGCAACAAACAGATATAGCCATAACGTAAAAAATCATCAATAAAGGTGATAAAATACTTTTCTCCACCAAAAGATGGAACATCAAAAGCCCACATATATCGGTGTGTATAATTTCAAGGAGTTATTTATTTTTTGTGGTACTTTTTCTGATTGTCTATTTTATGTGTTTTCCTTTAATACAATCCACACATATCCCAAGATCAGTAAAATCTAAATCAGGAAGGATATCATTCTGTACTAATCTCTCAATTCTTTCTTTGGATATATGACCCAAACGTTTATGTCATAAGTAAGCTGATTGTTCATTCATTAAACCACGTTTAGTACCAACATTATGATGCAAGGTTAACAATGTCTCAGTAAAAAGACTATCAAGCTTAAATTTGTACAAACCATCAGAAAGAATACCAGAACCAATAAGATGATTATGTTTAAACAAACTGAAACATCCATTTTCAAATTTAAAAGAATATCTAATTGAGTCAAGTTTGGATAAAGAAACTAAATTATGAGAAATAGAAGGGACATAAAGTGTTTGGAAAAGGTCTAAATGATGTCCAGTGTCTACAATCAAACGATAAGTTCCAACAGCTTTAACTGGAGCTTTGACTCTGTTTCCCATTGAGACAAAATTTTTGTTTGGGTATATGGTTTGGGGATCCTAAGGAATCTCTACATCGTATTAGAAATATGAGTGGTACAACCAGTATCAATCCACCAAGTATTATAAGGAACTTATGTCAGGTTTGATTCGAAACATACAAAAGCCCTAGGCTTACCTTTCTTTTCGAACCATGCCTTACGTTTCAGGCAATCTTTTCGATAGTGTCCATGCTTTTTTTTCCTTCAAAAGTGACACTTATCATCCTTTTGTTCCTTCTTGTAGATTTGAGCAGTTGACCCATTTATCTTTAGTGATCGTTGCTTGGTCTTTCCTTTCTTATCTTTCTTTGATTTCTTTCCAACTCCTTGTTGACCCATGAGATTGATAGAATGATTTTCTTGTTTCTTAAGTCTTGCTTCCTCTTGAATGAGCATACTTTGCAGTTCATTCACATTTCACTTATCTTTCATAGTGTTATAACTCACGTGAAATGGTCTATATTCAGGAGGCAATAATTGATAATGAATTACACAAGAAAATTCTTATTCACTTCCAATCCCATTGTCTTTAGTCTTGCTGCTATGTTTGTCATTTCAACAACATGCTCATACATAGTACGTGAACCATCAAACTTAATGTTGGTTAAAGTACTCATCAATGTCCTAGCAAGTGACTTATTAGCAGAGTCAGATTCGAAATGTGCTTCCACAAACTTCATAAATTCCTTAGCACTTTTAGTAGCAGGAATTGTGGACTTAATATTGTTTGCTATAGTCATTCGCATGAACATCAGGCTAACTCTATTTGATCTTTCCCAAGTCTTATGTAAAGATCTCTTTTCAGCATTGCTAGAGTCAGTAAGAGCAGTGGGTTTCTCATTTATGAGTGCCAAATCAAGATTCAGAACATTAAGATGAAACTGAACTTGTTCGTACTATTCAGAGAAATTAAGCCCATTGAAAGTTTGAATAGACATAGCTTGCGAATGAAGAGAAATAGGAACAAATAAAATATGCTCACACGTTAATGCTTTGAGTAATATATTTAAATAAATATTCAGACTCTATCAAGTAAACAATAAGTGCATATTGAAGTTCTCCTTTGGGTGATACAACAATATACAACAGTAAACATAATTGATGCTTAATTTTAATTTTACATACTTGGCAATTATATATACTCAAATTAGATATGTTTGCTATCTTTGGATATGCTAAACATACCTAACCAAGCATATTAATTGCCACATCATGTCCATAGATTATAAAATGACTAGTCAACCTTTGGGTGACCCTTAAATATTTATAATCAATGAACTTCAATATACTCATAACAATTAAACAATTATGTCATTCATTTATAAGCATCACATAATTATGAGTAATTGAATTATTTAATTAAATTTGATACCTATAAACTTTCAAATTTGGCCACTTTGGTGACTAACAAATCACATAATATAGACATCAAATTTAATTAATGATAATATCATGCATGAATATAAAAGACTTAAGGTACCCACATAATTTTATTGTAATGTTTTTCAAAACATTAATCTCATAAATATCAGAGAGTAAAACATAAATTTTAGAAGAATCTTCTCGGAAAAGAAATATCCTGGGCTTTCATCTTTTGTTGTTAAGATTAAATTGATGGAATAGTAACATCCTTATCCTTAAATCTGTTGGTCCGAGGTTCAAACCAGGTAACTTTTTTTTTTTTTTTTCTTGAATCCCCTTTCCCAAGACGCCTTCCGTTCATCTCCCTTTATGCACAGGAGATGTCTCCTTTTATAGTATGTCTCTCGTGAGGAGAGATTCTTCATGGAAGGGTTTTTTTTTTTTAATCCGTGATCGAAATCCCCGGCTTTATGGAACGAAAGGAAGAGGAGATGGTTGCTTGAAATAATCAAAAGAAGAAATCCCAAGGTACGCAAGACCCCCCTTTCCCCTCCATCGCCTTTAATGTTGGAATCCCTCTCCACCGCCCTTCCCCTTCACCATCTTTAATGCTGGAATCTCATGATCCAAATCCCACGATTAATTTAGTTGGATTTCGTTGGGATTTCACGTAATTAAAGAGTCTTCATGAGTCCACAAAGTCCATGTAAGAAAGGGGATTTGGTTGGGATTTCACGAAAGAAAGACGGTGGATTCCTTAACTTCATGCCCCCCTTTCTTCTTTCACGTAGCTGGGTGGTTGAACATGGCTTACGCTGTGTTAACGAGATCCAGACTTCCGTGAAGATCTCAGGAAAAAATAAAGAAAAAGAAAGACACGTGAAACGGAGCTTCATTGATTCATAGCATGAAGGAGGTCTTACGTATGATAAAGGAAAGGAGATTTTCGAGCAATAAAAATTTAATTATTTTATTCTTATATATATAAAATAAGAATCGTCAAACATAGATTCATAATAAAAAATTATAAATTCTTCAATCAAGGCTCTGATACTACATGTAAGATCCATTAAGGATTTTCTTTAATAAACATAATGGCTAAGATCTTAGAATAAATAATTTTTACATGTAAACATAAACCAAGAATGCGTACCTTGATCCATTGATATTTGTTGACGAGAAACGATAGGCTGCGTACAGATTTAGTTTCTCTCTCTTTCCTAATTCTCTTCCTTATCTGTTTTGATGGTCAAACAGACTATATATAGGAGAGATAGAGAGGACCAATATGATAATACGATCAATTTCTCAGAGAGGTTATCAGATAACAACTTTCCAAAGATAAACCAATAGAAAATTAGCTTTATTAAACCATCATTATCACTTAAATTTAAATATCTGATAAAATCAGATATCATAATTATCATTTAGAATAAATAAATGATAAATCAATCATATATCCACGTGGGCCACATAATCGCTAACATTCTCATCTTAAAGATGCAGGTACCCTTCCGTTTAGACAATAAACTAACCTTTTGTGTTAGAAAGGAGCATAGAAATTAGAGGTATGTCAATATATTAAATATTTAATGAAATCAGTGGAATCAGGATTAGAAAAAGTAATTCAATTGCCTCCTTTTCTCAAGTTTCCAAACGTATACAGATTGCTCTAAGTCTTTTAATAAAGTTTTAGATGACAAAGCTGGCCTCATGAGAATTGCATATTCTTTCAACATATTTTGCCTCCCTAGACTATAAATATTCGCTTACCTCCATCTCGGACTCCCCAACTTCATCAAAGCCTTGGGTTTTATCTTTGTGGTGCAACAACCTGTAAGCAAATGCAGCATGTAACTACAAAATGATATATAGCAAATTGCTGACAATATTGGTTTTAAGCATTTGAACTTTAAAGAGGGCAAAGAGTGTAAGCCATACAGTAGCTAATAATCGATTCTATTTGGGCATTAAATTGATATCACATATATCATATATAACAATCTTTCCAATTAACCATACTCTTTTGTAACTTATATTTTTTCTAATTTACATGTTAAGATCCATCAAAAATTATCTTTTCTTTATAGAACTAATCTTTGCCACACTTTTGCTCTTCATTGGCAAACTATAATGCGCAGCATAACCTATCATGACAAGATTGTCATAATGTCACAAACTGCTTACTTATCATGACACTAAATATCATGACAATTTACCTGGGTTGGAGTTATCTCAATACCATGTATCACTTATCTGGTACAGTGCTATCATGATATCATATACAACTTATCCTTCGTCTGATCATTTCAATATTATTTATATTCTCTTCATGATGAGGCTTCTCAATACAATGTGTAATTTGCTCATAGTGATGCTATCTCAATAATCATGTACCTATCTCAACACGACGGACAACTTATTTATAGTGAAGCTATTATAGCACGACATATAACTTGTTTGTAGTGGGATTGTATCAGTACTATAAGCAATTTGCTTATGATTGGTCTATCTATATTTATAGTTAGTCAAAGTATTTATCACTCAAATATCTATTTCTATCTATATTTCATAGCCAAACCAAGTATCTATTACTCAATTATCTATTTTTATTAACTTCATTTTTTTATACTTGTCACAAAATATTATTTAATAATATACTTTACATAAAAGTTTGATGCAAATGATTCACATGCCATACAATCTAAAATCAACATGTAATACACATATACATAAGGATTCTTAAAAATAAATCATCTTAATCATTATCATAGAGTGCACGGCACATACATATATAATATCCAAAATATCCTTCAAAAATCAATAGGCCTCCTACTTTTCATATAATACTAGTTTCTTAAGCTAGTAAATTTCATACTTCCAATAGGATACCAATTCTCTAAACAAAACTGAAAAAAGAAATATGAAGTAATTATCAAAAAATAGATTCCTAACTTCTAATTAATTTAGCAAGATTTTTTATAATAAAGAAACTAAGAAATTTAGATAAAAATATATATAAAAATATAAATCAAGGAGCAAAGGATGGTATTTTCCCAACTTTTTTTTTAAAAAATCACCAGCATCCATATGTTCTTATTAAATTAATCATAGCTTGGTGAACCTAATCTTTATTTTAAGTGATTTAAGATTTAAAGCTAACTTAAAGCTAAATATCATAAAAGTGGATTTACTTGAAATTGTGATTATATTAGCCCTAATGAAACTCTGTTTTAATTGATACGCTCTTCTTATTATATACCATCAATTTTTTCTTTTCACCATGAAGATAAATAAACTGTTCTATATTTTCAATCTTTAGTCTACTTCAAAATATAGGTATGGTCGAGGCAGCTTGTTAAATTGAAACCAAATATTTTGACGATGTGAACTTCATTGGCGGCACATCGAGCTGCGGCCCACACGGCATGCAAAACTTTCAAACCGACAAAAGGAAGCATCTAGCGCGGCGAACCTAAACAACACGCGTTAAAAAATCTAAATGTTCGCATGATTCCATGGGACCCTCCGAATAACAAATTGGTCTTTTTAACCGTTGGCGTTTCCATCAATCTCTACGTATATGCTGACCCTACCAAATACGTACCTGTCCACCGGAGGTCGATCATGAATCGCAAGGAGGTGTCTTGGCGACAACAATTTTAATTTCACGTTTGGCTCTCGAAGAAGATTAGTTCTGTTCATTCTCGGTGCGAACTCAGGTTTAAATTAGGTCCGTTAAAGGAGTCGGATCCAGGGCCGATTAGTGCTGGCCCAAATTGTCCAAATAGATGAATAACTGAATACCGATACTATTTCACTTCGTCCACGAAGACTCGGAGGCGGGTGTACGTGCTTCCCGCCGCGTGCTCCTGTCGCTGCCTCCTCTTCGAAGTTCCGTCGGCCGTCTTCGAGGCCGATGACGACTTCTCGTTTTGGGATCTGCCCGGCGGACGTTTGGAAAGGGAATCCGGTGGTAAACGCAGTGGTAGTAAATGCCGGCAACATGGAAGGAAGGAATCGCATTTTGTATGTGGCTTTCCGTTTCGTTTTGTGAGGTAAATGCCGGATTCTTCAATTTTTCTCGCGTTAATTAGGTATTTATTGATGATGGTTCTTTGATTTTTTCGAGCCGGGTTCTTTGATTAAGGTTTCTTTAATGGGTGTCCAGTACATGGTGTTAGTCTTTTTGCTTGTTAATCTGGAGGTTGCAGTTACTGCAGCTGTATTTCTGGACAGAGACCGGAAAGAGGTATCTTTCTCCATATGTTTTAGCCTCCTATGATCTTTAATTCTCATAGATGTTGATGTTATCCAACCGTTAGACTGGATGATTTCAAGACATTTGTAAGAGGAAACTTTGACACGTGCAAATGGATAGTGATGACGCCAAGTCACCTTCCTCAAACGTCGGGAAAAATGGACGTCCTTCTTCTCGGAGCCCTGCAAAAAAAGTCCTCGGAGACCGGCGATACCGGTAGGGACCCTCCGACGATCAAGTCAGTCACTTGGGCTCAGACAAAGAACCGCCCAGCGAAAAAGAACTAAGGCGGTTAGGGTTTTGCTAGGAGGAAGAAAGCTCAGAAAACCAGAGTTCAGATCCCTACTTATAGCGCGAGCACGTGTTTTTATACCTGTCCGAATATCCTATCTTACTGTTTCGGAAGATCACCGTCGTATCATCGCTGCGCGTGCCGGAGGCATTCCGTACCGCTTGCCGATGTGATGTCATACGTGTCCAACAGCCGCGAAGGCACTCAGTGCGCGCCGTCGGATGATATGACCGAGAACAGTCGCAAGTGGTAGTGAATCGTACGCCATAGTGAGGCATGGCCATACACAGGGACATGCAATGCACCATACGCCGTTATGAGGTATGGCCCTCCGTAACGGAGTGCAATCACGGGCGTACTGAGAGTCACATGGGTGCGTCGTGCGGCCTAAAGTCGTCATTTCTTTCGACGATTGAACTACATGCCAATCGCTGATGACCCCACCCCGAGACCGGAAGGGGTCCCGGGGGTGGGGAAATGCCGGTGCACTCCGAGATCGGTGGGGGTCTTGGGGTCAAGAGATGATGACCCCACCTCGAGACCGGAAGAGGTTCCGAGGGTGGGGAAATGCCGGTGCACCCTGAGACCAGTGGGGGTCTCGGGGTCAAGAGATGATGACCCCACCCCGGGACCGAAAGGGGTTCCGGGGGTGGGGAAATGCCGGTACACCCCGAGACCGATAGGGGCCTCGGGGTCAAGAGATGATGACCCCACCCCGAAATCGGAAGGGGTCCCGGGGGTGGGGAAATGCCGGTGCACCCCGAGACCGGTGGGGCCTCGAGGTCAAGAGATGGTGACCCCACCCCGGGACCGGAAGGGGTCCCGGGGTGGGGAAATGCCGGTGCACCTCGGGACCGATGGGGCCTCGGGGTCAAGAGATGATGACCCCATCCCGAGACCGAAAGGGGTCCTGGGGGTGGGGAAATGCCGGTGCACCCCGAGACCGATGGGGTCTCGAGGTCAAGAGATGGTGACCCCACCCAAGACCGAAAGGGGTCCCGGGGGTAGGGAAATGCCGGTGCACCCCGAGACTGGTAGGGGTCTCGGGGTCAAGAGATGATGACCCCACCCCGAGACTGGAAGGGGTCCCGGGGGTGGGAAAATGCCGGTGCACCCCGAGACCGGTGGGGGTCTCGGGGTCAAGAGATGGTGACCCCACCTCGAGACCGGAAGGGGTCCCGGGGGTGGGGAAATGCTGGTGCACCCCGAGACCGGTAGGGGTCTCGGGGTCAAGAGATGGTGACCCCACCCCGAGACCGGAAGGAGTCCCGGGGGTGGGGAAATGCCGGTGCACCCCGAGACCGGTGGAGCCTCGGGGTCAAGAGATGATGACCCCACCTCGAGACCGAAAGGGGTTCCGAGGGTGGGGAAATGCCGGTGCACCCTGAGACCAGTGGGGGTCTCGGGGTCAAGAGATGATGACCCCATCCCGGGACCGAAAGGGGTCCTAGGGGTGGGGAAATGCCGGTACACCCCGAGACCGGTAGGGGCCTCGGGGTCAAGAGATGATGACCCCACCCCGAGATCGGAAGGGGTCCCGGGGGTGGGGAAATGCCGGTGCACCCCGAGACCGGTGGGGCCTCGGGGTCAAGAGATGGTGACCCCACCCCGGGACCGGAAGGGGTCCCGGGGGTGGGGAAATGCCGGTGCACCTCGGGACCGGTGGGGCCTCGGGGTCAAGAGATGATGACCCCATCCCGAGACCGAAAGGGGTCCCGGGGGTGGGGAAATGCCGGTGCACCCCGAGACCGATGGGGGTCTCGGGGTCAAGAGATGGTGACCCCACCCCAAGACCGAAAGGGGTCCCGGGGGTGGGGAAATGCCGGTGCACCCCGAGACCGGTAGGGGTCTCGGGGTCAAGAGATGATGACCCCACCCCGAGACTGGAAGGGGTCCCGGGGGTGGAAAAATGCCGGTGCACCCCGAGACCGGTGGGGGTCTCGGGGTCAAGAGATGGTGACCCCACCTCGAGACCGGAAGGGGTCCCGGGGGTGGGGAAATGCTGGTGCACCCCGAGACCGGTAGGGGTCTCGGGGTCAAGAGATGGTGACCCAACCCCGAGACCGGAAGGAGTCTCGGGGGTGGGGAAATGCCGGTGCACCCCGAGACCGGTGGGGCCTCGGGGTCAAGAGATGATGACCCCACCCCGGGACCGGAAGGGGTCCCGGGGTAGGGAAATGCTGGTGCACCCCGAGACCGGTGGGGGTCTCGGGGTTGTTAGCCGCCGTTACCTTTTATCCTGACGACGCGGGATCAGTCATATCAGATGCCCCCTCACCCCTGGGGCGAAGCGGGTCCCGCCGTTGAGGCGCAAGGGGTGTTCTCCACGTGGCTGATCCTCATCCTTGTCTTTTATGCGGACGGCCTAGGGGATGTAAGGAGGCGGCCCTCCGTACGCTGTGCCCGCCACGATCGACCTCGAGAGAGAGAACTGGCTGTTCAAAGTTCACGCGAAAAGCCGCATCATCTTTACCTTTCCTTACGGCGACGTCAGCAGGGTCCCACCACTGGCCGGGGGCGTGCCGCACCACGCGCTGGGGCGCTCCTCGAGGCGAGCCAGCCTATGGCAAGAGGCCATGTGGTCAACGAGACGTGGCGGCATTATTTGAAAACCTGCTAAAGCTAAGCGAGGAGTTGAATTGACGCCATACCGCTTCTCTTGTCATCGTCTCCTTCTGCGCCTACGCTCCGACCTCCCCTGCAACCTGCGGGCTTGCGTCTGGTTTCGTCCCTTCCAGGTTAGCTCTTCCCCCATCCTAGACTTCTGTCCCTCTGGTCATGAGTTCTCCTTCCTGGACCTCGGAGGATAGTTCTGAGGATCGTCCTCCTTCCGAGAGGTGTCGTACCTCTCCTGTTCCTTCCCCTTCGATTGAGTGGTCCTCTGATTCAGAGGACCACGTCCCCTTGGCCCGGCGACGGGCCACCGGTGGAGCCCCATCGAGGGGCCGCCGGCCGGAGGCTGGCGCCTCCTTGACGGCGGAGGGGTCCCCAGAGGGGACGGCCTCCACGATGACGCGGCTGGATTTGGAAAAAATCCGGGCCCGTTATTGGGTCCCTTGGGACGTTGAGCTCTTCTTGCCAACTCCCGACGATAGGGTCATTTCCTCCCGACCCGGTCGGGTGGCCCTCTATGAGATCTTCCTAAGGGCAGGTCTCCGCCCACCCTTTCCGCCCTTTTTTGTCAACCTCCTTAACTACTATTCCTTGGCCCCCTCTCAATTAGTTCCAAACTCCTATCGCGTCATCTGTGCCTTTGTCATCCTTTGCTATCGCCTGCATATTACTCCCCGAATCAGCCTTTTTCGATCTTTCTACACCCTTCGGGCTCAAAAGGGCTGGTGGCTATTCCTGCCCCGACCCAACCGGGTCCTAAAACTCCTCCTTCCTTCTTCAATTAAGGGATGGAAGTTCCGTTTCTTTTTTGCGAATGTTGACCAAGTCAGGCCCCAGTGGGGAAACCCCGACCTCCGGGGGAACGCCGTCGCCATCCACCCTGGGGACCGGGAGGCGTTGGGGCTATTGTTGGCCACCGAGATCCCCCGATACACCTTGTTGCTGTCGGAGGATAACCTGGAGTCGGCGGGCCTCATCTCCCACCGGGGTAAGTCCTCTCCATCCTTAGCCAAAAATTTCGTTTCTCTCCCCCTCTTTTTTTTTTTAAGCTCAACTGATGCCGTGCAGCCATGAAGATACCGGCGGCAAAACTGCTAAGGGCTGCCTCCAGGAAGAGGGCCCGGGAAGGACCATCCAGGGGTCAGCAGGCCCCAGCCCCGAAGCGTCCGATGGCCCGGGCCTCCCCACCGGCTCAAGTCTCCCCACCCCCAGCTCCGCAAGATCCCCGGCTGTTCCAGAGGTTGACCTCATGGCCGACACTCCACCAGGGATGGGGACATCCGCGGGAGTCACTGTTGAGGAGCCCGCCGCGGAGGGGCCCATATTGACCGAAGAGCCCCCGGCTTCTGGGGGACCGACCCCGCCGGATGCCACCAGGGATTCGGGTGAGGGACCATCTGGTCCCGTGAGTCCACCCCCTAAGGGGTCGCCCAGGAGTGGCCCATGCGCCGAACCGAGGACAGCTGAAACGGCAGAGCGAGGTGGGGGCGAGCCCGGGCCACTCCGAGACTCCCTGAATGACGGTCGCTGGGCTGAGCGAGTCCTGGGCCTGATCTTTGTTCCTGAGATCCTGGAGGACCTCAGTCACCAAAAAGCGAGCGCGTTCTTTCAGGACTCCTATGTTGTTATCGTCAGGGTAAGTGATCTTTTTGCCCTTTACCTTTTGTTCCCTTCCTTCAGCTGACCTGGAGCTCACGCGCGCAGATTGCATACTCCCTAAGGGCCGCCAGGGAGGCAATGCGCGATAGGAAGGTCCTTCTGCAGGAGATGCAGAAGGAAGTCGAGGACGCTCGGTGCCGCGCGGAGGCGGCCGAGAAGGCGCTGGAGTCGGCCAGAAGCGCTTGGGCGAGCGAGGTACAGGCCGCCGAGAGCCGGGTGGAGATTGAAGCCAACCGTGCGCGCGTAGCGCTCCTCCAAATGATGGAGGCTGAGAACGCAGTAATGGCCAGGGACATGCATATCTCTGAACTAACCTCAGCCCTCCGGGAGGCCGAAGATCGAGCGGGCGCAGCGACAGAAGAGGCACAAGCGGTGAAAGAGGAAGTCAGCCGGTCCAAAGAGGAGGTGAGCCGCGCCTGGGAGGCTAAAAGAATTGCAACGGAAGCCCTTGCTGCAGAGAAGGTCCGGGCCACTGGGCTCATAGAGGAGTACAAGACGTCCAGGCGCTTCACAAACGACCTGGCCGAAGCCTCGGCGGCTGTATTCCTCGACGGGTTCCAGCATGGCAAGGAGAAGGTGGCCAGGGACCTGAACTTCCCCCAGGCCCTGGAGGTTGAGCTGGAGCGTTTGTCTGACTTGGCCCCTTCTGATGATGAGTCCGCACCGGCAGAGCCATGAGCTCGCACTCTTGTTGTTTTGTTCTTTCTTTTTTACAAGTCCGACTACGTCGGCATTTTGTAGTCCCTTCCAACTAATGAAAACATTCTTCAAGATGCATTTTGTCTTATCATGAACTTCGTCGATTGACAACACATAGCCCTGTGATCCCTCTAGCTCCGATAGCACCGGGGGACAACTCTCAACTCGAGCTATTCCGCCCCAGCTATTTAGACCCGAAAGTTAGGACCAGGGAGGGTAGGTTTTTCGGAGCGGAAACGCCGGCAGTCAGAGGTTAGGTAGACGGGCTCCTCGAGGCCATCGGTGCAATGCCCTGCCAAGTGTTGGACCTTGTACTAAATAGGCGCGTGGCTTTTGGTGCCTACGGGAGTCGGCTTTTATCTGTCCGGCGGGACTTTAGGTGCCGACGGGTGTCGGGCTTCATGCCTGGCTAGCGCAGGGCTTTGGGTGCCGACGGGTGTCGGGCTTTTGTTGCTGAGAGCCGGTGGTACACCGCTGTGCCAGTGGTACACTGGGCTTTATGCCTGGCTGGTGCAGGGCTTTGGTGCCGACCAGGGTCGGGCTTTTGTTGCTGAGAGCCAGTGGTACACCGCTCTGCCAGTGATACACTGGGCTTTATGCCTGGCTGGTGCAGGGCTTTGGTGCCGACCAGGGTCGGCCTTTTGTTGCTGAGAGCCAGTGGTACACCGCTCTGCCAGTGGTACACTGGGCTTTATGCCTGGCTGGTGCAGGGCTTTGGTGCCGACCAGGGTCAGGCTTTTGTTGCTGAGAGCCAGTGGTACACCGCTCTGCCAGTGATACACTGGGCTTTATGCCTGGCTGGTGCAGGGCTTTGGTGCCGACCAGGGTCGGGCTTTTGTTGCTGAGAGCCGGTGGTACACCGCTCTGCCAGTGGTACACTGGGCTTTATGCCTGGCTGGTGCAGGGCTTTGGTGCCGACCAGGGTCGGGCTTTTGTTGCTGAGAGCCGATGGTACACCGCTCTGCCAGTGGTACACTGGGCTTTATGCCTGGCTCGTGCAGGGCTTTGGTGCTGACCAGGGTCGGGCTTTTGTTGCTGAGAGCCGATGGTACACCGCTCTGCCAGTGGTACACTAGGCTTTATGCCTGGCTGGTGCAGGGCTTTGGTGCCGATCAGGGTCGGGCTTTTGTTGCTGAGAGCCGGTGGTACACCGCTCTGTCAGTGGTACACTGGGCTTTATGCCTGGCTGGTGCAGGGCTTTGGTGCCGACCAGGGTTGGGCTTTCGTTGCTGAGAGCCGGTGGTACACCGCTCTGCCAGTGGTACACTGGGTTTTATGCCTGGCTGATGCAGGGCTTTTCTGTGAAAAGATTTCAGTAGCTAATATTGAATCTCGTTAATATTGAATGGGGGGTGGAAACCCAAGTGAATACAGGGGTGATACTTGACATGAGAGGAGGAATACATTACTGATAATACCGACGAAGGTTATCTGCATTCCATGTTCTTGGGAGTGGCGTCCCATCAAGTTCTTCAATTTTATAAGCTCCGTGGCGGAGTATTTCGACGATCCGGTAAGGCCCCTCCCAATTTGGGGCTAGCTTGCCTCCCTCAGCTGGCTTCGAGACCTCGGCCCGTCGAAGGACCAGATCTCCTGGCAAGAACGTCCGGGGGCGCACACGAGCGTTGTAGTACTTGGCGGCCCATTGCCGGTAAGCCACCATTCGAAGCCGCGCTCGGTCTCGCACCTCCTCCACCAGGTCGAGGTTGGCTCGCAGTTGGTCAGGGTTACCTTCCTCGCTGTATGCTTCCACCCGAGGGCTTGGTGCACCAACCTCTACCGGAATAACAGCCTCAGAGCCAAAGACTAAGCTGAACGGCGTTTCACCGGTGGGGGCTCGCGGCGTTGTGTGGTAGGCCCATAGCACGTTAGGGAGCTCCTCCACCCATCGCCCCTTGCAGCCATCTAGCCGAGATTTCAGCCCCTGAAAAATGATCCGATTAGTCACCTCGGCTACCCCGTTGGTTTGAGGATGCCCGACGGAAGTGAACCTCTGACGGATACCCAGCTCAGAGCAGAATTCCCTTGCTTTCGGTAATCTTGGCCAAGGCCTCGGCTTCAACCCACTTGGTGAAGTGATCCACTGCTACCAAGAGGAACTTTCGCTGTCCGGAGGCCGGGGTCTTTTAGAGGCTTCATGGTGGTGAGGTCTGGCCGGGGATCAGTGGCAACGATCCACAGGAACCGGCGATCTCCGACAGGAGGAATGCTGGCTGGGTTGCACTACCCACAGGACAGACGGGTTCAGCTCCGGCTGCTGCACGGCCGCCTGCTGGTGCTGCAGGCCCTGAACCATCGCCGCTAAAGACTGGACCTGCGTGGCTAGGGCAGTGAGTCGATCTTCCTAGAGTTGCTGCAGAGCAGGCGCGGGAGCATCATTCTGCGGAGCAGAAGGCCCTACTCCCCGGAGATGCAGAGGCTCCGGAATACTGGATGCGAGAGCCGGGGGGGCCTCCACGGGTGGACCGGCCCAGTAGTGCTGCCCCCCAGCGCGACCGGCTGAAACTCCCTTCGTCCGAGTCGTCACCATGACTTCAAGATCTCGAAGAAAGGAGAGAAAGGTAAGCTGCTAGCTCGACGTCTTTCTTACACCCCCTACCTGACGCGCCAATCTGATGACGCCAAGTCACCTTCCTCAAACATCGGGGAAAACGGACGTCCTTCTCCTCGGAGCCCTGCAAGAAAAGTCCCTGGAGACCGGCGATACCGGTAGGGACCCTCCGACGATCAAGTCAGTCACTTGGGCTCAGACAAAGAATCGCCTAGCGGAAAAGAACTGAGGCGGTTAGGGTTTTGCTGGGAGGAAGAAAGCTCAGAAAACCAGAGTTCAGATCCCTACTTACAGCGCGAGCACGTGTTTTTATACATGTCCGAATGTCCTATCTTACTGTTTCGGAAGATCACCGTTGTATCATCGCTGCGCGTGCCGGAGGCATTCCGTACCGCTTGCCGACGTGATGTCATACGTGTCCAACAGCCGCAAAGGCACTCAGTGCGCGCCGTCGGATGATATGACCGAGCACAATCGCAAGTGGTAGTGAATCATACGCCGTAGTGAGACATGGCCATGTACAGGGACATGCAATGCACCATACGCCGTTATGAAGTATGGCCCTCTGTAACGGGGTGCAATCACGGGCGTACTGAGAGTCACATGGGTGCGCCGTGCGGCCTGAAGTCGTCATTTCTTTCGACGATTGAACTACATGCCAATCGCTGATGACCCCACCCCGAGACCGGAAGGGGTCCCAGGGGTGGGGAAATGCCGGTGCACTCCGAGACCGATGGGGGTCTCGGGGTCAAGAGATGATGACCCCACCCCGAGACCGGAAGGGGTCCTGGGGGTGGGGAAATGCCGGTGCACCCCGAGACCAGTGGGGGTCTCGGGGTCAAGAGATGATGGCCCCACCCCAGGACCGGAAGGGGTCCCGGGGGTGGGGAAATGCCGGTGCACCCCGAGATCGGTAGGAGCCTCGGGGTCAAGAGATGATGATCCCACCCCGAGACCGGAAGGGGTCCCGGGGGTGGGGAAATGCCGGTGCACCCCGAGACCGATGGGGCCTCGGGGTCAAGAGATGGTGGCCCCACCCCGGGACCGGAAGGGGTCCCGGGGGTGGGGAAATGTCGGTGCACCCCGAGACCGGTGGGGCCTCGGGGTCAAGAGATGATGACCCCACCCTGAGATCGGAAGGAGTCCCGGGGGTGGAAAAATGCCGGTGCACCCCAAGACCGGTGGGGGTCTCGGGGTCAAGAGATGGTGACCCCACCCCGAGACCGGAAGGGGTCCCGGGGGTGGGAAAATGCCGATGCACCCCGAAACCGGTAGGGGTCTCGGGGTCAAGAGATGGTGACCCCACCCCGAGACCGGAAGGGGTCCCGGGGGTGGGGAAATGCCGGTGCACCCCGAGACCGGTGGGGGTCTCGGGGTTAAGAGATGGTGACCCCACTCCGGGACCGGAAGGGATCCCGGGGGTGGGGAAATGCCGGTGCACCCCGAGACCGGTGGGGCCTCGGGGTCAAGAGATGATGACCCGACCCCGAGACCGGAAGGGTCCCGGGGGTGGGGAAATACCGGTGCACCCCGAGACCGGTGGGTGTCTCGGGGTCAAGAGATGGTGATCCCACCCCGAGACCGGAAGGGGTCCCGGGGGTGGGGAAATGCCGGTGCACCCCGAGACCGGTAGGGGTCTCGGGGTCAAGAGATGATGACCCCACCCCGAGACCGGAAGGGGTTCCGGGGGTGGGGAAATGCCGGTGCACCCCGAAACCGGTGGGGCTCTCGGGGTCAAGAGATGGTGACCCCACCTCGAGACCGGAAGGGATCCCGGGGGTGGAGAAATGCCGGTGCACCCCGAGACCGGTAGGGGTCTCGGGGTCAAGAGATGGTGACCCAACCCCGAGACCGGAAGGGATCCCGGGGGTGGGGAAATGCCGATGCACCCCGAGACCGGTGGGACCTCGGGGTCAAGAGATGATGACCCCACCCCGGGACCGAAAGGGATTCCGGGGGTGGAAAAATGCCGGTGCATCTCGAGACCGGTGGGGGTCTCGGGATTGTTAGCCGCCGTTATCTTTTATCCTGACGACGCGGGATCAGTCATATCAAATAGGCTTGGTGATTGTTGCTGCACAGCTCTATTGTTGATATTAGTATATGAATGAGCATGTGGCAAATATATATTTTTTTAAATGAAATATCTGTCTTCTGTATCCTTGTTTTTCAAACATATTCTTGCTTAAAATTATTCTTGCTTAAAATTAATTACCTCTAATATTTGTAAGTACCATAATAATTTTATTATTATTCATATTATTATTATTATTATTATAGTATAATAATATATATAATCTTATATTACAATGATACACTATTATAATTATTATAATATTTTAATTATATTAACATAATATAGTTTTAATATTAAATCATATTATATTAATATAAAAAATAATATCAAGCATTATTTTTATGTGGACGAGGATCATTAATTTTTCTCTCTAAATCTTAAGTCAAAATTCTTGCTTATGGTTAATCATGGATATCTGATCTCATGAATGATATGAGATTATTGGATTGGTTGATGATTTTAAAAGTAGGGTGATTTGAGGTCACTGCCATGTGTGATCCCTAAGATGCAGCCAAATACGGGAACACTATCATCTTTACCAAGATCACCAATAATCTGGAGTAGGTTACCTTATACCAAAAGCCTCCTTAATGTTGAAAGAAAGCTGCAATGACACAACCATATATAAACGATAAATTTACTCTTTCATATGTAAATCATAGATTTACTTTTTGTTGTTTTAATTACTTGCTGTTTAGTTACCTAATACATTACCTTAGAAGGCTATCCCAAATGGCAAGAATCTCATCTTAAAAAGTCAGCCAGAAGTTGTTATTTGAATTATTTGGATGCACATAAAAGATTAAAGATCATCCTAGCATATAATTGATGTATAGACACAACTATTATAATCGATCCATGGCCAGCTCTTAAAGGATTCTGACTGTAGTACCTCCCAGCCTCCACATAAGTCATACGCCGGTTTGCTCTCATATTATAAAAATAAGACTTCGCTCGAAAAAACTATTAGAAGTTATTATTTGTGCTTGTCGGTCGTGCAAGGGCTTAAGATCCTTGCACAACCATGTCACAAGCAAATGCATGCTTGCAAAGATCCTCTCATGCCCAAGCGTATTCATGTTGCCGTGCCTTAATACTCCCACAATATCAATCAAGCTAGGCCATCTTCGTAAGCACAACCTTGCCACCTGGATGCAGGCATGTGAATTGAATGATTATTTTGTAACGAAAAGTGTTGCTGCACCGTCTTTCGATGCAGAAAGTGCACATTGGATGTATGGATTGGTGCCACATCTGTACCGTTGCATGTGCCCGACAAGGATAATTACCATGCATGGCAGCATAGGCATGCAGTTAATCTACATATTCAATACACGCTTACTTCATGGGAAGATGGTGTAATGATGTAGCAAGAGTTTTCCATTTTGTAACTGGCTGTTGGATTCTCCTACCAGTCACTCCCCTGCACCTATTGGTCAACTAACCTTGATGGATGCTAGGCATAAAGCCCATGAATCTTGCACACCGACCCTATTATTATGCCAACGCTATTAGGAGGCATTAGGTTGATACTAACCCATTTTGCAAATCTCAAATTAGCATGTTTGGTCATGTTCGATAATTAGATATAGTAATTTGAGCAAAAATATTTGATTCCCCATAATTTAAGACAATCACAAATCATGATAACCTAATTTTCATTTAAAAGATGGATATTTAAGGTTACATAAGTCCCATAATCTTAAAAAACGTTCTCAACTTCAGGAATCATATTGCTTTTGTGCATAGTGCACATGATATGTATGAACAAAGAGTAAGGTACCAGCTGATGGACCAAGCTTGACATTCATAAGCACTCACAAGTGATACATAACGAGAGATGCATCATACAAGCGGACATGGTAAATCAATCCGTACATGCACAAGCTTTACAATAATTTGTGGGAAGAAGCAATACTGCTTGTCATATGCTTTACATATTGCTCATGAGTACTAGTATAGCTACACATGAAAGGGAATATACGAATTTCCCTCAACTTGAAAATGTTTGACAGCCTATAATATGCTTCGCTTACAAATGTTGATAAGCAAGTTCAACATTTGAGGACACCTTGCTGACCCTAACATCAGCCAGCATCCATCTTAGATGAGATTAAACCACTAATTATGCCATTACATTGGGAGGCACGACAGAATCCTCCAGGCAAATCAGCATCACATGGTCTACTGTGGAAGATTAGACAATATCCCAAAAAATATTTAATAACATTTCTTTAACGACGCATTCCACAAATCATGTCCAAATATACAAGAATCACCAGCTCTCCTGGAATTCATCAAGCCAGACAAGAAATATTGTCACCTCTGGCAGAATTTGCAAGCCAGTCAACTATAACATTCCATTCATTATCATCAATATAAGCATATCAAATCAAGGTAGAGTCCATATTATTTCAAATTAGACCAATCAAGTATAACAACTCTTCCCTGTCAAGCCCCTACTGGAAACAGTAATCCTGTTTCTATATTTCAGTTGCAGCACAAGAACACATGAGCCACCAAGCTTATCATACATTTCATTCATCTCGCTTTGAACATGTCAGTTTCCTATAAACTCAGAATTTATAGTTATATATGCAGCAGAGTACCCCAATTCACCAATTAGCTGCATTCTTAATATGCTTCCACAAGAGCAAAAACAGCACCTCATAGAAATTCAAATTTCAGGTTCGAGAATAATAAATTAATGAAGCTTGAGTCAAAGCACGTTTGTAAGTTTTCCTTTAAGTTCTCATAATTCATATGATTGAAGGAAAATGAACGGAAAGCCAAAAAGATGATAAACTTATGATGTATCTCAGCAGTCCTGTAAGCAATGATAGACCAAGAAACTGCTTAGTCTTCTCAAGGGGGCTTGCTGCGTTCCAAAATTTCAATAGCAGCAAAGATATATACAAGTTTTAGAAAATAATTTGATCATGTACCAATTTTGATGAAGTTGATGACAAGCTTCCAAAATCCCGAAACAAGCTTAAAAAGGAAAGATGCCGCTGTCCAACTCCCTTGTGGAGTTCATCACTGCTGGTAGAGTCCCATAGTTCAACCTGCTAGGGTAAGACCAAGCAGTAAAGAATTTGGGTACGAATCAACTTTGTCTGAGACAACCAAGCAATATAGACAGGGTATCTGTCTGCAAAGTAGTCCCCACAAAGAAAGACATTTACAGAGTTGCGTCCATTGGATAGGAGCCAAGAACTCGAAGAAATGTCGCAAATTCCTATACAAGCAGAGACACGTTTAAAGAGGTGAATGAAGAAATAATGAGTTACCAAACAAAGCTATATCAGTTATACAAATCTCATGACTCCTAGGATGTAATATGGTGGAAAAATATAGGCAAATAAGCACAGAGTCTTAAAACAAACTCTTGTTTCTTGGACATTCTGGACATTGCATGAACCACACTTCATTACCTAAATATACTAATTTGAAACATAATTAAAATTTTCTTCATGATTGTGTTGTGCACAAAATTAAAATTTTCTTCATGACTATATGTTCCATCATTGCAAGCATTTCTTCGTTATGTAACAATTGTTATAAGTAGACAAACTTCCTCATAACCACGCATTAAGATATCGAGCATTTTCAATGTAATATTAAATTTTATCAAGAAGAAGTTGTTTTTGTATATTTAAGCATTCGATGTCACTTATACTTCAAACAACATAATAGAAGATAAATATTCATAGAGAACCTGTATGTGAGCCAAGGCATTTTGTGCTTGTTGCTCAACCATTGATGCCTCAAAATCAACATAGAATAGATAATCAAAGTACCTAAGACAAAATTCTCAATTAGTTGCAACTACAAAGGTAAAAGCTACAATAGCTCTTTTGCACTGACATACATAGGACAACAAAGATCATATGTGTATGGTAGCCAAAGGTAATATCTAGAATTACAAATAGCTGCATATAATAGCAACACTTATCTGGCAGTACCATGGTTAGAATTATCAATAACCCTTAAAGGGCACTTTCTTTGTGGTTTGCTTTCAATCTGCCATTTATGACCAAAAATTGTTAAGATATTTCAATCAAAAAACTTAATGATACTGAAAATGACAATGCCAATTTCAATGTCAGATACCTTGGTCAGGTTAATACTCCTTAGAGCAAAGATTGCCAAGGCTTTAAATAATACTCCAGGACCTTCTTCAAGAGTGAAGAGAGTGCTTGCCTGAAAAGATTAGTGAAAATTTTGATTTTTCATTCCTTTTCCTAACTCTAAATTTGAACAAAGTAGCCTCCATGTTAATACCTTAAAGGGCCTATTCGTTTTTAGAACTATGTGCTCCCTGGCCAAAATAAGGAAATAAGTAATATTATCGGAGCTGTCCTATCATTACCAATACATCATGTCAGAATAGATGATCATAACCGAAATTATAGTACCACTATTGCATGGACTTATATATCTTTGTTGGGCGATAGTGAGGTATGTGTCACATTCTTTTCATATTTTGGTATCTAAAATTCCTTCTCATGTAACCATACTTAAGCGTCATACCAGTATCCATGTCTAACTGTAGGGTGCACATCAAAGGTTCTAGGCAAAATAGGATAGCATTGAAGATAACAGATGAAGGGTTGTGAGAAAATGCAAAACTGCAGAATTAAATACAATAGCAGCTCCAATCTACGATCAAAATTAATGAACTGCCATAGTTCACTCAAGCTTAAAAGAAGAGTAGTGGAGTAAAAACATTTAAATGTCAATCTAGAGTACATAAATGCTATATGGTCTAAGATATTTTTGTGTTGGAGTTGAACATCATTGAATCTAAATATAAGTAAAAGAATATGAACACAATGTCTATCATAATAAATATAAGTCATTTCCTTAAACGGTATAAGAATATATGAGCATGCAAGTAAAATGATAATTAGTCAAAAAGAAAAAAATATTCATTGCCTGAATTGTTTCTTGAACTATCTTAAGCCCATATATTTCTGTAGCTTGGGCACTTGCAATTGCTCCAGCATCCCTTAGATCGTTTGAGGTTGCAAGCTGACAAAATTGTAGGAGTTAATAAAAGGTGTAGGAGTGGAGTTAACAAAAGAGGTACAATTGTTGCCACCTTAAGTAAATACATGAAAAAAAGAAAAAGAAAAAGAAAAGAAAAGAAAAACATGAACAACCTGAGCAGCAAGAGCAGTATCTTCAACACTTTCTCGAATAACACCTAATTTTCTTAGTGCAATCTCACACTAAGCAAGTGCCTGCAAGTGATAAGGAATGGATTAACATATTAAAATGAGGCATTTTGATGATCAAGTAAGTAAAAAATAAACCTATGGATGGCTTAAAACACGCTTTAGCTCCTCCTTTTTCACACCTGGCAGAGCCATGAGGCAGTGGTTAACAGCAATTTGCACCTCACCCACAATATGCATCCTATGGTAGAGAAGCAAGTCGTAGTTCCTATAAGTGCTTCCACCTACAGAGTTCTCAATTGGAAGAACTGCTCTGTCAACTAGCCAAAGTTCAACAGACTGCCAGTTACAAAATCAGCTAAAAATGGGTGCAGTTTGATGAATGATGAATTTAATTGATCTAAAATGCAATTTTATTGAACCTTGAATGTAGCTTCAAACTGTTCACAGGGAACAGCTACACACTGTGGGCATGCTTTGAGGGCAGCAACCTCATGTATGCACCTGTAGAACCCTGAATTAAATTGTAAATCAAAACAAGAATATTGTGCATGAGTTGCTAATGATGTTACCCATAATACAAAAAACACAGGACATGATTAGGCAACAAAATGTTATACCTGATATGCTACACGCACGTTAGATCCATGGCTAGAGACAGTCAGATGAGTCAGAGATCATGGTCCTGGAATTTCAAGAGAATGATTATTAATATGATCACAATTCCAACAACTTGAAGTGATCTTGAAGCCAAGATCAAATGAAAAATATAAGAATCAATCCAAGCCACTTAATCCTTTTTCCACTTTTGTCCAAATATTTTGATAGAACCACAACTAGACTAATCTTTATGTAAGTTGAAAATTGTGTAAGTTTCAGAACCCACTTTAGCATAATTAAACACACATCATGAACTAAACCTCAATTGGAGATATAACACATTAAATCTTCAATATGAGATTTAACAACTCAATATCAATGATGGGTTATACAATTTGGAGATGCATGCCGTTGATATTAATCTACAGCTCCAGAAATGTCAATAAACTAAAAACAATCCTTTTTTAGTAGAATATTTTACATAAGGCAAACTGATACTTTCTGCTTTGATAGAGTAGCAGAAAATATCAAAGGGATAGGACCATCATAAAATTTATGGTACATTCACGGTTTCGTACAGTCATATTAGCTCAGGTCAAAATCTGTTGCATGAAGCTATGGAGTAAGACTTCAACATGGATATGCTACAAGTCAAAGTCTTCTTCAAGTGCAAATTAGCAATAAATACAGATCGGAAAACATTACGTAAAATCAGCAAATTGACTAAAGGTGAAAGATGAAACTATGCCGATCGAATTGCTGTACCTGTTTTGAGTAGTCGATGGAAGAACATTACGTGACTTCATCAACATTTCCTCACGTCTTTTCCATTGCTCTGTAAACTCCGGATGACAATTTTCGACATATATATGTATCGATGAAGGCAGCTCCTCTGGTAGCGAACGAATTGCCGGGCAATTTGATATCACCAAAAATCTGAGGGTGGAAAGGCGATGCAACTCTGCTGGCAGAGATTCAAGGTTTTCACAATTTCCGAAAGTTAAAAATCTTAGGGAGGAAGGCAGGCACCTTTCTGGCAGCGAGCAGATCTTAGGGCAATCTCGTATCTCAAACGATTCAAGAGTGGAAAGGACGTGCAACTCTGCTGGCAAGGTCTGAAGATTAGCACATCTTTCAATTACTAGGCCCCAAGGAGATATGAGGTTTTGCAACCATAAGAGCTCCTCTCCAGTGAACAATGTGAGTTGAGATGAGTCACGGATTCGGAGAGTAAGAAGAAACGATTGGGTAATTAAGGAGGAAATCACTTTGACCAGCACTTTGACCAGGGCAATGTCGTCGATGCTTAGAAAGTGAAGACGTCCCGAACCCTCGCCCTGCTGTTCCTCGTTTGCTGATATTGTCAGCCGAGGACATCCTCCTAAATGCAATTCCACAAGAGATACGAGAACTCGTAAGTCTCCCAGTGACCTCAGTTCTTTGCAGTCGGGTAGTGACTGATCTAGATGACCACCATATGAATCCAGTGCGAGACGTCGAAGAGAACAGGGAAGGATCAGTTGCGCTCGAGACGCGGACAAGGGACAGCCGATGATTCGCAACTGCTCGAGGGAGACGAAGTCTTTCAACCCTTCCATCGGCAACCGCACTACTTTCGGACATTCAAAAATCCTTAATGTTTTGATAGCTGGTAGATGATGTAAAAGTAGCCATTGTTCCAGACCAATCAGGTTTGGGCACATTGCGACATCTAATACGGATATTGAAGAGCTCCGGCTGCTGCTGCTGCTGCGTCTTCTGCGTCGTGTCATTGTATTGTTATTATTGTTAAAATCATCGCCTTCATCCCACGCCTTTGGGAGTGCGCTTATTCCTACATTCTTCAAGCGCAATTCTCCAAGCAAGGGAGGTAGACAAGGCAAGCCCCTTAGCCCAGGGCAGCCATCGATATAGAGCTTAAGCAGGCGAGGGAACATTTGGATGATGCCTTCTGCTCCAAACCACTCTTCCCATACTGGCAGGTTTTTTATTACCAACTTTTCCAGCAATGGAAATCCTAAAGAGCCATAGAATTCCTGACCAACTTGTTTCACTTTATGCATATTTCTGATGCGCAGAGTCTTGAGAAATGGCAGTTGTCCAAGACATGGAAGTCGTTCCCATCTTTGGATGTTGTCTAGGCAAATAACTTCTAAACTTTTGAGCGATTGTGGCTCCAGCCAACTTGGAAATCTGGCACCATCATAGCATTTGATTTGCAGCCTTCGGAGACTGCAATGTGGTTGAAGTCCTTCAATTATCTCATCATCGTTCCCTGAACTGATGCTTCTATTAGAATTCCATACTAACACCAATCCATCAAGGTCGCATTTATCGTTTAGATTAGCCAGACTGGCCTCTTCCTTACTTTCAACACTCTCAAGATTTTTAATGCAGAGTCCTCTGTGAAGGTTTGTGATATTCTTTAATTCTTCAATCTTATGTCCACTCTTCTTTTCAATGATAAATACTGGCAACTCCTGGAGAGACGTTAACTTCCCAATGTTAGCCAACTTGGAAATTATCGCCCCTTCTGCCTTAAGCCGCCTCAAGTTGACTAAGTCAGTCATATATGCAGGGAAATTTTCTATTGGGCAACCCCATATGTTCAACACTAGAAGATTGTAAAGCTTACATAATGATTCAGGCAACCTTCGAATTCTATTGAAAGAGACATCAAGGTATCGAAGATGTTTTAAGTTGCCAATACTTTCAGGCAACTCTTGGATTTCACAATGCTTTAATTGCAACACACGAATCTTTGTTGACACATTGAACAAACAATTAAGCACGGGACCAAAATTGGCATCATTCAAATTCTTAAAAATAAGAGTGTGCAGATTCTTATAACTGCTAAAGTCTGATGTCTTACTCAGCTCCAGATTCTTATTATATATTGACAGGTGTCGAAGCTTACCAGAAATTTCCTGCGGCCGGCCATCCCTTATGCTTAAATGATCATTAGGGGACACAAATTGCAGCATATCATATATCAAATCATGCATTGCATATGTATCCTGCAAAAAGTGCTCAAAGAAATTTCTGCAAAGTAAATCATGGAAGTACCCACTTCCTACCTCTTCGATCCGCTTATTTTGTTGAGGTACAATGAAGCCTTGTGCCATCCAGATATCCACCAACTCGTCTTTTTCAAATTTGCAACCTTTAGGAAACACAGAACAATATGTGAAGCATTGCTTCAAGCATGCAGGCAGGTACTGATAGCTTAATTGTAGGACTGGCATAATGTCATCTTCACCTTGTTTTAGTTGCCATATTTCACTATTCATGATGGTTCTCCAGTGCCTCTCATCAAAGTCTGAATTCAACAGGCCTCCCAGCGTCATCGCTGCAAGTGGTGATCCTTTCAGCTGCCTAGCAATCTTCTGGCCAATAGCTTCCAACTTTGGATATTCTTTGGAGTTCAAAGGATCAAATGCTTGTCTACTGAAAAATTCCCAATAAGCATGATCTGCTAAACCCTCCAAGGGGACTGGGTCCATACTTCCCATCCTCTCTGCAACCTTTCGATCTCTGGTTGTTACCAAAACCTTGCTTCCTTCCAAACCGGACCTTAATGGTGCACAGAACCTCTCCAATTTGATGCTGTCATCGTTCCATACATCATCAAGGACGAGCAGGAATCTCTTCGACATTATCTTCTCCTTAAGGATGACTTGAAGAAGGTCCAAATTCATATTGCACTGTCTCTCCTTGGTAACAGACTCTATCATCTCTTTAGTTAACCTTTTCACATCAAAAGAATCAGACATACAAATCCAAATCTTTACATCAAAGTAATTATCCACCTTCGGATCATTGTAAATGAGCTGAGCGAGTGTAGTTTTTCCGATCCCTCCAATGCCGACCACCGGCAAAACAGAAATGGTGTCTTTCTTTGATCTTTTTGAAGAAGCACAACCATCTCTAGGTTCAGTTGCATCACTCGACTTCAACAGCAGTTCTATCACCTTTTCTTTTTCTTCTTCTCGGCCAAACACTTGGGATTCAGTCAAGAATGAGCTCGTCTCTCGTCTCGCCGAGTTCTTGGATCTTTTTCCATCATCATCTGAATCCAGGAGTCTGATGGCTCTTTCCATATTATCAGCGATGCTTTCTAACCTCCCCTTGACCTCCCTCACAGTTTCACCATCACGATTGAACAAATTTATGGCACGAGTAAACCAGGAGGATAAGAATTTTAATTTACCTCCGCGATCCTTCTGGCTTTCAGCCTTTTGCTGCAGGGCTCGATATTGGAATACATCCAGCAAGTCTTCGGCATCGTCGGCGGCGTCCTTGAGTTGTTCGAGGATCTTGGCAAGGTTCCTGTAGTTGGTGCGCTTCCTCTCGGCGAGGTCGAGGATGATGCGGGTCCTTGCCAGAGCACCCTTCAGCCCCTCAAGGTCGTTCTGAAGGCCCGATTCTCGCCCGAACTGCTCCAAGGCATCGGAGCTGATCTGGCCGATCAATTTGTCGACGATGACGGAAACGATCGGTTCTCCAATCGAGAGGATTGCCTCCATAGCACCTCCTGCAGAAGAGTGCGTCAGTCAACCTGTGGTGGCCGGTGTTTTTGGCCTGAGGATGGAGGAAGGATGTTGGAAGCCTCGGCGTAAAATGCACGCCTTTCACTATTTCCAAGTACGATCCAGGAAGGAGGCACATTGGTCGGCCTGCTCGCAGGTCAATGGCCGGCGTGCTTGGTGTCAATGCAACGAATTAAAATACTTTCGTCTCGTGAGGGAGATGGGGCTCAGATGCAACGAATGTTCGCCTGCCAATAATTCATAGCTAAGAAAAGTCTTTATACACCGCCCTCGATGCAGTAAGTTTTACATAGATTATATCATCTCTTCTGATTGATCTATATAGATTTTACGTGGCTGACGATATTGAACGGTATGGCTCTGTTACGATGTTACGTTCTGATCGTGACGGCCATTAAAAGCACTTCTTCTTTATTTTAAAATTACTGTGCAGACGAAAATACCCTTTCCCTCTAGCCTACTTCTACCACCATTTTTTCTTAGATTTCATCTGTGCAAGAAAAACTCTTTCTTCCATCTCGCTCTGGCTTTCGGATGCTAAAGAATTAGTCCAAGGTTTGAGCAAGATCCTGAGCCCTCGCTCTGGCTTTCGGATGCCAAGGAATCAGTCCAAGGTTTGAGCAAGATCCTAAGCCCTCATTCTGAGGAGTCCGGTCGGAAGAAAACTTCTGAAGAAAATGTCATCCGCAGCAGGAAGTAAAAAGTCCTTGTTCCCACTTCTTTGTAAAGCTCCTTTATTACACCAACAGTTTTTTGTCGTTAGAGGAAGTTAATGTGTGACCAAACCATTTAATGCACAGGTAACTTCCTTAGACCAAAACAGTTATGACATTCCGGGAGTCATAACTGTTTAGAGTTTACTGTTTTGTAGTACGAATGTCATACTCTTTTAACTAGGATGTTATACCTTATGAACTGGGGTGTCGTCAGAGTGTTTCAGCCTATATTCCCCGTTATTTCTTGTCCATATAGCTCTAGTGTCGTCATAAAAGCTACAACATCCCAGATTTACTGTTAAGATACCATAGTTACAAGCCTACGACACCCGTGCTTATAACTGACCATGGAGAGAGCATGAGAATGGATATAAAGAAGAGGAGAAGAGGGGGGAGGGGCATTCTACGGAGGGACAAGAGGAGAAGAGGGGGGAGTGACTCCCCAGTTTAAACCTTAAGAGTCCCGGAACGGGTGTCGTCGCCTTAAAGCTAGGGTGTCGTCAAATGAGAGCTGGGGTATCGTAAGAGCCTAAGTCGGGGATGTTATCGGTCCCCCCCTTTTAACAGTCATGGAACGGGTGTCGTCACCTTAAAGGTAGGGTGTCGTCGCGCATGAGAGCTGTAGTGTCGTCATAAAAGCTATGACACCCCAGATTTACTGTTAAGACATCATAGTTATAAGCCTACGACACCCATGCTCCAAACGAATGCTGGAGAAAAGCCTCGCGACATCGCAGGAGAAAATCGGGAGTATTGCGACACCCAAGTTAAAGAAATAAGACACCTCTGTTAAACAAATATGACACCCCTATTATGCTCGGCCGAAAATCCTTCGCGACACCGTAGTTCAAACATCACGACACCCTAGCGACAATGCTACGACACCTATGCTTATAACCTTACGACACCCAAGGAGGAATTTGGCCAAAATCATTCACGACACCCCAGTTGAGATCTTACGACACCCTAGCGAAAATGCTACGACACCCGTGCTTATAGCTTTAAGGCGACGACACCCCGCTTTAACAGTCACCTCATGGGTGTCGTCGCCTTAAAGCTAGGGTGTTGTCAGATGCGAGCTGGGGTGTCGTTAACAGCCTGAGTCAGGGATATCGTCGGTCCCCCCTAATAGTCCCCGCATGGGAGCCGTCGCCTTAAAGCTAGGGTATCGTCAGATGAGAACTGGGGTGTCATTAACAGCCTGAGTCGGGGATGTCGTCATTCGCGACATCCCAGTTGAAACCTTATGACACCCTAGCACCAATTCTACGACACCCGTGCTTATAACTGACCACGGAGAGAAGGCCCACGATACCCCACAATGAATTCGGCCGAAAAACAGTGAGGACACCCTAGTTGAATTATTAAGAAACCCAAGTTACAAACCTAAGACACCCGTTCATGCTTAGGAGAAAACTTTACCACATCCCAGGATGAAATCGGTCGAAAAACAGTTATGACATCCAAGCTCCCTTATCCTTCGGTCTGGCAGCAAACACAAAAGTTATTAAAATTTCTTTTTATTCATCACACAAAGAAAAATAAGAAGAAAAGAAAAGAAAATAGTACAGGAGCCCTCACTAGGGCTTGTCATCTTCTTCGAGCGCTGCCGAGCTCCTCCCATACTGCGGGGCTAACTCGGCGATCTGGCGCTGGAGGGACGCTACTTGCCCCTCCAACTGGCTGTTGGCCCGATGCAGGAGCTCGATCTCTCTCATTGAAACGGCCAGGTATTGCTCGGCCGCCCTGTGGAGTCGTTCGCGGTTTGCGAGCGACAACGCAAAGACCTTCCCATCGATGATTACCGTGGTGCGGCTCCCATGGGGCCCCCCATGGCCACGACGCCCCTGCTTGGTGGTTCAGTCGATCGCCCCTCGCCTCTAGAAGCCATCTCAGTATCCAAAAATTTTGGAAGATCAGCTGAAAAGGTGATTAACGATGGCATTCCCCCATCCATATTTAAGCTACTCCTGGCGGGTGTTTCGATTGCCCGAGCTATCAGCTCCGGCGCTCCTATCGTGGAAACTCACCACGTGCCACCATCTCAGTGGGCGCTCATAGGAAACGAAGGGTTTCACCCCCCTCGCAGAGTTTCGGGGGATGGGGAACAGAAGAAACCATTACTGAAGAGAGTATCGAGAAGCCAAATAACCGGTTACCGTAGTAAGCTTTACGATGTCCCAAGAGGAAACCTCACGACACCCCAGGAGGAATTCGGCCGAAAATCCTTCGTGACACCCCAGTTGAAACCTCACGACACCCGAGCACCAATGCTACAACACCCGTGCTTATAACTGACCACGGAGAGAATCCCCGTGACACCCCGGGAGGAATTCGGCCGAAAATCCTTCGCAATACCCCAGTTGAAACCTCACGACACCCTAGCACCAATGCTACGACACCCGTGCTTATAACTGACCATGGAGAGAATCCCCGCGATACCCTAGGAGGAATTCGGCCAAAAATCCTTTGCGACACCCCAGTTGAAACCTCACGACACCCTAGCACCAATGCTATGACACCCGTGCTTATAACTGACCACCGAAAGAATCCCCGCGACACCCCATGAGGAATTCGCCGAAAATCCTTCGCGATACCCTAGTTGAAACCTCACGACACCCTAGCACCAATGCTACAACACACATGCTTATAACTGACCACGGAGAGAATCCCCACGACACCCCAGGAGGAATTTGGCCAAAAATACTTCACGACACCCCAGTTGAAACCTAACGACACCCTAGCACCAATGCTATGACACCCGTGCTTATAATTGACCACGGAGAGAATCCCCGCGACACCCCAGGAGGATTTCGGCCAAAAATCCTTCGCGACACCCCAGTTGAAACCTCACGACATCCTAGCACCAATGCAACGACACCCGTGCTTATAACTGACCATGGAGAGAATCCCCGCGACACCCCAGGATGATTTTGGCCAAAAATCCTTCGTGACACCCCGGTTGAAACCTCACGACACCCTAGCACCAATGCTACGACACCCGTGCTTATAACTGACCACGGAGAGAATCCCCGCGACACCCCAGGAGAATTTCGGCCAAAAATCCTTCGCGACACCCCAGTTGAAACCTCATGACACCCTAGCACCAATGCTACGACACCCGTGCTTATAACTAACCACGGAGAGAATCCCCACGATACCCCAAGAGGATTTTGGCCAAAAATCCTTCGTGACACCTCAGTTGAAACCTCACAGTATCCTAGCACCAATGCTACGACACCCGTGCTTATAACTGACCACGGAGAGAATCCTCGCGACACCCCAGTTGAAACCTCACGACACCCTAGCACCAATGCTACGACACCCGTGCTTATAACTGACCACGGAGAGAATCCCCGCGACACCCCAGGAGGATTTCAGCCAAAAATCCTTTGTGACACCCTAGTTGAAACCTCACGATACCCTAGCACCAATGCTACGACACCCGTGCTTATAACTGACCACGGAGAGAATCCTCGCGACACCCCAGTTAAAACCTCACGACACCCTAGCACCAATGCTACGACACCCGTGCTTATAACTGACCACGGAGAGAATCTCCACGACACCCCAGGAGGATTTCGACCAAAAATCCTTCGCAACACCCCAGTTGAAACCTCACGACACCCTTGGTAAAAACTTATGACACCACTACGATAAATTTGAACTAGGCGGGAATTTTGACGTCACCCTAGTTGTAATTCGACGATACCCTAGTAACTCAGCTATGCCATCTTTTCGAGAAAAGTTGCATAACATGGCCGGTTCCTACGGGTTTGCGTATCAGCGATATGATCATGGCGCTCCTGGTGTCCTTTCATATTTCTCTGAGGTCGGTATAAAATTTTTTTTGAACCCTAGAGGTCCTTCGTTTGTTGCTCAAGAAGCTACCGGTGTTCTAAATTTTTTTCATAGTTCTTTCTTCCATCTACTTCATTCATGGAGATGAGTGCTTTCGTTTATGGACGAAGACCACGAACAAAGAAGAACCAGAAGGAGAAAATGGCGGAATAGAGCAAGGACATCGTTCTTCATTCGAATGAGGATAAGTCTCCTTCAGGTATGTTTATTCCTTTGTTAAGATATTATGACATCCTCTCTGAAAATGTCATGACACCCTAGTTCATACATAATGGCACCCAGCTGACTAGTATGATTTACCCCCTGTTTCAGATGACATGAAAATTATTCTAGTCCTCCGAGTGAAGGCTTCCCAACTGTTTAAGAATAGTTGCAGGCCCACCGTATACGTTCAGAAGATTTGGAAGATGGGGTTTACCAGACAGCATACAAAACTTATTCGAAGGACCCCATTTGGTGCCTTCATCGACATGCAAACTTTCACAGTCGACAGGTGACTGCTAGCAGACATCATAAGATGTCACAATGGAGGGGACGAGTTCATTTTCTGTGGCAAGCCGGTTCTATTCAGTGCCGACGAAGTCGCACTTATTCTTGGCCTTCCAGCTTATGGGAAGAAGATCGATACCTCAAGCCAGTTGTTCAATGGAAGGTTGTTCAGACGATTTGGCCAGGGTTTAGATCTTCGTCAAGAAGGTTTGCAGAAGTTAATTTTCTGACTTCGATCATCTAAGGTACAGGAAGATATCGAGGACACCATCAGACTTTGGATCGCCTACATGTTTGCATGTTTTTGGCTCCAAAGTCTAATCAGAGATGTCCACGGTATCTCATCCAGCACTTGGATGACTTAAGTCAGCTGGATAGGATCGACTGGGCTTCGGCATTCAAGGAGTTGATTGTTCTGGCTCTCGCAGAAGTAGCTGCTTGCTTGCGTTCCGAGGAGCCGGTCCACTCAAAGAGAGCATAAAAGGTTAGGAGGCAGCCTACCCTGTTCGGATTCTCGGCAGCGCTGGTGGTAAGGATTATTGAGATGCAGAAATAGTGTCTTTAGTATAATTTCTTTGTTAATATTATATTTTTTTATATCCAAAAATTATCATGTTCAGGCGTGGTTCCTCGAGCATACATCAATGAGAGCACCAGCATATCCCGATAAACTGCCCCGGCTGTTGAAGTGGTATGATAACCAAATGAAGATTCAGTCGGTTCGGGTTGCCAACATGCAGCCTCACGACTTGGTAAGCTAATACATTGTTTCATTGCTCTGACCATATTTTTTCACTTAATGTGTTAATATTTTCACTTAATATTAATTTGTTTATCGTCTTGCTTTGCAGTTAGAAGGAGCTACTGTACCACTATCAAAGGAGCCCTGGCTTCTCAGTCAACAGACAGTAGCATCGCCTGAACCAACAGAGCACTGCGAAAGCTATGCCGAGTTGAGGATTGAATTGGCCTGCGTTAAGGATCAACTCGACGAGCTCAGGCACAGGCTGTCCATTGCTGAGAGCCTCCTCAGTTCCATGCTCAGAAAGAAAGCAATGCAATAAATGAGGAGGACAAGGGAGACGGGAAGACAGAGGAGGGGCTTTCCCTGGACTATCTTCTCGAGCCTGTTAAAGGAAATACTGAGGAGAATAAGATGGATGAGGACCAAGAGGAGAAGAGATTGGAGGGGGAATCCCTGGACGATAAAACAGAGCATGGGATTGAAAATAAAGAGGAGGAGAAGAGCGGGGAGGGGCATTCTACGGAGGGCCAAGAGGAGTCCAAATCCGATAAGAAACTTGGCACCCCTGCTCCCAAGGGTGATGATGTTGACATAGAAATCGTTGGAATGCCTTCTCTTGTTAGGAGGGTTAAAAAAGAGCCGAGGAAGCGAAAGGCATCCAAGGTCAGAGGAGATTCTTATGAGACAACCTGTCCTAGAAAGTCGTCGAAGACAATGGGCACATCAAAGCCCAGTACAACGGTCGAAGATGACCAAATTATTATAAATTTTTTTTTGAGCGAACGACTAACCGACAAGATCGTGTACACCAATAAGTTAGGTAGCGTTGTAACAAGGAAAGGTCTTCGGGATCTCATTAGTAATAATATGATAATAGATGATGTAAGTATCTCAAGAAACATTTTCTAGTTGTTGATTTTAGAATTATATTAATTGGTTTATATTCCATTGGCAGATAATTGATGCCGGCCAGGAGCTTTTGATGAGCAACTGGACAAAGCATCCAGACCGATACCATAAGTGCATCTTTGCATCAGTTTTTGTAGCAGCTATGTGTCTGAATTCTCCATTAACTCCTCATGAACTCACTGCATCATCAGGGTCTTCGATATTTGACGATGTATCCGATGAAGATAAGGCCCAATTCCGATTTCTATTCACCATAATAAACTCCGATAACTTGCACTGGCATCTTGTTACTGTCGACATGGAAAGAAAGGTGTTCATGCACCTGAATTCATTAAAACACAATGCCAGGTACAAGGCCAATTCGAAGAAATGGCATACAATTCTTGGCCACATATTCCATATCTACTGCGATAAGGAGGAGGTGATGACTTGGCCGATGGAAGAGATTTCAGATTACCCAAGTCAATCGGCCGGATCGCTGGATTGCGGCCTATACTGTCTGAGATACATGGAATGTCTTGCTCGATGGGACAATCCTGATATGAAGATGAATTTCATGGTGGAGGAAGTAAGAGAATACCAGCGACAATTAGCTGCGATGATATTGAGAGAGGGCCTCAACCAAAAGATCAACGACCTTGTTGCAAACTGTTCTTAATTTTTTCATTCTTCTTTCATTGAAAATTTAATGTAATTTATTCATATTAACACTGTTTCATATTGAATGCAAATGCAAATATTTTATATTGAGAACATGGTTGTCCTCGATTTATTCATATTTATGCCTTTTCTACTTCACAATTTCTTAAGTTTTCATATATGATGTCATAAATTGAAAACTAGAATGTCGTAAATTAAGAACAGGGGTGTCGTAGGATTTTTGCCTTTCGAGTGTCGTCGAGCTAAAGCAAGGGTGTCGTTAACCCAGAGCTGGGGGGTCTTCGCGCTAAAAGCATTGGTGTCCTTTCGTGAGAACAGAGGTGTCGTAGGATTTTTTCCTTTCGGGTGTCGTCGAGCTAAAGCTAGGGTGTTGTTAGCCCAGAGCTGGGGTGTCATTGCGCTAAAACCATTGGTGTCCTTTCGTGAGACAGGGGTATCATAGGATTTTTTCCTTTCGAGTGTCGTCGAGCTAAAGCTAGGGTGTCATTAGCCCAGAGCTGGGGGATCGTCGCGTTAAAAGCACTGGTGTCCTTTCATGAGAACAGGGGTTTCGTAGGATTTTTGCCTTTCGGGTGTCGTCGATCTAAAGCTAGGGTGTTGTTAGCCCAGAGCTGGGGGGCGTCGCGCTAAAAGCATTAGTGTCCTTTCGTAAGAACAGGGGTGTCGTAGGATTTTTGCCTTTCGGGTGTCATTGAGCTAAAGCTAGGGTGTCGTTAGCCCAGAGCTGGGGTGTCGTCGCGCTAAAACCATTGGTGTCCTTTCGTGAGAATAGGGGTGTCGTAGGATTTTTGCCTTTTGGGTGTCATCGAACTAAAGCTAGGGTGTCGTTAGCCCAGAGCTGGGGGGTCGTCGCACTAAAAGCATTGGTATCCTTTCGTGAGAATAGGGGTGTCGTAGGATTTTTGCCTTTCGGGTGTCATCGAGCTAAAGTTAGGTTGTCGTTAGCCCAGAGCTGGGGTGTCGTCGTGCTACAACCATTGGTGTCCTTTCGTGAGAACAGGGGTGTCGTAGGATTTTTGCCTTTCGGGTGTCGTCGAGCTAAAGCTAGGGTGTCGTTAGCCCAGAGTTGGGGTATCGTCGCGCTAAAACCATTGGTGTCCTTTCGTGAGAACAGGGTGTCGTAGGATTTTTATCTTTCGGGTGTCGTCGAGCTAAAGCTAGGGTGTCGTTAGCCCAGAGCTGGGGTGTCATCGCGCTAAAACCATTGGTGTCCTTTTGTGAGAACAGGGGTATCGTAGGATTTTTGCCTTTCGGGTGTCGTCAAGCTAATGCTAGGGTGTCGTTAGCCCAGAGCTGGGGGGTCATCGCGCTAAAAGCATTGGTGTCCTTTCGTGAGAACAGAGGTGTCATAGGATTTTTGCCTTTCAGGTGTCGTCGAGCTAAAGCTAGGGTATCGTTAGCCCAGAGCTGGGGTGTCATCGCGCTAAAACCATTGGTGTCCTTTCGTGAGAACATGGGTGTCGTAGGATTTTTGCCTTTCGGGTGTCGTTGAGCTAAAGTTAGGGTGTCGTTAGCCCAGAGCTGGGGGGTCGTCGCGCTAAAAGCATTGGTATCCTTTCGTGAGAACAGGGGTGTCGTAGGATTTTGCCTTCCGGGTGTCGTCGAGCTAAAGCTAGGGTGTTGTTAGCCCAGAGCTGGGGTTATTGCGCTAAAACCATTGGTGTCCTTTCGTGAGAACAGGGGTGTCGTAGGATTTTTGCCTTTTGGGTGTCATCGAACTAAAGCTAGGGTGTCGTTAGCCCAGAGCTGGGGTATCATCGTGCTAAAACCATTGGTGTCCTTTCGTGAGAACAGGGATGTCGTAGGATTTTTGCCTTTCGGGTGTCGTCGAGCTAAAGCTAGGGTGTCGTTAGCCCAGAGATGGGGTGTCGTCGCGCTAAAACCATTGGTGTCCTTTCATGAGAACAGGGTATCGTCGCTTTAAAGCGAGGGTGTCGTTAGGCGAGAGCTGGGGTGTCGTAACAGTGCAAGCGTATTCGTAAAATATCAAATCCTCTTGGCAAACGAGATGAGCACTTCATTTGGCTGAAAAAGACACCCTAGTTACAAAGCACTTCATTTGCAACCAAGACACCCTAGTTACAAAGTTATGACACCCGTGTTTTATATGTGCTACTGTGTTAGTTGACTCAATACATAAGCATCAAACTCATCCATCAAAGTTTCGGAAGGTGGTACAATTCTTTCCATGTCCTCTTTGAAGTTAATTGACTGCATACAAGTCTGCCTGTTGCTTGAAGCAGCTCTTACTTTATTTTGCATTGGTGGAGCATCAATGGTTGCCTTGACCAGATTTTTCCTTGATCTTTTTGACTTCTTCTCGACTCCACTCTTTAATCTGTTCTCTCTTGGGCGACCTTTCGTCCTAATTTGCTAAGGATCTTGAATTATAAGCTCTGTACTTGGCTTAGCTGCGCAGTTAGCATCCACGACAATTTTGAATATAGGTGTTAGACCATCCATCACTAAATTAAATGCATCTTCAGACATGGAGGCTATCTCTACGAGCTTCATCATCCGATGACTCAGCAAACTATATCTACAATCAATAACATAATGTTATCGAAAATATATTAAGATATTTCAAATAAAAAATTGTCACTGCGTACCGTGATTTTCGTGTGCTTTTATCATAACCTTCAGTATTGCAGTCAAAATCATCGAATTGGTATTTCATGTCCTTACATCATCTCTTCAAGAAGTATTTATCTAGTAAACGAAATACGTCGCTTTGATGAAGAACCAACAAGGCATGCCTACACATGTAATCCTTAAACTGAAAGGATCGACACTGGCATTGGACATCCTCAATATTTCTATCGTATGACACGATATACTCTTTGATCATCTCCTTGCCGATTCCATCGACTTCAATCCTTTTATACGACTTTACAGAATATATACAATAGTCATCAGCTTCCTTGATCAATTTAGTATTTGATGCAGCCATTTCAAGGATCTCATTCTGAAATTTTTTGAAATTACGCCTTGTATACCTTCCTGCAGCTTGTCTCTCAAAAGGTGATGATGTTTTTAGGAAAGCAATCGTTTGCAATATCCTATTATCTTTCTCATTTTTGGCCTCGTACCTTTTCTCCAAGGCATCTTCATACTTACATATGAACTCCGTTAGTGTAGTCTTCAAATTTATAAACCTATCGAAGAAGTGATTTATGCCCTCGCTCCTTTGTGAAGATGACATCCCTGTACATAATTTTGTCAAAAAAAAGAAGCGTTGAATGCGAACATGAACCAAAGACAATGACATACAAACCTGTGAAGAATGTATCCTTTAGGTAAACTGGGACCCATTTATCCCAACATTCGTAAAGGATATTAAACCAATCTATAGCCTTGCATTCTTTATATTTCTCCATAATATATGCCCAACTTTCCTCGAATGATTGTATGGTCAATGAATCATATATCGCCTCATCGAAATCAACCATAAATTTGGGATTTGCTATGCAAATGTGGCCAATCTTTTTAGATATCTTCTTCAATATATGCCAAAGACAAAATCGATATCGTGTGTTAGGAAAAACTTCTTTAACAGCAGCCTCGATTGCCTTATCTTGGTCAGTTATTATGGCAATAGGTGCTTGACCACCATTTGCATCCAGCCATGACTGAAAAATCCATTTATATGTCTCAGTACTCTCATCAGATAACAATGCGCAACCAAGCAAGGTGGACTGTCCATGATGGTTGACCCCGACGAATGGACAAAAAGGCATTTGATATCTATTTGTCAAGTAGGTCGAGTCAAAGCTTAGAACATCACCGAAGTATGTGCATGCCAATCTTGACCTTGGATGAATCCAGAAGATAGACCTGAGATGACCATTATTATTGAGGTCTAAGGTATAGAAGAAATTGGGATTTCTGAGTTGCATTTCGGTGAAATGGATTACCATCGACTGAGCATCTCCTTTCAGCTTAGACCGACGTTCGCGACAAATGAAATTACGAGCATCCTTCTCGGTGAAATCCAATTGTCTTCTGCCCCCTTTTCTCCTTGTTATGGCAGAGTATATCTGAGTTATCAGAACATTCATGGCATGTAAATTGCTGATCTCTGCCTTCTCTGGTGTGCTGATCCTCCTATGCGACCGAAGATAACCAGTTGATATTATGGACATCCCATGGTTATATTCTAGAGAAACCTCAACCAATATCCACTTACCACTTGTAGCATTCAGTCTTGCTTTTATGGATGCCATGCAATCAACTTTCCCAGTATCCCTATGATTCATGCTCTTCTCTGTTTCTCTAGATTTTCCTTGCCCCCAACACGCCAGGTGCTTGAAGCAAAGTTGTTTGTTGTTGTTGGTCCTGCTACACACTGTTGTGATTCCAAAACCAACTCTTTTTGCGTATCCATTGTAAAAGTATATACTTCATCTGCTGAATTGAATTCCATTCCAGTTTGAGGAACTACATTATCAACCCCTACTTTTGGAGCGATAGGTGAAGGTGCACGGCCGGGAGTATGCTCGATTTCTTTCCGATCTATAATTTCAGCATCGTCTGTGGAAATATAGGCACACAGTCATGAACAATGATATCCATTGATTTAGCTGTCAATATATCCTGACAAAGCATTAGGACACCAAGGTTAAAAAAATACGACACCTCACTCGAAGAAATACGATAGCACAATTAGGCTGTTATGACACCCCAGCTCTCATCGGACAACACCCTAACTTTAAGGCGACGACATCTCCGACTTAGGCTCTTACGACACCCCAGCTTTAGAGCGACGACACCCTAGCTTTAAGGCGACGACACCCGTGCGGGGACTGTTAAGGCAAGGACCGACGACTTAGGCTCTTATGATACCCCAGCTTTAGCGCGACGACACCCTAGCTTTAAAGCGACGACACCCGTGCCGGTACTGTTAAGGTGGGGACCGACGACTTAGGCTCTTACGACATCCCAGCTTTAGTGCGACGACACCTTAGCTTTAAGGCGACGACACCCGTGCGGGGACTTGTTGGGAGAGTTAATCCCCAAGGCATGCATATTTTAAAATTTGATAATAATTATCAATGCAGAAATTTAAAGATTACATATTAATCTTTCTAACATGCATCAAGATCATATCTTTGCCTTCTATTATAAGATCGTTTGATCTAAGTATTGCATATAAATTAAATAATTAAGATCATAGCTTAATCTTCAAGATGAGAAGTCATACTACTCATCTTGAAGCCTGCCTTAAGATCTAAGGATCAAATCACTCACCTTAAGAACAGTAGGTAAATCCTTTGTGCTCTGCAGCCGTTCAATCATCCGACCTCTAGTATTGTCCACGCGAAGCCCCCGAATGATCAGATTCCCGGGAGTGCTAGCTCGCAGAAAAATAATTTTGCTGATCTTGAATTCTTTCACTTGAATCTTCCTCCAAGATCCACCAAGATTTTGCTAACACTAAAATCACACCAGAATTTTCTGTTCTAACTCTTAGAACTGTAACACTTGGTTCTAACTGTTTAGAATTTTTGATCTCTTTTGATCTTGTGTTCAGTTATCTGGTGAGGGATGTCCTCTATTTATAGTTTCATATTAGCCAGCCTATTGAATTCTAACATTTAGAATTCCGCTGTTTTTGTGAAAACCAAAGAGACATATTAAATTCACACACTTATCAATGCATGAAGAGTTGTGTGGAGTGCTCTTCCAAAGAGGCACATTAATTCACACGCTTGTCAATGCACGGAGAGTTGTGTGGAGTGCTCTTCCAAAGAGGCACATTAATTCACACACTTGTCAATGCACGGAGAGTTGTGTGGAGTGCTCTTCCAAAGAGGCACATTAATTCACACACTTGTCAATGCACGGAGAGTTGTGTGGAGTGCTCTTCCAAAGAGGCACCTTTTAGCAAAATTTATTTTTCTTGAACTTGGGAATTATTTGAAGAAGACTAAAAGTTATAAATTAAATTCTGCATGAGAATTTAATTTCTCATGAGATGAGATTTTAGTTATCTCATCATGCGAGAAAACCTTTTTCACACATGGGGTTTGGATTTTTGGTTTTAAGCTAATTTGAATTTATTGGATTAAACCAATATAGATCATGGTCCTAGCCCAAATCAAATTTGGCTAATCCTGAATCTATTTAAATCCAAATCAAATCTAATTTCAAATCAATATTTGAAATTGATTAGTCCTTCTAGTAGACTTAAACCAAATTGAATCTTATTCACTTGTACTTAATCCAATTGAGATAATTCAATCAATCAAATTGATTAATTAAATCATATACGATTCTCAATCGTTGATCAGCAAATAGATCATCCTAGGAAACTTCTATGCATATGACTCTCGAGGTTCGAACCTAAGCCGGTAGCATAGAAATAATTTTCTATACTAATCGATGTGCCCATCTAGCAATGGAACCCGACGTCCGGATAGGTCGAAGACTTGCCGAGCAAACTCCAAGAACACTAAGAAACAGTTACCGTATAATTCATCCTCTTGACCACAAATGCTAAGGATGGCTTAAGAGCCTGTCAACTCTAAACAGCAAATCCATAAAGTGATTTCAATTTTAGTGATCATGTGACTTTCACATGAAGTGCCTTGCCAAGGTCTTGCTAAATTGAAACACAAGCATTTCTCCTTTTAACAGGATAGGTCAAATTCCATCTTGATCCACAACTGACTACCACAAGTACTTGACTGTACCCAGTAACCTTTCGTAGCTGGATTAGAAATCCAGGTGGTCCGGCACCTAAGTACAATGAGTTTCTTGTAAGCCACTGGTTGTGATCTTCAGGTCTGAAGGATACTTATACCTATATCTTCTCGGATTAACTCTTGATAGTAGAGTATTCGGAAATGAGTCATGTTCGGTGAAATGTACTCCTACACTTTCACCTGTATGTCATACCAGTGTCTCTACACTCCTTGGTTAAGAGGATAACCAACAAATATGATATACAACATCTTATAATTGATAGTACTATGGCCCTGTCATAGTATATCATTTGGTCACGAACTCTTTTAAGGACCTTCAAAGATAAATCCTCCTTTATCGTGAAGGAAGATCCTGAGGGCTTCATTACTATTAGGAGTTTTAAGAAGATGTTCTTGTAATGAATAAACTACCAAATAACTTTTATTAATATATCAATTTATATACAATTTACATCAACACAATCATCAAATGATTGGCTTTAGTATATAATTCCCAATAAACTCCCACTTAGCCTAAAGCCACTCATTACAGTATCTAATACCCATCTTCAATTTATAGTCACCAAACTCCTTGATGCTGAGTGCTTTAGTAAATGGGTCACCTAGGTTTTCCTTTCCATCAATCTTCTGAAGATTTATGTTACCTCGATCTACAATCTCTCGTATAAGATGAAACCGACGCAATATGTGCTTGGTGCGCTGATGTGCTCGTGGTTCCTTTGCTTGACTATGGCACCAGTACTGTCACTGTACAACAGGACTGGTCCATCTATGGAAGGTGCCACTCCAATCTCGAAGATAAACTTTCGCAGCCACACAGCTTCTTTCGTAGCATCTGATGCAGCGATGTACTCTGCCTCGCACACCGAATCTGCCACTGTATGTTGCTTGAAACTTTTCCAACAAACAACTCCACCATTTAGGATAAACACGAAACCCGATACACTTTTGCTATCATCATGATCTGATTGGAAACTAGAATCAGTATATCCAATAAGTTTCAAATCAGACTCTCCATAGACTAACCACTGGTCCTTAGTATTTCTCAAATACTTAAGGATTGTCTTAACAACTTACCAGTGTTTTTCTCCTGGATCAAATTGGTATCTACTCACTACTCCTAGTGAGTATGCCACATCTGGTCTTGTACATGTCATGGTGCACATAATCGATCCTACTGCCGAAGCATATGGAATTCGACTCATACGTTCTCTTTCATTAGGAGTTGTCGGACAATCCTTCTTAGAAAGATGAATTCCATGGCCTATCGGAAGATAGCCTTTCTTGAAATTCTCCATGCTAAACCTCTTTAGCACTGTATCAATGTACGTAGATTGGGTTAAACCAAGCATCCTCATAGATCTATCTCTATAGATCTTCATCCCGAGGATGTATGATGCTTCTTCCAGATCTTTCATGGAGAATTGTGATGATAACCATGTCTTTATTCCTTGTAATGTAGGGACATCATTCCCGATTAAGAGAATGTCATCCACATATAATACAAGAAATACAATAACGGAACCGTTAGCCCATTTATAAATGCAAGGTTCTTCTTTATTCTTAATAAAGCCATAAGATTTGATCACTTTATCAAATCGTATGTTCCAACTCCTAGATGCTTGCTTAAGTCCATAAATAGACTTCTATAGCCTGCACACTTTAGACTCATCTTTAGATATAAAACCTTTAGGTTGTATCATATACACCTGTTCCTCTAAATCACCATTTAGAAAAGCAGTTTTAACATCCATTTGCCAAATCTCATAATCTAAGTGTGCTGCTATAGCTAGTATAATCCGAATGGATTTCAGCATTGCCACAGGAGAAAACGTTTCATCATAATCAATACCATAACGTTGACGATACCCCTTGGCAATCAGACGTGCTTTATAGGTCTCAACCTTTCCGTCTGTGCCTCTTTTCCTCTTGAAAACCCACTTACACCCTATGGGTTTTATCCCTTAGGGTGGGTCAACTAATGTCCATACATTATTGTCCTTCATGGAATCAAGTTCAGATTTCATGGCATCAAGCCATTTATTAGAGTCAGTCCTTTGCATAGCATCCATATAGGTGATCGAATCCTCGTTGTTCTCATCGAGTTCAACAGGAACATCGTTCTGGACCAAGAAACCTAAGTATCTATTTGGTTGATGTGGTACTCTACCAGATCGCCTTAATGGTGCATCTAAAATGGGTTTTGAGTTTGATCTAATCAACTCAGATTCTAAGGGTTCACTGGTTTGTGTTGTTCCTTCTACTTGATGAACTTCCTCAAGTTCAACATTAGAGCTATTTGTTCCTGCACTAAGGAACTCCTTTTCAAGAAAAACTGCTCTATTACTAATGAAAAACTTTTGTTCTTTAGTATTGTAGAAGTAATATCCTTTGGTTTCTTTCGGATAGCCGATGAAAAAACATTTGTCATATTTGGGTTCAAGTTTGTCTGATTTTGCACGTTTCACATAAGCTGGACACCCCCAGACTCTCAGATAGGTGATTACCGGTTTATGTCCATACCATATATCATGTGGAGTTTTTGAAACAGACTTACTTAGAACCTTATTGAGAATATGACAAGCTGATTCTAATGCATATCCCCAAAAGGATATTGGCAAGCTTGCAAAACCCATCATGGACCCAACCATGTCTAACAGAGTTCGATTCCTTCTTTCTGACACACCGTTATGTTGTGGTGTTCCTGGAGGAGTCCATTGGGAGAGAATCCCATTCTCCCTTAAATATGTCACAAAGTCATTGGAAAGGTATTCGCCTCCTCGATCTGATCGAAGGATCTTAATACATTTTTCTGTTTGTTTTTCTACTTATTTATGATATTGTTTGAACATTTCAAACAATTCAGATTTATGTCGCATAAGATAGACATAACCGAACCTAGAAAGGTCGTCTGTAAAAGTAATGAAGTAGTAATATCCACCTTTGGCATAAGTGCTCATTGGTCCACATACATCAGTATGTACTAGACTTAATAGCTCTTTAGCTCTTTCACCTTTTCTAGTAAAAGATGACTTGGTCATTTTACCAAAAAGACAGGATTCACAGGTAGTTAATGATTCACAATCATCAACTCGAAGGATGCCCTCCTGAGTTAACTTGTTTAATATGTTCTTATTGATATGACCCAGCCGATGGTGCCAAAGATAAATGTCTGTGACATCAGTTGTTCTAGGGCGCTTACTTGATTTGTACACTACATTCACAGGCTGTGATAATATATAAATGTCATTAGATAAATGCCCAGTCATTACAGTAACTCCATTCATAATGATATTCAAAGTAACATCCTTTATTGAAATTTCATAATGACTTTTGGCCAGAAGGCCTACAGAAATTACGTTCAACAAGAACGTTGGGCAAAAATGACAATCATTTAGTATAATGACATTTCTATTGAAAACTATTTCAAGAACTCCTAATGCCAGAACTGGAACTAATCTTCCATCGCCGACATTAAGGAATCTTTCATTGTCCTCAAATATTTTAGTGATCTGTAGTCCTTGCAATGAATTGCAAATGTTAAAAGGACTCCCGGTATTCAATACCCAGGTCTGATTATCATATACAGAAAAATTACAAGGTGTTATCATATAAATACCTTGTTGAGCAACATCTTGCCCCTTTTTCTTCTTCAGCCTGTTTGGATCAAGTGTGGCAATGTAAAGAGGATAGTTCCTCTTCCAGTGCCCTTGCATCTTGCAATGAAAGCATTCGGCTTAACTTTTATCAACTTTCTTCTTCTGCATCTGACCCCTTATAGATGTCCTAGCATGTTGCACCTTTTTCTTATTCTTTTTCTTCTTCCCTTTCCCAAAGGGTTGACGCCCTACCTTAGATCCTTCAACCACATTAACCAAACCCTTAGAGAGCTGGTTATCCTTCTCAAAGTTCTGTAACAACCCCAACAAACCGTGGTAGTTGACTGCAGGCTTTGTCATTCGAAAATGAGTAAGGAAAGGTCGGAAGGATGGAGGCAAGGAATTCAGGATCACATCTTTTTCCAACTGCTCATATAAGGGAAAGCCGAGCTTGCTTAGCAGTTCTATCTTCTCGATCATGTACAATACATGATCAGTGATAGGAGATCCATCCCTCATTCGAGCATTAAAAATAGCACAACTAGTCTTGTGCCTTTCAACGTCGTCAGGTGTGCCGAAAGATTCATTCAATGCTTGAATGATTTCTTCTGGCTGAGCATTCTCGAACCGGCGACCGAATTCATCGTTCATTGCTGCTAGCATGATGCAATGTACGCTAGTTCTATCATTGAGCCACTTCTGATAAGTGTCTTTCTCAGAACTTTGTGTGTTTGCATCAGGTATCTTTGGTGCAGGATTATTAAGAATATATAGAATCCTCTCATGCTCAAGGACGATCTTAAGTTTTCTAAACCAGCTATTGAAATTTGAACCATTCAACTTGTCACTATCCAATAGGGACCTTAATGATAAATTAGTGGCCATTTTCTACATAAGGAAAAACTAAAGTTTATTAGTATATAAATTGATTCAGTCTAAAGACTTGGACTTTAGTCTAAAGATTCTTCCACTATTTTGTTTAAATTGACAGCCTCTACACCCCAATTCGAAGAATTATTCTTAATTCTTTAGCGGGCACTAAGATCTACATAGACTACATACAGGCCCAAGTGAAGCTTGGCCAACCCATATGCATCTAAGAGTAGGTTCAAAACCAATTGTTTCCCAAAACAATGTTAGTGTTCAGTTTTGCCCCATGTACCTCTTCAGCAGGCATGGAGTGCCTCCACTGAAAGTTCTGGTTAGGTCCAACCATTAAATGATATAATCAGTGTAACCTATCAATAGACAACCAAGCCCGAGTGAAGCTCGGCTCACCTGACTGTCTATTTAATAGTTACGCTGACTTATCATATAATGAATGATAATTTCAATGGTTGACAAGCACCAGGCATGGAGTGCCTCCAATGATTATCAAGACATCGGACTCATTATCACCCACCTTAATGGGAGGCTATGATCTAGTTATCATATAACTATTTTATTTTAAGGACCTAATAATTTTAGAGGATTTTATAATTTGAAGACAAATTGACTAATCAAGTTCTCCCACTGAATCTATGAAATGGGTAGAATGAAACAAGATTAAGTCAGGTTAAGTGGCACCTAAATCAGTCAGACTGATTTCCTTACAGGCATGGGTCAACCTGAATCAGGTAAATGATATGAATCAAAAATGGTTCACCACATTGACCAGGTGAGTGAGATCGATGGGAGGGATATGCCATTAACTCGTTAAAGACGCATCAATACGAGTAGCTCCCAATTAAAAACTATTCGATCGTTGATCCTAGAACAACTTTCCAACTCACCTTGACATCATATGGTTAACCAATTCTGATTTGACCATCTAAGAGATTCATGCTCAACCACGGAGCCTAATCTACTTCCATTTGGTTTAATTAAAGAGAAGGACATGATCAACTACAACTATCGTTTGATCTAGAGCATTCTTAACCTAATCTAATTAGATTTGTTCAAATACTCTTTTAGTCCAGTTGATTTAAACCTTAGGGTCTAACCCTTTATGGACCCGATTTAGCTAACCCAAAAGATTAAATATATTTCATGTTTACATGTCATATATTTCAATCAAACATCACATGAATTATGTTACTACTCATAATTCCTATATTTAGATCATATCTAAAGAGATTATGAATTAACATTTGACATTCAAATTAGACTCTCATAAATATTTGTATGTTTCATAACATAGACATCATGCCATCATATATCATATCTATGTTTTATACTAAACATGCAAATATCATGCTTTTATACAACATCAATATGTATCAAATATAAAACATCTTTTGAGAGTGCGTGTAATCTATGTTTTGATGCATAAGCTCAATTTAAATTATCTTTGGATTGAGCATCAATGATAAAAGAATAGCACGACAATATGTCACAGAATACCTCATTGAATGGGTAATTTGGATTTTCAATCCATCTGTGACCATATAGCCTTGTGATTAGTTTTAGCCATAATTACACAATTAATAAGAACATTAATTTACATGCAATAAATTAGAACAATAAGAAATCATTGCTCTGATACCATTTGTTAGGAGAGTTAATCCCGACGGCATACATATTTTAAAATTTGATAACAATTATCAATACAGAAATTTAAAGATTACATATTAATCTTTCAAACATGCATCAAGATCATATCTTTGCCTTATATTATAAGATCGTTTGATCTAAGTATTGCATATAAATTAAATAATTAAGATCATATCTTAATCTTCAAGATGAGAAGTCATACTACTCATCTTGAAGCATGCCTTAAGATCTAAGGATCAATTCACTCACCTTAAGAACAGTACGTAAATCCTTTGTGCTCTGCAGTCGTTTAATCGTCTGGCTTCTAGTATTGTCCACGCGAAGCCCCCGAATGATCGGATTCCCGGGAGTGCTAGCTCGCGGAAAAATAATTTTGCTGATCTTGAATTCTTCCATTGAATCTTCCTCCAAGATCCACCAAGCTTTTGCTAACACTAAAATCACACTAGAATTTTCTGTTCTAACTCTTAGAACTGTAACACTTGGTTCTAACTGTTTAGAATTTTTGATCTCTTTTAATCTTGTGTTGTGTTATCTGGTGAGGGATGTCCTCTATTTATAGTTTAATATTAGCTAGCCTATTGAATTCTAACATTTAGAATTCCGCTATTTTGTGAAAACCAAAGAGACATATTAAATTCACTCATTTATCAATGTATGAAGAGTTGTATGGAGTGCTCTTCCAAAGAGGCACATTTTAGCAAAATTTATTTTTCTTGAACTTGGGAATCATTTGAAGAAGACTAAAAGTTATAAATTAAATTCTGCATGAGAATTTAATTTCTCATGAGATGAGATTTTAGTTATCTCATCATGCGAGAAAACCTTTTTCACACATAGTGTTTGGATTTTGGTTTTAAGTTAATTTGAATTTATTGGATTAAACCAATATAGATCATGGTCCTAGCCCAAATCAAATTTGGCTAATTCTGAATCTATTTAAATCCAAATCAAATCTAATTTCAAATCAATATTTGAAATTGATTAGTCCTTCTAGTAGACTTAAACCAAATTGAATCTTATTCACTTGTACTTAATCCAATTGAGATAATTCAATCAATCAAATTGATTAATTAAATCATAAATGATTCTCAATCGTTGATCAGCAAATAGATCATCCTAGGAAACTTCTATGCGTGTGACTCTCTAGGTTCGAACCTAAGCCGGTAGTATAGAAATAATTTTCTATACTAATTGATGTGCCCATCTAGCAATGGAACCCGACGTCCGGATAGGTCGAAGAGTTGCCGAGCAAACTTCAAGAACCCTAAGAAACAGTTACCGTATAATTCATCCTCTTGACCACAAATGCTAAGGATGGCTTAAGAGCCTGTCAACTCTAAACAACAAATCCATAAAGTGATTTCAATTTTAGTGATCATGTGACTTTCACATGAAGTGCCTTGGCCAAGGTCTTACTAAATTGAAATACAAGCATTTCTTCTTTTAACGGGATAGGTCAAATTCCATCTTGATCCACAACTGACTACCACAAGTACTTGACTGCACCCAGTAACCTTTCGTAGCTGGATTAGAAATCCAGGTGGTCCAGCACCTAAGTACAATGAGTTTTTTGTAAGCCACTGGTTGTGATCTTCAGGTCTGAAGGATACTTATACCTATATCTTCTCGGATTAACTCTTGACAGTAGAGTATCCGGAAATGAGTCACGTTCGGTAAAATGTACTCCTACACTTTCACCTGTATGTCATACCAGTGTCTCTACACTCCTTGGTTAAGAGGACAACCAATAAATATGATATACAATGTCCTATAATTGATAGTACTATGGCCCTATCATAGTATATCATTTGGTCGCGAACTCTTTTAAGGACCTTCAAAGATAAATCCTCCTTTATCGTGAAGGAAGATCCTGAGGGCTTCATTACTATTAGGAGTTTTAAGAAGATGTTCTTGTAATGAATAAACTGCCAAATAACTTTTATTAATATATCAATTTATATATAATTTACATCAATACAATCATCAAATGATTGGCTTTAGGATACAATTCCCAACATGATTGTTAAGGCGGGGACCGACGACTTAGGTTCTTACGATACCCCAGCTTTAGCGCGATGACACCCTAGCTTTAAGTCGACGACACCCGTGCCGGGACTATTAAGGTGGAGACCGATGACTTAGGCTCTTACGACACCCCAGCTTTAGAGCGACGACACCCTAGCTTTAAGGCGATGACACTCGTGCGGGGACTGTTAAGGCACGACGACAACTAGGGTGACGTCAAAATTCCCGCCTAGTTCAAATTTATCGTAGTGGTGTCATAAGTTTATACCAAGGGTGTCGTGAGGTTTCAATAGGGGTGTCGTGAAGGATTTTCGGCCGAATTCCTCCTGGGATGTCGCGGGGATTCTCTCCGTGGTCAGTTATAAGCACGGGTGTCGTAGCATTGGTACTAGGGTGTCGTGAGGTTTCAACTATGGTGTCGTAGCATTGGTACTAGGGTGGCGTTGAGACTGAAGGATAAGGGAGCTTGGTTGTCATCACTGTTTTTCGACCGATTTCATCCTGGGATGTGGTAAAGTTTTCTCCTAAGCATGAACGGGTGTCTTAAGGTTTCAACTGGGGTGTCGCGAATGACGACATCCCCGACCCAGGCTGTTAACGACACTCCAGTTCTCATCTGATGACACCCCAGCTTTAGCGCAACGACACCCTAGCTTTAAGAAGACGACACCCATGCCGGGACTGTTAAGGCGAGGACCAACGACTTAAGCTATTATGACACCCTAGCTTTAGCGCGACGATACCCTAGCTTTAAGGTGACGACACCCATGCCGGGACTGTTAAGGCGGGGACCGATGACTTAGGCTCTTACGACACCCCAGCTTTAGTGCGATGACACCCTAGCTTTAACGCGATGACACCCGTGCGGGGACTGTTAAGGCGGGGACCGATGACATCCCCGAATTAGGCTGTTACGATACCCCAGCTCTCATCCGACAACACCCTAGCGGGGACCGACGACATCCCCAACTTAGGTGTCGTAAGGTTATAAGCATGGGTGTCGTAGCGTTGTCGCTAGGGTGTTGTGATGTTTGAACTGCGGTGTCGCGAAGGATTTTTGGCCGAGCATAACAGGGGTGTCGTATTTGTTTAACAGAGGTGTCTTATTTCTTTAACTTGGGTGTCACAATACTCTCGGGCGCGGTCGGTCTCCTGTCTCGGGCGCATATCTGTTGCCGCCGAGATCTGTCCTTTGTCTCGGGCGTGGTCGGTCTCCTGGGCGGACCTGCACAGAAGTCCTCGCGCGAGAGGCTTTGGGGGTGGCCCTCCGCGAAAGACCCTCCGACGCTCAAGTCAGTGGGGATCGGTGAGCAACAGAAAATGGGCAGAGGGATCTCTCCGGGAAGTCTCTCCAGGGGTGGCCGATCGGGAGCTCCAGGGGGGCACCGACGAGCAGTGGAGGAGAGTGAGAGTGAGAGTGAGCCAGGGGCTGTGAGCGCATACCTAAGAAAATCTAGGAATGTCGTATTTATAGGCAATCACCTAGACCTTGAACACCTTCTGGAAGGTTCGAAGGTTGTTGGGATTCGAATCAATCTGTTATGAAGCCGGTGGGATCCGTATCTTGTCTGTTAAGAGATCGATGGCTGGGAGGGCCCTTTGATGGCCTGAGCTCTGATGAGTGCGTAGGTCCTAGGCCGCTATTCTAGATCCTAGACCACTCCTCAATATGATTCTTTGTTTGGGATTATGTTACGATAGGCCTAGGCTCTCCCGCGCCGGGTTCCACGAAGGTGAGTATCGAGTCATAGATCGCTCAGGGAAGCCGAGCTATGGAAGCTCGGGAGGCCGAGCTAGGGAAGCTCGGGAAAGCCGAGATATGGGAAGCTCGGGGGAAGCCAAGCTATGGAAACTCGAGGGTAGCCGACCTATGGAAGCTCGGGGGGGGTCAAGCTATGGAAGCTCGGGGGGGGTCAAGCTATGGAAGCTCGGGGGAGCTGAGCTATAGGCAGCTCGGGGAGAGTCGAGCTATAGGTAGCTCGGGGAAGCCGAGCTATAGGAAGCTAGGGGGAGCCGAGCTACGGGAAGCTCGGGGGGGGAGGGGCCGAGCTATAGGTAGCTCGGGGAAAGCCAAGCTATAGGAAGCTCGGGGGAGCCGAGCTATAGGTAGCTCGGAGGAGCCGAGCTATAGGTAGCTCGAGGAGCTCGGGGAAAGCCGAGCTATGGGTTGCTCGACCTGTTGGACCACATTAGTTTAGCTCGTTCCTCGGGGGCATATTGTAGTGGGCAGGGGGAAGGGGCTGATCTTAGCCCCTTCGCACGGTTATCAACGTAATGATGATTCTACCCCTCATCACATGCCCCCCACTCCCTATTTCGAAGCGTAGGTTCGGGCGTAGGGAGTATAGACCTAGATGGGGTGATCCGAATGAGGGAACGCATATTTGACAGCCTACGCAATGATGCTCTAATTAATGCCATGGGGCCATCTTGCCTTTTCGAGATGGATCTATCATTCCTTAGGGCGAAGGTAATGGCTGAGGAAGCGCCGCGTGGGAAATCTCGATTTCCATGGTGCCCGCAGGGGCAGTCCCGGATGCCTAGGTCGAGGCACCTCACCCTCACCCTGAGGCTGTTTCAATTGAAAAAATGGGGTCATGGCGGCGCTATCCCTATTTATAGTCCTCTTTTCGCTTTCTCTTATCTCCCCGTTCTTGCTGCGATCTTGCTCAGCATCTCTTGCGATTGAAGATATGGTAAGCCCAAGTGATCAAGCTTCGGAGGTGACCTTGGCGGATTTGGAACGGATGCGCGCTTGTACAAGATCCCCCAGGATGTCGTCTTATTTCTCCCGACGGCTGAGGATAGGGTGACATCCGGATTAGGGGATGGGGCGTTCTGTTATGAGGAAAGTTTGAGGGTAGGTCTCCGGTTCCCTCTTCATCCGTTGGTGCGGGAGGTGATGAAGTTCTACAATATATGCTTCACCATGGTGGCCCCCAATAGTTGGCGCAACCTTATCGGGTTTATCTCGTTGTGCAAACACCTCGGGGTGATCGCGACCCTTTCGATATTCAGGGTGTGTTTCAATCTGGTCTTTGGGAGGGCCTCAGAATGGCCTTACATCGGTCCCCGGAGATCCTTCAAGATGATATAGGATAACCCATCGTCGATAAAGGAGTGGAAGTGCGGTTCTTCATAGTCGGGGGGAACATTGGTTTGGACTTCCCTCGGGTATGGGGGTAGTACGTGGAGGATCCAAAAGCGCACCCGGAGTTAACTGATTTGGAGAAAAGGGATTTGATTGTGCTGTGCGGTAGTCGGGCGCTCCCATCCAGCGTTCTCTATCAGAGGACGCTCTCTTTGTGGCCAGATTGAGCCCCATCGATCCTCGCGGTGAGTATTACCCCATAGTTGATAGTTTAGCATGGCTCCATCTTTGATTTCTGTGCAAACTAATGGGCGAATCATATTGCCCCTACAGCCGAAAGGTCGGCGCTCGCAGACCAGATGAGGGAGGAGTTGGGAAAGCGCCGCAGGAGATCTGGCTCTAGCATCAAGCATCGGTCCGAGAAGAGGTCTCGCCTTTCCGGCTCCCGCTCTAGGGGGATCGGGGAGACGGTGATAGTCGGCGCTCCTCGTCGCCGCGGGATGAAACTACCGAAGTTCCGGCGGTGCACGATCTTTCGGCGCCAGAGGAGGGTCTGTCCAGGGGCGAAGACCGGAAGTTGCGGGGGTTTTGGAGGAGGCTGCTGAGGTTTCCTCCCCCCCGTTGTTGTTTTTGACGATGGCGAAGGAGAAATGCCGGTTGGCTTGGGGGCCCCCGCAGACGGGGTGGTTCGGTCTCCCTCATTGGAGGCTAGTGGTTCGAGAGGTTACAGGCAGAGGTGGGAGCCATCTCCACTTCCATCGAGGCGGGAGAAGCGGTTGTGGCTGCTGAGGTTCGGCCTGGGTCGCTGGTGGGAGAGCCAGCGGGCAACAAGGAGATGGTCGAACCCACCGAACCAACGACCAAAATTCGCGAGGGGCTTTCTGGTGAAGGGCCTTCTGCCGAGGCACCGGAGGCTCCGGGGGGAGCAGAAGTTCCTGAAGAGTCTGTTGTGGACAGGGGATTCCTGAGGAGATAGAAGCAGAAGAAGAAGAGGAAGAAGGAGAAGGAGGGGAGCCGACGAGCGAAGGGGGTGCTCCGGCTGGGGCTCTCCTCGCCGGAGTCGAAACGCCCGAAGCTTCTCAAGCGAGGGCCCTAGTGGGAAGCTGGCCTATCGAGAAGCTCATGGGTCGCGGGTGTCCTGGCTGGCTCCCTGGGAGCAGACTTCCACTCACGCGACCGAAAGTGAGCGCCAGGTTCTCCGCTCTGATGCGGTCCGCGTTCCAAGGGGAGGAGAGTTCCTCAACAGGAGGGGGTCATCCGGAAGACCTTGTTGAGATAGCCTTCCGTCGCGCCGGGGTGCCGAATGAGGCTTTTCTTCTCCCCGAAATTGACGACCTTGCTCTCACAAGGATCACCACAGACTACGCGTCTCGGGTAGGTTGTTGCACCGAAGTTGGGTCTTTAGTCAGTTAGTTTGACTATGTCTTTTATGCGTGTCATTCTTTTTTGCAGAGTGCCCTGATTATGAGGGCACTGAAATGGCGCTTACATCTGGCTGTTGGAGCTTGGGCTCGGGCCCGCTACGAGGCTGATCACTTCAAGGAGAGGCGGGTTCAACTGACAAACTCTCTCGAGCCCTGGTGGTCCTCCAGATGGAGCTCGGGGAAGCTCGTAGAATCCTTGCAGTTGAGAGGGAAAGAGCCCCTCGACTCGCCGTACAGGTTGGTGAACTCCAGCGGGAGCTTGGGGAGACCCATAAGATTCTTGCGGTTGAGAGGGAAAGAGCCACTCGACTCACCATACAGTTTGGTGAGCTCCAAGGCTTCCACGAGCAATCCGAGAAGGCTAGTCTGGAGCTTTCTCAGGCCAGGCGGAGCATGAGAGCAAGGTTAAATCCATGCAACTGTTCTTTGATAAGAGGTGGGACCAGCTGAAAGCCAGCCACGCCAAAGATAAAGTCAGCTGGAGCAAAAGGCTCGAGGAGGAAGAGCATAAATGTCGGCGGCAGCAGGACCACCTCACCCGCCTAAGCAAAGAGCTCGCCGATACAAAGGACCGGCTAAAGTGGTCGGATGAACGAGCTGCCCGACTATCTGATGAGCTTGACTTTGCCCGTCAAGAAATTGGAGATACCCAGTCCTGGGTGGATGAGCTAAAAGAGAGCCTTCGCCAGAACCAATCGGCTAAGTCTAGGGCTCTCAACAGGGTCCACGTGCTGGAGGATGAGCTAGCCGGCGGGAGGAGCAGGTAGGGCGCTATTAGTTTCACTCATTTTGATCTTTCGACTTTCGCTTTACTTGGCTTTTTGCCTGCAGTTGAATAGGGTGAGCCAGGAATTTCAGGGGCGGTTAGCGGCGTTCGGAGAGGAGGCAGCCTCGAGGCACCGAAGGATCTCTGAACTGGAGAGGCAATTAGCTGAGGCAAATGCGCCGCCTCTTCGGCGGTGGAGTACAAGAAATCCACCGAATTTGCCGACGAATGCAGGCGGCCTGCGCCGATGCATTTTAGCTGGGCGAAGATGAGGCGCAGGCTAAGGTTGCCCAGGCTTATCCTGACCTGGACCTGTCGTGCTTGGAAGCCAAACATTATGAAGCGTACACCCTGGGGGTCGAGGAGGACGAGTATGGAGAAATATCTGATGTCGACCTCGAAGCTATTCTGGGAGTCGATGCGACTACCGATGTATCCCGTCGTGACACCTTCGAGAAGGGGGGGCCAAGCGATGCCCCTGCTGATGCTGCCACAGGAGATGCTGGGATTGACCCCAAGTCCTGACCCTTTGGGGGACTATATGTGCTTTTCCTTTCTTTTGTTTTGTAGTTCGACTGGAAGTCAATAAATGAATCAACCATTTTTCATTCGCTTGTCTTCCCTGGGTGGTTTCCTGTCTGAATTTTGGAGGAACATCCTAGTAGAGGCCAAGGCATAGGGATTGTCTCAACGAAAAGGTCGGGCGACAATGTAGCCTGGTATAAAAGGAGGTTGAGAGACGATTTAACTCGGCTTAGGCCGAATGACGCGGTGGTTCGACCAAGTCCAAAGAATGAGATAGCTTTTCAAGGGCCGAGGGACAAAGTAACTCGGCTAGGGCTGAGGAATGAAATGGCTCGGCTAGGGCAAGGGATAAAGTAACTCGGCTAGGGCCGAGGAACGAAATGGCTCGGCTAGGGCCGAGGAACGAAATGGCTCGGCTTGGGCCAAGGGACAAAATGGCTCGGCTAGGGCCGAGGGACAAAGTAACTCGGCTAGGGCCGAGGAACGAAATGGCTCGGCTAGGGCCGAGAATGAAATGGCTCGGCTTGGGCCGAGGGACAAAGTCTCGGCTAGGGCCGAGGGAGTTCGTTTTATTAGTGATCAAACTGAGATTGCATCCTTGATGAAAAGAGGGGAGTTCATCCCCGAACTGGAGGTTCGCTGAATCATCGCTGCCATCTCCTTATCTCTATTTATTACCCCTACCAGTGTTTTGTCTTTTCAAGGCGGGTCGATTCTCGTTTCACCGAAGTAGGTGGTACGGCCCTGTGGCTAGCAAAAGGTTGCCTGGCAATTTCCGGCGAGCTTTTATTATGTCGACCTTTTCCAACATAGGTTGCTTTGGCGTGCGATGTTAGTGCTCGTTTGCCATTGGAGGTGTCATTTTTGCAGGATGATCTCCCGGATCTGCAGTATCCGCAAGGTCGGCGGATGGTTTTATGCATTAAAAGCTCATGATCTAGGGTCAGAAGTAATCTTTTGGCATGCGTCATGGTTCGGACGATGTGCCCGACGTGCACTGGGGGGCGCTGTTTTCATTTCAGGAGGCCATGTGGTGGCGTAGGCTTGGCGTTTTAAGTCCCGGGGCTTTCTGATAGCTGTTCCCGGCTCGCCTCTGCTTATAAAAAGGGGAAAAGAGGGGTGTGTTGGGCCATCCCGAAATTTTCTTTCCTGTGAATCATGAAGATACTCATGATGCCTGTTTCTCCAAGGTTTATTGCGGGAGAACCGAGCTTGTCCCCTGGAAGTCGCCGCTATCCCCCGGATAGCTGGGGTGACAAAGGAGCCGCTGGGGGTGGCTTGCCCTCAAGAAAGGACCTTCAGAGATCGTATGGAGAGCGCACAAGAGGTCCGCAGGGATCGCATGGAGAGCGCACATATATGCTTCCTGTGTGTCCTTTGTGGTTCCCCCTTGGGGACGTACGGTAGGAAGTGTACGCGGGCTCCCCATGGGTTGCGTGAATTTTGCCTCCTCCCCTGGTTTGGATTCCTGGGCTTGCCCGCCCAGGAAATCTTTTGCCACATGGGGAGGGGGTGACGGTGTGTCGCCTGTGGGTACCTTGCCTTTGAGTTTGGGCAAGGTGGAGCGGTACACATCCGATTTGGGGGAGAGCTCTGGTGCCAGGGTCTGCGAGCTTCCTTCCTACTCGTCGGGGGGCCTCTCGGTTGGGTGGTTTGGGGTAATATCCCGTCCACCCTTTCCGATTATTCTGATATCCCGGTTGGGTCGCCGACATATCATTATTTATCGAAGCTGGCCACAACGGTTGGTCCATGTCGTCCACCCATTATCGGCTCGGGCTGACCATTCGTGGTTTGTCTGATTTGTCGGTCCGGACGCCGGAGCATCACAGTTGCTCGGATCTGCTTTGGAGCAGTTTGCCCAAGTTTTGTACCCGTCTTTATTTTATGCATTTCAATGCTCTTGTAATGCCTCTCAGGCGGTTGTAATCAGTTTCGATGGTAATGAAATAAAGAAAGTTTTGTTCTTTTTCTTAATTTTTGTCTCTTTTGTGCCAAGAGTTGTTGTTGTTGGTGACGAAACGAGGCATAAGGACATCTCGTTCATTTTTGGATGAGGATCCCGCGCTATCCGAGCCAGTCGGGGCTCGTAAGCCGCCCAAATCCAGACGGAAATTTGGAGATTGTTCGGCGGTAGAACATATTCCTTGACTCTGGCCGAAGCTCGGAGATTTATTACTCGACCTTATTGGGGTTCGAAGATTTATGGCCCGACCCTGCCGAGGTTCGAAGAATGGTTACTCGGCCCAGCCGAGGTTCGAAGAATGTTACTCGGCCCAGCCAAGGTTCGGAGATTTAGAGCTTGGAGAGATGACTTAGTCGCCACCGTGGGTCATGATACCTGGTCCCTGTGAGACTCGGTGAGGAGTGTCAAGGCGGAACGGGTGGCGCATGAGTATGCCCATCATTTATGATTTGGCCACTCCTGAGGGAGTGAATTATTGTCAGGTGTCGGCGCTCTTTCTTTTTTGCATTTTCCAAAGGGCGGCCGATTTGAGGCAGCTTGGAGGAGTATTGAGGGCATTTACTGCGAGGGCCCGGCAGATCGGGTGAAACCCTGTTTCTAGGGAAGGAGGGGAGTTCCGAACAGTTCGTCGACGCTTACCAATTTTCCTCGGGAGGGGGCAGCCCTTCGGGTCCTACGGTCGCCAGTTAAAGCGGCGACACGTGGTGAATTCCCATGGGTCGGTATTTATGACCCGACTGATCGAGATACTCGCCTGAGGAGTATAAATACGGATGAGTGGGGTGCTGGTGTTTACCATCCTTTCGGTTAGTCTTTAAACAACTTCCGATATGGCTTCTCAAGGTGGGGGACAATCGTCCAACGGCGGTCATAGAGGTTCTCAGGGGGATCGCACCGCCGTGCTGGTCGACGCTATGTCCTTGGCGTCCGCCTTCGCAAGCCATGAGCGGCTCGAGAAGGCAGTTGAGGAGTACCTCGCCGTTTCCGTGAGGAAGGCTAAAGCCCTTCGCCGGGTCGTGGACCAGCAGGAGGAGGAGATAGCATCCCTCCACCAACGAGTCGCCGAGCTGTCCCGGCGTTTGGAAGACTCGGCTGCACCCGGTGGGAGACGTTAGGTCCCTGCGAGGGCCACTTTCTTTCTTTTTGTTTTTTCTCCTTCTCTTTTTGTATTTACTTTTTAATCAATGAAAAAGGCCTTTTTTGACAACCTCTTATTCTCCGAGATCATCGTTTAGCTCAAAAAAGAACCATTCATTTTGTTTGAATAGTCGGGGAGCCTGGGTGGCTTCATTGGTTTATGCGCTGAGTCATGATCTCGTCCGTGGGGCGAGACAGGCGTTTGGTTGGTGAGATTCCAGGGATTTAGCAGCAGGGGGAATTCCCTGGCTTTCGTCTGGGGCCGCGGGCGACCATGTAGGGCCTGCCAAGGCCTAAAGGCACATACTTTGTGTCTGTCGGTGGTTTTGCGTAGCGTGCATTTTTTCAAACCAGCCGAAGTTCTAGGGACTATTCGGAAGTCCTTTCGGCTTTAATCGGGGTTTGCGTGCTTCGGTTTTTTGCCGGGACTTTAGTTCGGAGAATTATTGCTCGGCCCAGCCGAGGTTCGGAGAATTATTGCTCGGCCCAGCCAAGGTTGGAGAATTATTGCTCGGCCCCGCCGAGGTTCGGAGAATGGTTGCTCGGCCCAGCCAAGGTTCGGAGAATTATTGCTCAGCCCCGCCGAGGTTCGGAGAATTGTTGCTCGGCCCAGCCGAGGTTCGGAGAATTTTTGCTCGGCCCAGCCGAGGTTCGGAGAATTATTGCTCGGCCCCGCCGAGGTTCGGAGAATTGTTGCTCGGCCCGCCGAGGTTGAAGAATTATTGCTCGGCCCAGCCGAGGTTCAGAGAATTATTGCTCGGCCCAGCCGAGGTTCGGAGAATTGTTGCTCGGCCCCGCCGAGGTTCGGAGAATGGTTGCTCGGCCCAGCCGAGGTTCGGAGAATTATTGCTCGGCCCCGCCGAGGTTCGGAGAATTGTTGCTCGGCCCCGCCGAGGTTCGGATAATGGTTGCTCGGCCCAGCCGAGGTTCGGAGAATTATTGCTTGGCCCCACCGAGGTTCGGAGAATTGTTGCTCGGCTCGGCCCCGCCGAGGTTCGGAGAACTTTCCTGCTTGAATAGGTAACTCGGTCGTGCCGAGGATTAGTGAGCAGCATCTGTTTCTTTTCACGATCTTTGGTGATATAACTTGTGGTGATTTATGTCATGAATTATAAAACATTATGTCGACAAAAATTTATGGGAGCGGGCCTGTAGAGGGCGTACCCTACTGGTAGTACTTACGGAGATTGTCCGAATTCCATGTCCGAGGGATGAATCTTCCGCTTAGATCTTGCAGCTTGTAGGTCCCCGGTCCAACAATCTCCGCTACTTGGTAGGGGCCTTCCCAGTTTGGTGCCAGCTTTCCTTGCTCCAGTGGTTTGGAGACAGATGCTTTCCGGAGAACGAGGTCGCCAGGCAAGAAAGCTTTCCCTTTGACTTTGGAGGCGTGGTAGCGGGCCACCCTCTGCTGATAGACAGCCACTCTGATCCGAGCTTTCTCTCTAACCTCCTCTATCAGGTCGAGGTTGGTGCGGAGCTGCTCCTTGCTGGCTTCCTCTGAGTAGCTTTCCACCCGCAGCGAAGGGAGACCTATCTCCACTGGGATAACAGCCTCTGTGCCGAAGGCCATCCGGAATGGGGTTTCGCCTGTGGGTACTCTCGGGGTGGTGCGGTAGGCCCACAGGACATGGTGCAACTCGTCTGCCCACCTGCCTCGGGCCCTGGAGAGCCGAGCTTTGATCCCTTGAAGCAAAGTCCGGTTGGTTACTTCGGCTGCTCCGTTGGCTTGCGGATGCCCGACCGAGGTAAGGTGGTGACGGATCCCGTGCTCTTCGCAGAACTGGCGAACTTGGATTGTCGAATTGCCTGCCGTTGTCAGTGATTATAGTGTGCGGAGGCCGAAACGGCAGATGATGGACCTCCATACGAAATCCTTGGCCCGTGCTTCGGTTATTTGTGCAACTGCCTCCGCCTCGACCCATTTAGTGAAATAATCGATGGCGACGAATAGAAATTTCCGCTGTCCCGTGGCGAGCGAAAACGGGCCGAGGATGTCCATCCCCCACTTGGCAAAGGGCCAAGCGGAGGATACGGGAACCAGGTTGGCGGAGGGGAGCCTCTGAATGCTTGAGTGCCTCTGGCATGGGTCGCAAGCTCGGACAAGGTCGTCTGCATCCTTCTGCATGGTCGGCCAATAGTAGCCTTGACGTAGCACCTTGTGACATAGGGACCGGCTTCCCAGATGGTTGCCGCAAATCCCCTCATGCACTTCGCGGAGGGCATAATCTGCTTCAGACGGGCGAAGACATCTGAGCAATGGCATGGAGAAGGACCGTTTGTAGAGCTGATCGTCGATCAACACATAATGGGTGGCCTGCAGCTTTAGCCTTCTGGCTTCTCTCCGGTCGGACGGAAGTGACCCTTCTTTGAGGTACCTCAGAATGGGGTCGAACCATGATGGCTCGGCCTCAACTTGCATTACTCGGTCGGCTTCCGCGATGCTGGGTCTCTCTAAGATCTCCAGGTGAAATTTTTGCTCGGTGTCCATAGATTCCGCCGTTGCCAACCGAGACAAAGGTCGGCACGGGCATTCTCAGATCTAGGAATCTGAATAATCTCGAATTCGAGAAAATGGGAGAGTAGGCTCCGAACCTCTTGGAGATATCGGATCATGTTCGGTTCCCGAGCTTCAAACTCCCTCGTACATGACCTGCCACTAGTTGGGAGTCGGTGAAGGCATTAAGTTTCTCCACCTTAAGGCTGCGGGCGATTCGGAGACCGGCCAGCAAGGCTTCATACTCAGCTTCGTTGTTGGAGGCTGGGAAGGAGAAGTGGACACCATATTCAAAGGTCACCCCCTCCGGACTGGTGAGAACCAAGCCCGCACCGGAGCGATGAGCGTTGGATGACCCGTCGACATGGAGGAGCCACCGGGCGCCAGATTTCGGTTTCTCGGGGGAGTCGGGGGTGGAGCCGTCCTCTGGGATGGTACACTCGAGGAGGAAATCGGCTAGCACCTGAGCTTTGATGGCCGGGCGAGGCTGAAAATGGATATCATGCTCGCTAAGCTCGATGGCCCACTTAGTCATTCTCCCTGATGTCTCGGGCGGTGGACCACCGCCTTGATGGGTTGGTCAGTCAGGACTGTCACAGAATGCGCCTGGAAGTATGGCCGCAACTTCCGAACTGAGGTGATCAAGGCCAACACCATCTTTTCAATTCGGCTATACCTTGTCTCCGCGTCGCGGAGTAGCCTGCTGACATAATAAATTGGCTTCTGGACCTTATTTTCTTCCTGACCAGCACCGAGCAAACGGCACCTTCTGAAACAGCCAGATACAGGAATAGTGTCTCGCCAGGATTTGGACTGCTGAGGAGTGGGGAAGAGCCGAGGTACTTCTTGAGATCTTGGAATGATTTTTGACACTCGGGGGTCCACTGGAAGTTCTTAGCCGACCGGAGAGTTTTGAAGAAGGGGAGGCATCTTTCGGCTGAGCGCGCCACGAAGCGGTTGAGAGCCGCTATCCTCCCGGTTAGGCGCTGGACTTCTTTAATAGATGCCGGAGGCGCCATCTGTTGAAGAGCTTGGATCTTCTGGGGGTTAGCTTCGATACCCCGCTGGGAGACCATGAAGCCGAGGAACTTCCCGGAGTTAACGCCGAAGGCGCACTTAGTCGGATTGAGCTTCATCTGATACTTGCGGAGTGTTGCAAAGCTCTCCGAGAGGTCCTCGACGTGCTGTGATGCTTCTTTGCTTTTGACCAGCATGTCGTCGACATACACCTCCATGTTCCGGCCGATTTGCTCCTTGAATACTTTGTTGACCAGCCTTTGGTAGGTGGCTCCTGCATTTTTAAGACCGAAAGGCATAACACGGTAACAGTAAGTACCTCGGTCGGTTATGAAGGCGGTCTTTTCTTCATCTTCGGGGGCCATCCGAATCTGGTTGTAGCCAGAGTATGCGTCCATGAATGTCAGCATTTGATGACCCGAGGTGGCGTCCACAAGTTGATCAATCGGGGAGAGGGAAGCTGTCCTTCGGGCATGCTTTGTTGAGGTCGGTGAAGTCGATGCAAATCCGCCACTTGCCGTTCGACTTCTTCACCATGACGACATTCGATAGCCAGTTCGGGTAATTTACCTCCCGGACGAAGTTCGCCTTGATGAGTTTATCAACCTCCTCTTCAATAGCCCTCTGCCGCTCTGGGGCAAAGCTCCTCTTCTTTTGTTTGACGGGCCGGTATATCTCATCCACGTTAAGGCGGTGGACGAGAACCTCAGGACTGATTCCCGGCATGTCGGAGGCGGACCAAGCGAAAACATCATTGCTCCGGAGGAAGTTGATCAGCTCCTGCCGAGGTTCGCCTTTCAGCAGCGACCCAATCTTTATGGTTCGGTCGGGACGAGCCTCATCCAGCGGCACTTCTTCCAGTTCCTCGGCTGGTTCTCCCCGCTGTTCGGTGAAATCCTCCGAGCGTCCAGCCCATCAACCTCTGGCATTCTAGACTGAAGGCTGGTGACGAAGCACTGTCGAGCCATGGTTTGGCTTCCTTGGACAACTCCAACTCCCCGCCTGGTGGGGAATTTCATAGACAGGTGTGGGATGGAGACAACTGCCTTGAGGGACATCAGGCCGGGTCTCCCAAATATTGCGTTGTAGGCGACCTGAGTTTAGTTACTAGGAAGTCCGTGTGAACAGTGGCCACAAGGGGCCAGGTTCCTGCGAACCGTTAAGGTTACGACCCCTTCCGGATGATGACGTCGCCTGTGAATCCCATTAGGGTGGAATCCACGGCTCGAAGGTTTTCCATGAGCAGTCTCATCTTGGCAAACACATCGAGGTACAAAACATTCACAGAACTTCCACTGTCAACGAGGATCCGGCTTACATCATAGTCATTTAAATTGAGGGATACAACTAGTGCATCATCATGGGGGAACTGTATCCCTCGGAGATCGTCGTCGGAGAAGGAGAGCTCGCCCGTCCGCGCTTTCTTTGGCGCCGATCCTTCGTCATCATTTCTGGAGCTCGAGCCGCCGGCCTCCTCGATCATGTTGATGTGGCCGATTACAGGCGGATTTGGTGGAGGAGGAGGTTGTTGAAGCTCGGGCTGGCGATCCCCCCTTGTCCTGGCTCGGGTGCCCTCCTGAATTGGTTCAGTCGGCCCCGTTGAATCAGCCTCTCAATCTCATTCTTCAACTGCCAACATTCCTCGGTGTCATGGCCGTGCTCCCGGTGGTAGCGGCAGTATTTGGCGGGGTCCCTCCGGGTTGGGTTCCCTCGGAGAGGAGTTGGCCGGGGGAGCTGGCGCTCTATCTCCATGAGAATTTGCACCCTGGGTACAATGAGCGGAGTGTACCGGTCGAATCGCTGGGCGGGCTCCGGGAGCGATTTCTCGGCGGCGGTGGGGGAGCTCTTTGGCGACGAGGTGGACTTGGCCGACGGACGGGTCGGTGCCTGTCAGGACCTTTGGGTTCTTTCTTCTTCGCCAGCTCGGTGCGGGCAACTCTCCGCGATTCTTCGACCCTGGCATATTTGTCTGCCAGGGCCATCATATCGGAGAGGTTTGGGGGGTAGCTGACTTCCATCGCCAGGTAGAAGTCGCTCTCCTTCGAAACTCCCCCCGCCAAGGCGGACATAGCCACCTCATGATTAAGGTGGTCCACCTCTAGCATGGCCTTGTTGAAGCGGCCAAGGTAGTTTCTCAAGGACTCCCCTCTCTCTGCTTAACTTCAGAGAGGGAGTCGGATCTTCGCGGTGACGGCGGCTACTGACGAACTGGCCAATAAAAAGATGGCTCAGCTCGTCGAATGAATCAACGGAACCTGGTTTCAAGGCGTTGAACCAGGTTCGGGCAGATCCTCTGAGGGTGGAGGGGAAGGCGCGGCAGAGGATTGCGTCGGATGCTCCGTGGAACATCATTATTGACCGGAAGCTGCTGAGATGATCATCCGGGTCAGAAGAGCCGTGGTAGGGCTCGACGGCGGGTAGTTTGACATGGGAGGGAATCACTTCCTCCATAATCCCTTTGGAGAAAGGGATGCCCTGCTCCGCCTTGGGCTGAGGCGGATGGGCCTGCTTGGCGGCATCCAGTTCCTGACGCATCTCCAGATTTGTCGACGGATCTCCTCTTCAGAAGTAAGAGGAGGAGCTGGGCGAGGAGAGCGCAGGGACGGCATTGAATCATGGCGGGAGGACACCGGGGAAAGGGTCCGGGCTCGTTGAGATCTTGGAGGATCCCTGTTACAGCCGCCTCGCGGGACCGGTTTGTCCCCTTTGGGTCGGTGTGGGGGGTCCGTGGCTTCATGCGGACCAGAGGAGGAGGTGGCCGGAGAGGAAGGAGCTGTGGCCTCCCCATGAAGGTGTGGAGCAGGGGCAGCTGCGAAACGCTCCTGAACCAGGTGGGTCAGGGCTTGGACCTGCTGGACCAGCATGGCGAACTGGTCCTGGGTCACCGGGATGGCTGGTGGTGATGGGGTCTCAACTGGCGGAGGCTGCGGCGCCGTATTGCCTGTCGGATCAGGTCTTTGAGTGACGACCTGGTCCTGGGCTTCAGAGGTTGCTCTTCTCCGATTAGCCATTGGAGAGGTTCTACTCCAGATCGAGATCCTTGTCTCCTTTCTTCAAGTTTTAACGGGACTTGAGGGCCCTTCCTCTAGCGCCAATCTGTTGCCGCCGGGATCTGTCCTCCGTCTCGGGCGCGGTCGGTCTCCTGGGCGGACCTGCACAGAAGTCCTCGCGCGAGAGGCGTTGGGGGTGGCCCTCCGCGGAAGACCCTCCGACGCTCAAGTCAGTGGGGATCGGTGAGCAACAGAAAATGGGGAGAGGGATCTCTCCGGGAAGTCTCTCCAGGGGTGGCCGATCGGGAGCTCCAGGGGGTCACCGACGAGCAGTGGAGGAGAGTGAGAGTGAGAGTGAGCCAGGGGCTGTGAGCGCATACCTGAGAAAATCTGGGAATGTCGTATTTATAGGCAATCACCTGGATCTTGAGCGCCTTCTGGAAGGTTCGAAGGTTGTTGGGATTCGAATCAATCTGTTATGAAGCCGGTGGGATCCGTATCTTGTCTGTTAAAGATCGATGGCTGGGAGGGCCCTCTGATGGCCTGAGCTCTGATGAGTGCGTAGGTCCTAGGCCGCTATTCTAGATCCTAGACCACTCCTCAATATGATTCTTTGTTTGGGATTCTGTTACGATAGGCCTAGGCTCTCCCGCGCCGGGTTCCACGGAGGTGAGTATCGAGTCATAGATCGCTCAGGGAGCCGAGCTAGGGAAGCTCGGGGAGGCCGAGCTAGGGAAGCTCGGGAAAGCCGAGCTATGGAAACTTGGGGGTAGCCGAGCTATGGAAGCTCGGGGGGGTCGAGCTATGGAAGCTCGGGAAAGCCGAGCTATGGGCAGCTCGGGGGAGCCAAGCTACGGGAAGCTCGGGGGGGCCGAGCTATAGGTAGCTCGGGGAAAGCCGAGCTACGGGAAGCTCGGGGGAGCCGAGCTACGGGTAGCTCTGGGGAGCCGAGCTACGGGTAGCTCGGGGGAGCCGAGCTATAGGTAGCTCGGAGGAGCCGAGCTATAGGTAGCTCGGGGAGCTCGGGGAAAGCCGAGTTATGGATTGCTCGATCTGTTGGACCACATTAGTTTAGCTCGTTCCTCGGGGGTATATTATAGTGGACAGGGGAAAGGGACTGATCTTAGCTCCTTCGCACGGTTATCAACGTAATGATGATTCTATCCTCATCAGTTTTCATGCAAACAAGCCTACCATACGCTGGTATCTTTTTAGGCTTCCGTAGCCAATACTTGACAGTATGGCAGCACCGGAGTGGACATCCTAATGCCTGTCATGTGTCTTTATAGCATATTTTCCTAAATTACTTTTTTTTTTGACACAGATATTTCCCTTCAGCATTTGTTCTGGAGAAAGAGACTTTAACCTTTATTGAAAATTTTTTAAATATACTGAGAAATATTTGAATTAGGGTTGCCTCTCATTAACATCAACTATTTACGCTTAACAGTGCAGGTAAGCCCAAAATTTGTGGCTGAATTGCAGCGATAATAAGGTTTCTTTGCCAAAGGATTGTCAAATTTAAAAGTGATGGAATTTGAATGTTACGGATACAATTTGTCAAGCCATTCAATGCTTAAAGAATTTGGATGCTTGATCTTACTCAAAACGAAGATGTCACACCTGTTATTCCTTCGTAAATCTATTCCCCATCTTGTTCATGCTCTTAACAACGTAAATAATAGTTCTATCTTCTGCCAGTACGTCCTCGGTTTCATTTAGTAATAATCGTGGTTGGCATCCACTGTAAATGGTGGCTTGCATTTTTTTTTTCTTTTTTTTTTAATTTCGCCCAAGATAGCTCCCCAATGGCTATTAGAGATTTTTTTTTCTTTTTTATTATTTGAATCTCACGCAAAACAAGATAATAAGTACAGTTATACATGGATTTAGTTTGCTTTCTACCCGCCAATATGACCCATGTTTTCAAGCAAACCTACAAGAAGGGGAAAAAAAAAAACTATTACCTGAAGATACCACGAACTCTCTGTTGTTTCCCCCGCAGAGGTGATCGATCCAAACTAGTCTTCTATACTGCAATAATAGAAAGAAATGTATAGTCTTTAAGAAAGATACCTTAAAGGCGAGAGAAATATACAATCTTTGTGTGAGAGAACTCTCGAATGATTGGGATTCAAGTGCTGAATATTGTGCAACTCTTTCCTAATCATTCCAAACTGAAAGATGATTTCAGTTGGAGATCTCTAGGACAACTACTAGAAGTTCCTTTTTATCGAGGATAACCGGTAAGACTTCCAACATATAATAAGGCCTTAAAGATCATTAAATAAACAATAATTTAAAATGCGCATCTCATGAACTGATTTGCGCATAAAATTACTAGTGATATAAAGGTCATCAAAATCTCATGACCAAAGGATGAAATGTTTTAGTTGCAAAGGTCTGAGCTCTGGAGGAGGTTTGTTTGGCACTTTAACGTTAAATATTTATTAAAGAGCAACAAGCATTTGATGGATCATATGGTTACACCAATCTATCAAAAGATTGAGAGAGATGTTTTTCCATCATTAATTCCTTTTCTTGCGAAAATATCAAGTGTTAACTTTACTTCATTATATTGTCACTCTAAAGATAATCTGAAGAGATTAACATTTGTTCTACTAGAAAAGAGGTATTTATCAGAGAATTATGGGCAAGGGGCAGCTTCATCCAAACTTCTGCATAATATGCAATAGAGACTCAAATGTTGATAGCTCTATACATAAAACGTTATCAACATATGTCCAAGTAGAACTTGTACCTATTTTCTCAGTATTTTACCTTCATTGTCATGAAATTTTTTATGGAATGTCTAGCACCATTTCACCAATATTTGATTCAAAACTCCACATAAGATTTGACTGTAAATAACATCAATCTTACTTCTCAATGAATGCCCTAATAAGCATCCCTTAGATTAACCCTGATAATCATGATTATGTTTATTAATATACTTGATTTTAAAATGCTACTTATGCATCGCTAAGATGAATCTTACCTGCTTGTAAATGATAGCACAAGTGACGACAAAAGAAAAGAAGCATATTATGGCAAGACTAGTGAATGATAATATTAATCTATTTTGAGAAATTTTTTTTGTAAGATTCTCAATAATCATCTCATTATGTTCTTTCATAAATATAGCCCATCACTGCCTTTCAATTTAGCTATTTCATCTATCCTATGACCACCTTGCATCAATGGTTTGTATAATTCCCGCTCTTGAGCTCTATAATGGCTAGAGTACCTTCTTCTAAGCCCTTATGATACCTATTCTAGAAGTTGAGCATGATTTTTGAGATAATTCTTGATGGAACCACAGCTTGATTTTCTAAGGCAACAAGATTACAAACAAAAAGTCAAAGCTATTATCTCTTGATGCGAGGTACTAGCTATAATACGAGAAGAATTAAGTGTGCTCCTCGCTACCACTGAGTAGTGTCTTGTAATAGTGGTAGCTGTTCCTCCATACCCTAAACATCTTCCATGTCATGATAAAAACAAAATTCAATCTTAGAAAACCAAAAGCTACTTGAATTGTATGTTGATTCATAAGGCCCTTATAATATAGTATGTTGACTAATCAATTTAACCCTAAAGCTTAAGGTCATATGAAAAGGATCAACAAGGTATATTAAGCTTAAGACCCTCCCACGTGCAGCTCCAACCATATAGGTGGATTAAGAACAATGATTGAAATGAGCAAAGATAATAATTAAGTTAACTAAATGAATAAGTAGCACATGATCTCCAATAAACCTTGGCTTTGACATTATGTTAAGTAATTCCAATTGATCCCAAAAACTCAAATTCATAGGGAATGGATCTATAATATATATCAAGCTTAACATAGTATTAATCTAAATTTAAGCTTCCAATAAACATACCTTGCTATTAGTAGAAATATATTTCTTTCAGAGATTGTAAATGCTTTTCTGTTATTCTTTTTATTCTTGTTATAGTGTTGGTATGAAATCATCAACTTGCATATATGTCTGCAAGTTAGAAAATTTTACTATTTCTTTTGAAAAGGCCAAAATTTTTAAACCCCTAATTATTAATCTTGCATTAGATGTTTAAATGAAAATAGATCTATATTAGCGGTCATTTGGAGTCTTATAACTAAAATTGTACTTTAATTTAAGTTATAATACGATTGAGTTACATGTTGCTAAATTGCATCTTAGCTAAACTGATACCATTTAGAAGGTTGCGCTTGTAGGGCTCCATTTGTAGAGCTATTTATATTATCAATATTACAAATTTATTATATTATATCATTTTACAATATAATTATATTATAGTTGTAACAATATTTTATACATTATTATATATTATTATTATGATAATATTATGTTTTATTATTAAATGTGGTTATTCTCATGTTTCAAAACTATGAATTGCCCCTCTACAAGACTTATAGATGATTTGGTCAAGTCAACTTATATAATTTTTGGGTTCTATTTATAGTCAAGAATAACTTGACTTTCAATATGTAATCAAATTATAGTGCTTCAAACAGGCGAGATGAGTTACATTGTAGCTCAAAATATGCTCTATGGTGCAACTTAAAGTGTATGATCATGTGATCATTACATTTAACCATCTAATTATATTCATATCTATATCTATAGTTTTAATATTTAATTTGTATGCATGAAACAAATATAAATGTGAATTTCATATCATCCATATTGCATATTATTTGTGCGTACATGCACATATATTTATAAAGAGAGGTAGACTTGGCTACATTCATATATAGCCAAGCTTAAATCTGGTCACCATCCCCATCCTTGAATATGCATAGTTCATGAACCCCAAAGATGAAAAAAAAGTAGAAAAGATGGATGGCTCCAAGATCTATATAAATTCAAAGGTAAGAAAGGTGTCCAAATTTTGGACTTGGTTACATTCGAATATAGCCAAACGTAGATTCAGTCACTTCTTTCATCCTTAGATTAACATAGTTTACTGATTTCAAAGATGAAATAATAAAAAATAGAATGGCTCTAAAATTTATATAGATTCAAGGATGAAAAAAGTAATCAGATCTAAACTTATTTATATTTGATTGTATCTAAGTCCAATTCTCTTTATATATACACAAACATTTGATTTATTTTTCATCCTGATTTATTATTAATTGGATGAAAATATACTTTTGGATCCTTAAGCATTCATTTAAAATTCATTTTGGTCATGAAATTTATTGTATTCCTTATGTTCTATTAGATGAGACTGATTTAAATTGATAGTAGAGCTGATCTGTTAACGTCTGAGATCACACTATAATAACTTACTGGTAGTTTGAGGGCCATAATTCTATTTTAGCCTACTAGTTTTGAGATAAATTTTAACTTTTAATTTTTAATTTTGCTTTTACATTTGATGGGCTTACATTTAATTTAAAATCAACGAAAGATGTGATAAATTTTCTTCGACATAATTTTATTCTTACAAGTGAAGGTGAAGTTCCCCAGCGAAAACCGCAATTGCTTTCTGTTGGAAAGTACTTTAGATTTATTGAAGTTAAGTAGGCAAATGATGAGAGCTTGGATCATTTTATAATTGACTGGCTCAAAAGTTGTATTAGTTCTCTTTGTCTAATAAAGGGTCTTGCTTCATGCACTTAGTTATAGATACCGCATATAGGTACTACAATCTTATTAAAATTTTAAATAAAACATTGATAGAAGGGAGAAAGTCTACGAGAGCTTCTACCTCATGTATGCTCATTAGGGGTAGTAATGGGCTCAGATCAGCTTCGAACCGAGCATCCTCTTCAACTTGGGCTTGGATTCAAAAGTAAGGTCCATTTTAATTTCAAGCTTGACTTGGGTAGAGGATTAGCTCTGTCCGAACTCAGGTCCGGATTAGGCCCGCTAAAGGAGTCATATCCAGGCCGACAGCTCAACCCGAACCAGTTCCGATTGATCGTACGGCCCCAAATCGTCCAAACAGATGAATAGCCGGATACCAATACTATTTTGCTTCGACCTCGGAGGCTCGTAGATGGAGTACTTGCTAGAGGTGGGCACATTGCCATGCCTGGTACGTCACAGTTCAGACCCATCAGGCTGCACAAAAGATGGAGCCATGCCAGGCACCGCTCTTTAATAAACGGGTCGTGCTGAGCACGGCCCGTAAAAAAGAATTGCCGGCCCGGCCCGTAAAAGAAATGCTGGCCCGGCATGGCCCATGGCCCATTTATTAATGGCCCACCACGGGCCATGCTCGGCACGACCCACCATAGGCCAGGCCGGCACGACCAGTTAGAGCTATTTATAGCGATTGAAAAATGGCTATAAACGGCTATATGGGAGGTTTTGACCATTTTAACCCCTCCAATAGCTCTATAACAGACTATATCTATGTTCTTTCTGGTATTTATTATCCAACTTCTTATTTATTTTTACAAAAAGCATATGTAATTAGTGCAAAATTTAAAGAACATGGATATGATGATGTTTTAATGCCTATTATACGTCAAATGAAAACTAAATGGAATGAATATTGGGACAAGATATATCCTTTGCATAACTTAGCTGCTGTTTTTGATCCTAGAGTTAAATTAAGTGGCGCAAAAAATTTAATTGATGAATATTATGAAAACATTAATCAAGATTCTAAACTTGCTAAAGATCAACTTCTTAATGATATTTATGCTTTATATAATGATAAAATTCATGGATCTAGAATACCTGCTCAAAGCTCTGCTTCTTTTTCTAGATATTGTTTGTCATTTATTTTGTCATTCATTGCACAAAGAAGACACACATATGCTTAATCTTCTTCATATTCATTTTCATCTTCTTCATCTTTAAGTAATGAATTAGAATTTTATTTACGAAATGATCTTCATTTTGCATATGATGAAGATCAAAGAGAAAATCTAGATGTATTAGCTTGGTAGAAGAGTGTTAGAAATCAATATCCTGTTATGTCTGTCATTGCATGGGATATTTTAGCTATGTCGTTATCCACAGTAGCATCAAAATCCGCTTTCAGTGCAGGTCTGCGTGTTATGGATGAAAAGAGAAGTAGGATGACTGGCGAGACAGTTAAGATGCTTCTCTGCTTCAAAGATTGGTTGGATGCTGAAGCGAGGCTTCAAGATAAAGATAGACATGACTTAACCAACGAAGATGATGATGACACAAATACTATTGACGAGTGAGTCATATCTATTTTTATAATTATATATTTTTATTTTTTTAATTATTAAAGTGAGTCATATCTATTTTTTTCCTTTCTTATTGTATTCTGGAGGTCAGGCCTAGTCTTCCTTCCTTCATGTGCCATTTTGATTTTAAATTAATAAACCAATAGGGGTCTATGCCAAACCCTCCCACCATTAAGATGGTTTCGTATTAATAATTTTTTTTATTCCCAATAATTTTTTAATTTATTAAAAAATATTTTTTTACTTAAATTTTTTTATCAGGCTCTTATGGGTTGTGTCGGCCCAGGCCCTTATGGGCTATGCCGAACTGGCATGGCGGGTCGTGCCATGCCTGGCCCAACTGGGCCATGCCAGTCCAAGCTCATCATGGGCCGTGCTGGGCTTGGTCTGTGGGCCAAAATTTTTAAATCTGGTACAGTACGGTTTAATGGGCCATGCCAAAGCACGATCCGATACTGTAGCATTGTGCCTGGTATGGCTTCGTGCCGGACAGTGACGGCCCATGGGCGCATGGCCCCGGTGCCCATCTCTAATACTTTTCCTCCCGTGTGCTCCTGTTCCCGTGCTTCCTCTTCGAAGTCCCGCCGGCCATCTTGGAGGCCGATGACGACTTTACGTTTTGGGATCTGGCGGGCGTTTGGAAGGAATCGGGTGGTAAACGCAGTGGTAGTGCCGGCAACGTGGAAGGAAGGAATCGCATTTTGTAGGTGGTTTTCCGCTTCGTTCTGTTAGATAAATGCCCGATTCTTTAATTTTTCTCGTGTTTAGGTATTTATTGATGATGGCTCTTTGATTTTTCCGGGTTGTTTGATTAGGGTTCCTTTGGTTTCTTTGATGGGTGTTTAGTACATGGTGTTAGTCTTTTTGCTTGTTAATCTGGAGGCTACAGTTACTGCAGGTGTATTTCTGGACAGAGACTGGAAAGAGGTATTTTTCTCCATATGTTTTAGCCTCCTATGATCTTTAATTCTCATAGATGTTGATGTTATTGACGGTTTCATTTGGCTGTGGTTTTTTGACAGGATTTCCCGGAGGATACAACCAGTAGACTGGATGATTTCAAGAAATCTGTAAAAGGAAACTTTGACACGTGCAAATGGATATGCTTGTTGATATATTGTTGCTGCACAGCTCTGTTGTTGATATTAGTATATGAATGAGCATGTGGCAAACAATTTTTTTTTTTAAATGAAATATCTGTCTTCTATATATCCTTGTATTTCAAACATATTCTATCTTGAATGTTTATCCTGCATAACAGAAGCTTCAGGACCTATTGTTGTAGCTTTCTGGAATTCTTTATTAATATTAAGGTCTCACTCATAGACTACTGTATATATCTTTTCTTTGTGACTGAAAGAAAACTTGTGCCCAGGTATTTGGCTCTGTTTTTGGGTGTAGCTTATTAAAAACTTGTCCAATTCCAGACTGATTAGCGTAATTATAGTTGTACTTCTTGTGTAGATGTGAACCATTTATTCAGTTTTTTGCTTTGACATGTGAAATATTTTGCAGAGTAAGTAGTAACCATATGGAGAAAACTTTTAGTACAAAATAATACCAAGGAAGCAGTCATCAGGTTCTACGGACGAGGAAGAATGTGTGTGTGTGTGATAAACTCATGATAACATGTCCTGGTCAACATGGCCATGTTGATCTAAGTGCTAAGTATCCATGATTCACTATATAGCTGTTCAATTCACTAATGTAAAATTCTGATTAATCATATATTTTCCATTTTGTCTCATTCTTTTCAAGCATTTGTAACTATCAACCATCTTCTGGGCATATCTTGTTAACATGCTTCCAAAGTTTCACTCAACAGAAACAAATGCTAAACATCACACGTATCACTGGTTTCTGCGGAAAAAATGAAGAAACCATCTACTTGTCTCTGAAGCTATTTCTTTGTGTTCCATTCATTTGATTATTGCTAGTGGCTAGTATTTTACCTCAATATCTAGGCACTGTCCATCTTCGTGGCCATGGTTCTTAGGGCTCTTGGTCCATATTGCAGAAGCTGCTATGACAGTGATGATGTGAACACCAGCAAGGCTTCCTCTCCTGAAAATTCAGGTTCAGAATACTCCATACATGGTTGATCCTCATGTCTATTACAAAAGTAATTCCTGGAATACGAGTGTTCTTAAGGAGGTTAAATATTATCGGGCAGACCCATAGTTTGTTTCTTGCAAAATATTACCTGCCCTACCTTGGATTTATCATATATTTCTTGTTTGTGTCTGTCTCACAGGTTAACAGGTGAGACCACTGTCACCAGAAGAATAGATCTCGGCAAGTAATATTTTACAGAGTTGTGGTCTCCTCGCCTTCAACTGATTTCAAACTATATATAGTTTATAAGTGATCCCAGTATCAGAATGCAAGTAAACTTGTTTTCTTGCAACTTATGCTGTCATATACCGATATTCATTATGTACAGCATGATAGGGGTGCTTGTTATCTGCTACAAACATCACTTGTTGGCGAGAGATTTATCACATCATACTGCCGTTGTGATGGATTGCTATTACCCTGGTCATGGTCTTGGCGTGAGTGTCAGGATGCGATTCTGTTCTAGTGTGCAAGACTCTGTACAGGGATTTGACATGTCAGTAAGAGATTTAACTGGTCCAGACTTGTAATGGTGTTTGTTGTGGCCCTATAATTTTTAATTTGACTGCCGTTTCGTTTGAGCAATTACCTTGCCAGTTGCCAAGGCACTTGCTAGAGCCCCTGCTGGCATGCACCTTGATCCCGCATCAGTTGCGTAGATGGAGATCTCAAGCATTCATATAATGCCGGATAATCTAAATAATGCTTTCTAGTAGCTTTTTGTGATCAGACCTTGGATTGTTGTAAAATGGTATTATAATAAATCTGACTCATGATCTAAAGCAGTGACCCATGTACTTTGTCCTATATGATTTTTGAAATATTTTATGTTTATTGGAAAACTCTTTGGAATTTGGACCACCTGTTTGCCTTCTCGTACGTGCTGATGCCTTCTTGTAAGCGCCGAGTGCTGGCTGCTTGATTCTTGATTTCTTCGGGCCCTCGTACCTTCTACCTTTGTGAACTTTTTCTGGCGACCAGCATCTATTGTTTTGCTCCAAAATTTATAGCAAACTTCTGATATTTTATGAAAAGACTTCTGCATTGAAGGGTGATGCAACAAGCAACGCATGAATTAATCTTATGTGCAGGTCATTACGCATGCGATGCGTAATAAGATTCATTAAGTTTTGGCACATATAACAACATGAGCGCATAATCAACTTGCATACCTAATACGTACTTGCTTTATCACCCTTCAGTGCACAAGGGTTTTCCTACATTCCTTTGCTTATAGTCGAGGTTAAATCGAGTCCATTCTAATTGGTTTACTATTTTGGCCTAAATGAATTAATTTGAATCAGTCTAATAAATTTAAAAAATTCTTTATGCATCGCATGCGATACACTATTTTAGCACCACAAGGTGCAAAAAGAGTTTTCCTAAATTTTGAAATGAGTTTGAGCTTAAGTTCGTAACTTTTTCTGTGCCTTGGTCCAACCTGAAACTCCAAAAGAAATTCAGCTGAGCTAAGCCAAGGCTTTAGTCTGATCTGAGCCGGCTCATTCTCATCTTTAATATTTGTTGTCATTGATTATTTTGTTATAGTTTTTTTTTTTTAATATGTACCTCTATGCCTGCTGAGGAGATGATGTATCTTAAAAGGATAATCTTAAGCTGCATGAAGGTGTTGTTCTGTATATAAAAAGAACTCTAATGCTCAATTCAAAACCTAATATACCTAATCTATTCATATAGTTCTCACCCTACCTCCCAAGAGATCTTAACAAACTACCTTATTTTTATAAAATCGAAGGTTATTCTTCAAGCAAATCCTAATAAGAAAACTTTATAAAAAGAAGATATCCAAACTTGATAAGGAGTTCAAACCAAATTTAATAGAAAAAATTTACAAGAAAATATTTCATCCCTAAAAAAGGAATTCAAGTCAAATCTCAATAAGAAAACTGAGCAAAATAACTCCAAAGGAATTCAAGCTAAATCCTTATAAAATTTCACCTCGAATTGTCTTAAACTTTAAATATAAAAGAAACTTTATTTATGGGTATATTCAAATTTCCTCTTTATTTTTACTCTTCTATAAACTCCACCATCCATCTTATCACTCTCTTCACCATTAACAATATTTTTCATAGAGTTATCTAATTATTAAATATGTTCTCTCTCTTTATTACCACTAAAGTCTTATGACTAATCCTTACGACTTCACACATTGTGGAGCATCTGTAACCCAAAAAATCAAGTCAATCTAAAGAAATTAGATTTTTTCTCGAGCTTTGGCACTTGCCTCATATCGTCATGAGGTTTTATGCTGTCATCATCTATCTTAACTTTCATATTACTAACTCGAACAATCTCTAATTTAATATCATTAACTTTTGCATAGCACCACTAACTCAAAGAATCAAGTTAGCCTAAAGAAATTAAATTTCTCTGAAGTTTCGGATACCTAATATCATCATGAGTTTTTATGCTATCATCATGCATACTAACTTTCGCATTACCAGCTCAAACAACAACTAATTTAATATCGTAAGCTAAATTAATTGATCATTCATTATATGTCTTATAAATATCAAACCAAAGAGTAAGCAAAATCTTAAATCCATGAATCTTTCGGTGAACACTAATCTTCTTGAATCATAAGAACATCAACTTCACACATTATATTCAGTAATAGTTACAATATTTATGGACTCCTCACAACTCTTCTTGAATTCTTATGAATTAACTTTATTCTTTATACATTAAAATTGAATATGTCCCATTTTGTGAGAATACTTCAACTTTAAATGAAAAGAAACTTGATTTTTGAGTATATTCAATTGATCTTTATTTTTTACTCTTTATAAACTCCACCATTTATCTTATCACACTATTCACCTTGAACAATATTTTCCATTAAGTTATCTTATTTTTTAATAATTTTTCCTCCCTTCATAACCAATAAAATCTTATGACCAATCTTCATGATTTCACCTTCTGCGGAGTACCAATAACCTCAGTGTGCAATTGGTACATTGGATTAGAAGAGGGATAAATATTTTTTAATCCTTTTGTGTGTTTTTTTTTAGATGAATAAGACAATTTTGTCCTATGGGTTGGCTAATCATATTGAAAGAAGGATAACTTATTCCATCAAAACATATGTTTTTTATTTTTATCATATTTGGCTCAACTTTATTTTTTCTTTTTTTATCCCTATCTTCAACAATGGTTATTTTTTTTTTAAAAGATATAACTATCCTATTTATTTTGTTATCACGTCATCTACCAAATATGAGATGCAGTAAATTTTAACTCATCCTGTTCTTTTGCTATCCTGTCCTTTGTACTAAATGCAGCTTCATAAATTAAGTCAATCCAAAGAAATTAAATTTCTCCCAAGCTTTGGCACATGCCTCATATCATCATGAGTTATTACATTATCATCATATATCCTAACTTTCATATTATCAATTCAAAGAACCTCCAATTTAATATCATTAGATAAAGTAATTAATCATTCATTATATATCTTATCAATATCAAATCAATTTTTATTCAAACAAATATAAGGAGTAAGCAGAATCTAAAATTCATGAGTCGTTCAATAAATTGATACTTTCTTGAACCATAAGAACAACATCATTTTCATACACATTATATTCAGCAATAGTTAATGCATTTGTGGACTTTTCATGACTCTTCTTGAATTTTCTAAATCAACTTTTATCTTTCGACATTAAAATTGAATATGTCTCATTTCATGACAATAGTAGCACTCCCTTTTTTTTATAACCTACCTTCAATTAGAATTCAATCTAAAGTTCTTATTAAAACTATTTTCAAGTGAAGTATTCCTACCATGATCCAAATTTGCCACAAGTGTCCCACATTCACATTTGTTGCTAGTCTCTTTAAATTTCTCATTCTCTAAAAGGACTGTCGTCAACTAGTCACTCCTCCATTTTGAGCTCTTTCTTTCCAACTGATAATGTAGTTGCCAAATTACTATATGAGGTGAAGAGTGATGTCAACAATAATAAGGTATTATTTTCATATTTAATCTTAACATCTATACTTGTTAACTTAATTTCTAATTTATTATAGATATTGAGGTAGTCTTTAATATCTATCCCTTCCTTTCTTCAGCTAATATAACTCTCTCTTCAACTATAATCAGTTTGTGAGTGACTTTGACATTCAAATTTTGTCTAACTTTTTTCATAACTCTTTAACATAAGTCTGATGTAATATGACATACTTTAACTCATATGCAAGAGTTAACTATATTGTAATCTAAATTTATCTTAAATTCTTCTCAATCATCATCATTCATGATGGTCAGTTTTATTTTCTTTCCCATATAATACTTTTATTAACCCTTATTACACCAAAATATTCTTTATAGTGCTCTAACATAGGCTAATATTATTTTTTCTATCAAAAACCCAATTTCAAACCTTATACTCCCAATACTTTGTGGTGTTGCTCATTGGAAGATTAAAAATAAAACAAAGAAATACTTAATTTTAATATAGTTTAGCCAATATCTACTTCATTCACACACTATTAATAAAACATTATTATCATCTTAAAAAAAAAAAGAAATCTTACACTCACAATCTAAAATTCAATACACCTAATCAATTTATACATAATTATCACAAACCTTACATATAATTTCTTTCACTCAAAACTGCTTAGCCACCTCCTTGCCCTTCCCTCATTCTAATGATCCCAAAAAAGACTCCCTTTTTTTTTAGAATGAAAGATTATTATTCAAGTAAATTCAAATAAGAAAACTTTTATAAAAAGAAGATATCCCAGTCCAATAAGAGTTTAAACCAAAACTTATCTAAAAAAATATATTTCAATCCAAAAAAATTTAAATCAAATCTCAATAAGAAAACTTTGCAAGAAAAAACTTCAAACTAATAATGAATTCAAGCCAAATCTCATCATATACGTAAATTATATGTACATAAGCATGTATATATTTGAGCAAAAACTTCATCTCATTTTACATGGCTTTCGTGTGATTGCACAAGATTAGAAATGATTTTAAATTTTAAAAATATATAATAATTTTAATATTTATTGAATTAATAAATTAAGTGATTTTTTTTCACGAGCAAATATTTGAGTTCTACTATTCTTATTTTTTATTTTAAAATAATAAACTTTTTTTTATGATGATGCTGCTACTATCACAGAGAGATCAACATCAAAGCTTTTCCATGTAGAAAAAAAGGGGAGCCCTCCCCTAGATTCTTGGCCGTGCCAGGAGTTTGGAAATCGATTTCAACCAGCCATTTGTAAGCTTATAATCTCAGTGGCTCTCACTGTAGCTGTGTCACCATCCCTAGCATAAAAATTTACGAATGAGGAGAGATGGCTATCGTTTTAAATTCCATGGGCCTCTATTTTAATATGGTTATAATTATTCTATATTTCAAAGTATTTTTGGTCTCCTCGTGTCATGTCACAATCGAATCTTGGTTGCTTGAGGCAATTGTGAAGCATCACTTGCTATGGAGGCACATACGCATATGTAGCAATTTCTTCTTCGGTTGTGAGGTTGGGAGGATTTTAACAGCATCAAGCAATTGACATGAACCCAGAAAAATTTGAAGCCCGTCTGGCCATGGTTAATTTGAAATCATAACAAAGACTCAGATTTCGATCGTGTATGGGATGTGAGGAACAAAAAATGACTTATGTGGTGGACCTTACCTTAAAAGTTACTGACCATTAAAATTCTTATGGACCAATCCTAACGTAAAAGATTAATCACACCAACAATCTTAGAAAATGAAACTAGCTAGAGGTCTTCTCATAGGATGATGGGAACCAACATTGACTTTTGTGGCTCATACATTGCGTTCTAATGACCACCAAAATTATTATGGACAACCTTAAAAAACCTAGGCTTAAAACAATGGCCGTTCATCCTTGATGGTCTTTGGGGACCTTCCAAGGTATCCAAATAAAAATGTTATCCAAATTAATGATATTATTTGACAACGATCATAGAGACAAATAATAATGGTTTAATGTGTTATTATTCAACTATATAAAATAGTACTTTTAAGTTCAAATTTTTATTCTAGCAAGTAAAGATATATAAATCTTTTAGTCAAAAAATAATGGTCTAAACAAATTGTGATGGTATGTTGTCGTATCCTGCTTTAAGTGATTTAAGATCTAAAGCTAACTTAAAGCTAAATATCATAAAAGTGAATTTACTTGAAATGGTGATTATATTAGCCCTAATGAAACTCTGTTTTAATTGATACGCTCTTCTTATTATATACCATCAATTTTTTTCTTTTCACCATGAAGATAAATAAACTGTTCTATATTTTCAATCTTTAGTCTACTTCAAAATATAGGTATGGTCGAGGCAGCTTGTTAAATTGAAACCAAATATTTTGACGATGTGAACTTCATTGGCGGCACATCGAGCTGCGGCCCACACGGCATGCAAAACTTTCAAACCGACAAAAGGAAGCATCTAGCGCGGCGAACCTAAACAACACGCGTTAAAAAATCTAAATGTTCGCATGATTCCATGGGACCCTCCGAATAACAAATTGGTCTTTTTAACCGTTGGCGTTTCCATCAATCTCTACGTATATGCTGACCCAACCAAATATGTGTCCACCGGAGGCCGACCATGAATCGCCATGGGCCGCTCGGGCCATGTGTGGTCGACACCGTAAGTCATCTACGACCACCCGTCCAAGCATCAAGGTACGTCACACCACTCCTTACGTGTGGTTGGGAAGATATGTTCCACATATTGAGGCCAGTCTAGGACTAGCAAACAGAATCCAAGAGAGCCTTCCAGAACAAGCTCGTAGCTTGAGAACCAAAATAAATAAATAAATAAATAAATAAATAAATTCCTGGGCACTGCCACGTACAAGAATGCACTATAAATAGAGGAGATCGTAGAAGGGCACCGGCAAGCCAATCAAAAGATCTACAGTCCAAGCAAGAGAAGCTACACGTACCCCAGCAACCACCCAACCTTAGAATAGAATGGCATTCTCTACCTGCTTCGTATCCCCCTCATGCCATGCTGGGAATAATGGTTGGGTGGTGGCAAGTCAAGTCCGCTCCCAACCTCCTACGAGGCGGTCAGCAAACTATCAGCCAAGCTCATGGGACTATGACTCCCTTCAGTCCTTGAAGGGTGGTGACTTGGTGATTGCCCTAGCTCAGTCTCTTTTGGGAGTTGTCACCATGGGTCTGGCAAGGTTTAGGCTAGATCGGTCTTTCTGCGTCCAACTGATCAACCCTTCATCTAGATCTCACATTCATGCATGTTGTCCAAAGTTCTTTAGAGCAAACTAAAGCCTACTGTTAAAAGCGTGAACCATTTGCAACGCTAGCTGTAGAAAGTTCCTACAGGCGAGGTACGTGGCGGATTTTTAATATTGATTATGAACAATCTGCCATGCATCCAACTTGTGGAAGTTCTACTACTTCGGTTGCAGTCTTGTAGTGGGTCCGCTGCAAGCTCTATTTCCTTTTTTTTTTTTTTTTTTTTCATATATAGGACTTAAGATGGAGTTCAGAATAGTTTGTGTGTGGAAGTAGGCTATGAACTAACTCATAAGTCTCGCTTTAAGCCCTGGAGTACGTATTAGAAGGCTAACCTAATCAACTTGTTCACCTCCAATATTAATAATGCTCGTAATGGATTGCTGACTTTTTGTCGTCTGTGGTGCAGAACGGGACACGCACGACGCATTTGGAAAAGTTGAAGGAGGACACAAGGCACTTGTTATGCAAGGAGGCTGAACCTGTGGCTCGACTCAAGCTGGTCGATGCCCTGCAGCGTCTTGGTGTGGGTTATCACTTTGAAGAGGAGATCAAGGATGTCCTTGGCTCGATGCCCATCGAAAGGGCAAGCATGCTGTTCAAAGATGACATCCATGCAACCTCTTTGCTATTTAGACTCCTTAGAGAGCACGGGTTTCCTGTTTCCCCAGGTATAATGACTCTTGCCAATGTTGACTGTTGAGTCTCTTTGATTCTCGTGATATATAAGCTACGTACTGACATGGAAAAGATTTGCTTACAATAATATGGGTAAACTTTTTAGATGACATTAGGACAGCATAAAACTTATAAGAACTCCGTTCTCAATATTCACGCCTCTGATAGTTCTTCTATACCGGTGGCGGCCTGCAGCAAGGTTGGTCGATACCAAATTTTGCATCACTGGGCCAGGATCTTTGATAAGATTTTTTTTTTTTGGTATATCACTCAGCGATCGATATACGTCATTGGACTTCTAGTTAGTTCTTGTTGGCTTAGAGTATTGATATAACTTATGTTTAACAAATGACTTTAAACATTCACTAGCTGCACGATATAAAATGGCACATATAGTGTAAAAAATGCACCAAATTGCTTTAAAAAGCATGCTGATGGAATCTCCGAGATCTAATTGCTGGTCACACATCCTATGTTGTAAATACTAAATTCACATTACGAGAGCTACGTACCGTGCATGGTTCCATTTTTTTTTTGAAAAATATTATATGGTTCCTTTCTATAATGCACTTGGATTATATTTAAGTTCACCGACCTTTTGAACTTGATCTTTAGCCTCGAGTATCCTGAAAAAAATAATCAAAAAATATCTACAATAATTTAATCTGTGCTTTTCGTTAGTGGTTTCCAATGCCTACATATATGTTTTCCTTGTGATGTATCATATTTTTCTTTCGGACATAAAGGGAAGACGTTTGAGTTCACCATGATATATAGACCGTACGCATAACCTTTTGTGATAACATTTTGCGATCACTTTCGATCTCCATGCACACGTATCAATTCATCATGCACATTTATTCAACCATTATTCATATATTTTTATTATACATACTTAATCATTTACCCTACATACTTATATTTTAATATATATACTTATCTTATCAGCATTGATACTTATTTGTTCACTATACATAATTATTCTATTCACTCGCTATACATATTAGAGACCGCTTGATAAAGAAAAAGTATAAGAGCTCTTTGTTAAAGTGTGATTCATGAAGGGACTGCTTGTTAGGTTTTTCAAAATTATACACTTGTTTAGCAAAAATTTAAAAATACTAGCCAAAAATTTATATATAATCTTTCTTAAAAAATCAAGACTACCCATGGATCTATATAAATGTTTCTTTCTCTTTTATTTTGTTGTTGCCGCTCTTTATTTTCTTAAAATAAGAATGAGGAGGCCTTAGGAATAGGCTTGGGTTTAGGCTTAAAATTGATGCATAAAAAAATTCTGGACCTGGTTTGGCTTGAACCTGATTTGAAGTTCGAGTCCAAAAAAGATCTCTAAAATATTGGCTCTTCATCATTTTGACTTAAATCTAGTTCAAATATAATTTCAAAACTTAAAATATGATAAGCCTTTTAAATTTTATACTAGATTTTTTGTTAATAATATGAGAAATGCTCTTCATATCAAAGCAATTTTTTTTAAGTGATTAGATGTAATTATTTTAAATATTTCTTATTTTTATATAAATACTTAAAAGCTGAAAATAATTCCGTTGGCTTAAGTTTCGGCTTAAATGGATTGTTGTGCATCAGCTCAAGTAGATTTCAGGCTGTTGGGCTTGGATCTAATTTCCAAAAAAAAAAAGTTTTAAGCCCAATTTAAAATCTAAAAAAAAAATTAGGCTGGATTAAGGTAGAGCATGCCTCAACCTAACTTTAGATTGGGCTCAGGTTAAGGTGTGGCTCAATCTAACCTAGCCCACTTCTAGCCCTACTTAGGAACCATATTCCTATACACTGTGTTGAAATTACATGATTAAGTAATATCAACTTATGAATGTTTAGTTCTGATCAATCCATTGCCCTTTTCATTATATATTTCTGCAAAGAAAGATTGAGCTAACACAAAAGAAATAACAAGACTAGTTAGTTCACCGGTGCATGAGAAGATGCTGAGTTTTTTTAATTTTCTTTTAATATGGAGTTTTGGTCAATTTTAATACTATAGTCTAACTAGTAAATGCTTGTGTCCTACAGACATTTTCAAAGGCTTCAAAGAAGAGAAGGGAAACTTCAAGGCAAGCCTTCTGAAGGACACTCAAGGATTGTTATCCCTACACGAGGCTTCATATCTTGCTTTTGAAGGAGAAACGCTGCTGGATGAAGCAAGACTGTTTACAACTAGATATCTCACCGATTTCAAACCACAAATGGATCCATATTTTAAGGGGAAAGTGGCTCTGGCTTTGGACCTTCCTTTGCACTGGAGGACTCCAAGGTTGCAAGCAAGATGGCACATAGATCAATATGGAAGAGAAGGAAACATGGAGCCTATGCTTCTTCAATTTGCTAAGCTTGATTTCAACACGGTGCAAAGCATACACCAAAGTGAAATTAGGAAATTGGCAAGGTAAATATATACTTATCTAAGGCTCAACCAGACATCCTAACTGTTGCTATTGCCACTAAAATTTTGCTCTATAATTTTTCTTTTGGATTTTGCATTAATTGGATTCTCTTACGGTTAAGATAAAATTGATTGTTTTTATATATTCTCCATCTAAAGTTATTATAAGGATAGTAACTAAAAACAACTTTAACATGTATTTGGAATCATTAGTTGGAAATAAGTCTACGAGAATATTTTAAAGGATTTATAATTAAGTGTTTCAATACGGACATGCGTGGCAGTTTAAAAAACAAAAGAAGAAAAAAAAAACTATGTTTACTTTAATTGCTAATAAGCTGATGAAGCACACTTGAATTAGCCAGCAAGTTTTTCTCAAATCGAATTTTTTACATTAAAGAAATACAATCCCTTCTTTCTTTCTTTCTTTCTTTTTGATTTTTTGAGAATACAATCCCTTTGTAAAATTGATCCACTAATTATCATGCTAATCAACTTGCTGATTTTTGTTTTATAGGTGGTGGAAAGACGTAGGCCTTGGGGAGAAATTGAGCTTTGCAAGAGATCGGCTGATAGAGTACTTCTTCTTCGCAACAGGAATTGTATTTGAGCCACATCTTGGATATTGTCGAGAGGAACTCACCAAAGCATTTGCTTTGGTGGCAATCATAGATGACTTCTATGATATTTATGGAACTCTGGACGAACTTAACCTTTTACCAATGCTGTCCAAAGGTTGGTATGAATATATAATTTAAATTTAGGCTACATTTGATTTAGGAATAAAGAAGGAATAGGTTTTGAACGAGTTTCCTCCTGCCAAATGGGTTTGTAAAATAGATACAAGGAGAAATAACTGTTTTGTTCTAGCCATTTAACCTCATAAAAAACCATGCATGCATGGAAACCTATTTAGCTTCACATTGGTCATGCACTAAAAAGATTTACTTATTTATGTAGAGTCAAAAAATTCAAACAATTTATCACTCACCTTTTTTGAAAAATTTAAGATTACTATAAATAATATCAAAATAGAACTAATTACCAATGGTTCATGTTGATTAAGTGATATTATAATATAGGTTTTTCTAGAAATTAACTATTAGCCTATCATGGTATCTCATTTAGTTTAATTTTGAACTTTTAACTTGAGAGTTCATAAAAACATGTGCAAGTAATGCTTATGGTTATATTTGATTGATTTGGATTTTTAGCTTAACAAAAGTATGTTTAATTCTTATAGAGAAACCTTGGATATTTATTAGGTGTCAAAGAATTTAATAATACATTTTAACGGGTATTTTGGTGGGATATTGGATCATTACATTAACTACATTGGAAGGAACCTAGAATAACTTTATTTAATTTGAAATAGGACCCTATTTTAGTTCCATTTTTTTCTTCTGAACTAAAAGATCAGTTATTCAATAAATTATAGTCAAAATAAAAATATAAACAATCTAACATAATCAATAGCGGATAACTCAGTTAGTTGGCATGTTTCACTGCATATAAGAAATCTCATATCCAAAATCCAAATATTGGTAACAGAAAAGGGAGAGAAGTCTTATTGTGTTTTCAAATATATATATATATATATATTTATAATAACTAGTATCAATTTTTAATAAGAGTGACATTTTAATTCTTCTTATAGGTGGGACTCCAATGCGATGGAAGGATTTCCAGATTATATGAAAATATTGTATTCAGCTTTGTACAACACAACCAATGAAGTAGCAGATCATATACGTAGAGAAGAGGGCTGGGATGTCCTTCCTTATCTCAGAAAAGCTGTAAATTAACTACCCCATCCTCCTTTTATATTAGCTTAGTAGTAATAGAATAATGGCATGACCACAAATAATCTGAGAATACTTCAAATATTTCTCAACATAAAAATCCAGAAAGATTTGTTACCATGCCTCATTGATCTTAGAAGTTTGAAGCATGATAGACTCGCTGATGTTGTATGACTGATAGTTTAACACTTTGATATGATTGTTTCAGTGGGAGGACCTATTCAAAGCCTTCCTAACGGAGGCAAAGTGGCATTACAGCAGCTACAAACCAACCCTAGAGGAGTATCTAAACAATGCCCGCATGTCAGTGTCCGGCTGTGTCCTACTAGTCCATGCTAGCCTCTTATCAAAGCAGAGAGTCACAAAGGAGGCATTGCAACGCTTAGAGACCTATCCGAACCTCTTCCTCTCCTCGTCCGAGATCTTTCGTCTTTGCAATGATTTAGCCACGTCTTCAGTAAGTAATGCTAATTTTATAAGTACTTTTTTCCTTCTCTTTGAGAAAATGAAGTATGAAAAATATTTTTTGAGTGCTGGAACTTCAAGCGTATAAGAACAAGCTCACCATAATCCTTGTTAAATATCAGCCAAAACTGGTTACTAGGCTATCCAGAAAAATTGAGGAGATTTAAAGAAAAAAAATTGTTGTGATTGTGCTTGAATTACCAATTTGATGCTAAACATAATGATATGTATATTTGATCAATGCAGGCAGAGTTAGCGAGAGGTGATACTCCAACATCTATTCAATGCTATATGAAAGACAATGGTGTCTCCGAGGCAGTTGCCCGCCAAGCCATGCAAGATTTAATCATGAACTCATGGAAGAAGCTGAACAGAGATGCTGTTGATTGCCATCCACTACCTCGATTCATTGCTAATGCAGCGGTAAATCTTGGACGGACATCGCATTGCACATACCATAAGGGAGATGGTTTAGGAGCTCCGGATCAAGAGAAGAAGAATATGATCAAAACCCTGTATTTCGATCCTGTAGAGCTCAAAGGAAGGCAGGATTCTTTAGGGTATCCTGATGATAGGCTTGTGGTCAGCAACGCGTTATAAAGACAATTTTGATGGCAAGATATATACTGTATGTATTGTAACTTGTAAATAATATGGCTTCAATTACTCCTAATCTGTCATGACTTTGTGTGATGTGATTGGGGCTATTCTCCCCATCCCTTTTCCAAAAAAAAAAAATAAGAAAGAAAAAACACAAAAAAAAAAAAAAAGAAGAATAGCTAGCTGTGTCATTTTCGAAATGGGATCCAGGCTTTTAATTTTAGGACCTTAAATGCGAAAAAAAATGGAAACGAGAGTAATTATGCATTATCAAGGTACAGACAGTTACAATTGTTCAATCCGTATGGAATTTAACGATAAATCTGCATTGCCATTGATTCAAGCCTTTATTTATTCAAGTCCAAATCAAATAATAATGAATTCAAGCCAAATCTCATCATATACGTAAATTATATGTATATAAGCATGCATATATTTGAGCAAAAACTTAATCTTATTTACATGGCTTTCTTTTCTCTGGTGTGATTGCACAAAATTAGAAATAATTTTAAATTTTAAAAATATATAATAATTTTAATATTTATTAAATTAATGAATGTGATTTTTTCTTTTCATGAGCAAATTATTTGAGTTCTACTATTCTTATTTTTTTATTTTTAAATAATAAACTATTTTTTATGATGATGCTGCCACCACCACATAGAACAACCTGAAAGCTTTTCCGTACATGTGGGAAAAGGGGAGCCCTCCCCTAGATTCCTGGCCGTGCCAGGGGTTTGGAAATTGATTTCAACCAGCCATTTGTAAGCTTATAATCCAGTGGCTCTCACTGTAGCTGTGTCACTATCCCCAGCATAAAAATCTACGAATGGGGAGAGACGACAATCTTTTAAGGTTAGTGGGCCTCCCACTGTAGCTGTCATCATCTATCTTAACTTTCATATTACTAACTCGAACAATCTCTAATTTAATATTATTAACTTTTGCATAGCACCACTAACTCAAAGAATCAAGTTAGCCTAAAGAAATTAAATTTCTCTCAAGTTTCGGATACCTAATATCATCATGAGTTGTTATGCTATCACCATGCATACTAACTTTCACATTACCAACTCAAACAACATTTAATTTAATATTGTAACTAAATTAATTGATCATTCATTATATGTCTTATAAATATCAAACCAAAGAGTAAGCAAAATCTTAAATCCATGAATCTTTCGGTGAACACTAATCTTCTTGAATCATAAGAACAACATCATCTTCACACATTATATTCAATAAGAGTTACAATATATATGGACTCCTCACAACTCTTCTTGAATTCTTATGAATCAACTTTATTCTTTATACATTAAAATTAAATATGTCCCATTTTGTGAGAATACTTCAACTTTAAATGAAAATAAACTTTATTTTTTAGTATATTCAATTGATCTTTATTTTTTACTCTTTATAAACTCCACCATTTATCTTATCACACTGTTCACCTTGAACAATATTTTTCATTAAGTTATCTAATTTTTTATAATTTTTCATCCCTTCATAACCAATAAAATCTTATGACCAATCTTCATGATATCACCTTCTGCGGAGTACCTATAACGTCAGTGTGCAATTGGTACATTGGATTAGAAGAGGGATACATATTTTTTAATCCTTTTGTGGTTTTTTTTAAGATAAATAAGATAATTTTGTCCTATGGGATGGCTAATCATATTGAAAGGAGGATAACTTATTCCATCAAAACATGTTTTTTATTTTTATCATATTTGGCTCTACTTTATTTTCTTTTTTTTTACCCCTATCTTCAACAATGGTTATTATTTTTTTAAAACATATAACTATCCTATTTATTTTGTTATCACGTCATCTACCAAATATGAGATGCAGTAATTTTTATCTCATCCTGTTCTTTTGCTATCATGTCCTTTGTACTAAATGCAGCTTCATAAATTAAGTCAGTCCAAGAAATTAGGTTTCTCCCAAGCTTTGGCACATGCCTCATATCATCATGAGTTATTACATTGTCATCATATATCCTAACTTTCATATTATCAACTCAAAGAACCTCCAATTTAATATCATTAGCTAAAGTAATTAATCATTCATTATATATCTTATCAATATCAAATCAATTTTTATTCAAACAATATATAAGGAGTAAGCAGAATCTAAAATTCATGAGTCTTTCAATAAATTGTTACCACTACAAGAAAATACTGAAATAGCGATGCAAATTTAGCGACGCAATTATGTTGCTAAATTACGACCACTTTGCGACGCCTCTGTGACAACAAAATATTGCGACGCAATTAGCGACGCATTAGCGACTCAATAAACTAAAAAATCAAAAAATTAATTTTTTTATTTAGCGATGCAAATAATGCATCATAATATTTTAAATTAATTTTTTATAAAATATAAATACCAAAAAAAAATATTGCGATGCAACACAGTGCGTCGCAATGTTTTTAAAAGAATTAAATATGTTAAATAGCGACGCATTAGCGACGCAATAAACCAAAAAAGAAAAATTATTTTTAATTTAGCGACGCACCAATTGCATCGCAAATAATTTAAATAAAATTAAATTTTATAAATTATAAATATTAGAAAAAAATATTGCGATGCAACTCAGTGCATCGCAATATTTTAAAAAAATTAAATATTTAAATAGCGATGCATTAGCGATGCAATAAACCAAAAAATTAAAAAAATTATTTTTAATTTAGCAACGCATCAATTGCATCGCAAATAATTTAAATAAAATTAAATTTTATAAATTATAAATATTAAAAAAAAATATTGTGATGCAACTCAGTGCATCGCAATATTTTTAAAAAAATTAAATATATTAAATAGCAATGCATTAGCGACGCAATAAATCAGAAAAATTAAAAAAATATTTTTTAATTTAGCGACATACCAATTGCGTCACAAATAATTTAAATAAAATTAATTTTTATAAAGTATAAATATGAGAAAAAAATATTGCGACACAACTCAGTGCGTGCAATATTTTTTAAAAAATTAATTATGTTAAATAGCGACGCATTAGCGACGCAATAAACCAAAAAATTAGAAAAATTATGTTTTAATTTAGCGACGCACTTGTTGCGTCGTAATTATTAAATAAAATTAATTTTTATAATATAATTATCATATTAAAAAAATACGACGCAACCCTTTGCGTCGCAATATTTTTAAAAAAATTAATTATGTTAAATAGCGATCGGTCCAAAAATCGATCATGGCCGATCGAATCAGGGCTTGGATCGATCGCAACCGTCGGATCATCGCGATCGGACCGATCGCCATGGTCCAAGATCGGTCGTGGTCGATTGGGATCACGGCTTGGATCGATCGCAAACCGTCGAATCATCGGCGATTGGACAGATCGCCACGGTCCG
>UESW01001650.1:218885-274963 GCA_900491605.1 Calamus simplicifolius
AAAAAAATATTGCAATGCAATTTGTGCGTCGCAATTATTATCATAAATTTTAATTGTTATCATTTATAAATATTAAAAAATTATTACGACGCCGTAGCGATGCATTTTCGAAGAAAAAATAAAAAAATATTGCGACGCAATGTATGCGTCGCAATTATTTTTAGTAAATATAATTTTTATCAGTATTAATAAATAAAAGAAATATAATATTGCGACGCATAAGTTGCGTCGCAATGTTTTTTTCTATAAATATATGTAATGAAAAAGTATAAAAAAATATTGCGATGCAATTTGTGCATCGCAATTATTATCATAAATTTTAATTTTTATCATTTATAAATATTTAAAAAAAATAAATAAAACATATATAATATTGCGACGCATTAGTTGCGTCGCAATATTTTTTGGATAAATATATGTAATGAAATAGTTAAAAAAAATTTTGCGACGCACTGTATGCGTCACAATTGTTGTCATAAATTATTATTTTAATCATTTAAAAATATTAAAAAAATATTGTGATGCCTTAGCGATGCAATTTCTAGAAAATAAAAATAATTTTCCCACCGGATATTGGCGCCAAGTTAGCGACGCATTAGCGACGCAATTAATTACGTCGCAACCTTTTTCATAAAATATAATAAGGCCAAATTAACGATGGATTAGCGATGCATTGTTGCCTCGCTAATACATAATAAATTAAAAAAAAGTGCGACCGATTAGCGACGCAATAAATTGCGTCGCTAATCACTCATATATACATTCGGCCGGCCTTCTCTTCTTCTTCCCCGTCTTGACCTAGCCGCCGCCCTCTCCAAAAAAAATCCGGCTACCACCGTTCGCTACTCCGACTCCCCCCCTCTGGTGCTCCGGCTCCTCGGCGGTCTCCTCAAACTCCGGCGTCTCCTTTAGACCGAGGTAAGCCCCCCCACCCTCTTAAAAAAAAATTTTTTTGTAATAATTTTCCTCCGGCCACGGCCAAGACCGTGGCCGTCTTCTCTGGCCACGGCAGCTGCCGTGGCCGGCAGTGGCCTGGCCACGGTGGCCAGGCCACAGTCAAAAAAAAAAAAAATTGGTAACAGGGGGGTGGGGAAACCCCCCCATTTTGTCTTCTCCGGCCACGGCCGCTGCCGTGGCCGGCAGTGGCCTGGCAACGGTGGCCAGGCCATAGTCAAAAAAAAAAAAAATTGGTAACAGGGGGGTGGGGTTTTCCCCACCCCCCCCCCCATTTTGTCTTCTCCGGCCACGGCCGCTGCCGTGGCCGGCAGTGGCCTGGCCACGGTGGCCAGGCCACAGTCAAAAAAAAAAAAAAATGGTAACAGGGGGGGTGGGGAACCCCCCCCCCATTTTGTCTTCTCCGGCCATGGCCGTGGCCGCGGCCGGAGAAGCCGGCCACGGCCGCTGCCGTGGCCTGGCCACGGTGGCCAGGCCACAGTCAAAAAAAAAAAAAATTGGTAACAGGAGGGTGGGGAAACCCCCCCCCCATTTTGTCTTATCCGGCAACGGCCGCTGCCGTGGCCGGCAGTGGCCTGGCCACGGTAGCCAGGCCACAGTATAAAAAAAAAATTGGTAATAGGGGGGGTGGGGAACCCCCCCCCCCCCTCATTTTGTCTTCTCCGACCCCTTCAATTAAAAAAAAAAAATTTGGTAACAGCTAGGGGGCTTTTCCCCCACCCCTGCCCCTTCAATTAAAAAAAAAATTAACACTCATAAAAAAAAATTAACAAAAAAATTTGATTCTATCATATTTTATTTTTTAAAAAAATAATTTCAAATAATTTGATGATAAATATAAAAAATTATAAATATATTTTTAAAACATGGCAACTTAATTTTTTTTAAAAAAGTAACAGCTAGGGGGGTTTTCCCGACCGTCCGACCCCTTCAAAATTTTTTTTTTTAACACTCATGAAAAAAATTTAACTAAAAATGTAGATTCTATTATATTTTATTTTTATTAAAATATTTTCAAATAATTTGATGATAAATATTAAAAAAAATGTGACCACTAATCTAATTTTTTATTAGATTAGTTATAAGTTAATTAATTTATGTTATTAGTCCGAGCTCTTTGGATTGACTGATTGTTATGTCTTGATTATGCAATAATATTTGTAATGCTAGATAGAAAGACTTGTTGTATTATTATTTAATTTGTAAAATGTTTATGCAATAATTAATTTAAGCAGAATGTTTATGCAATAATATTTGTGCATTTGTAGTTATTTACAATTGTTATGTCTTGATTATTTATATTCTGCTGCAAACTGAATGATGCATTAAATTATGTAATGCTAAATAGAAAGTCTTGTTGTATTTATAAATTAAGATAGAGAAAGTCAATTCTTATATATCTTCTTAGATCTATTGTAAGTATCATACATAACTTCAATTACCATATCTTTTTAAATATTTTCTTAAAATTCAAGCTTCAATATTAAGTTATAATTTCATACCTTTAAAGTCTTCAAAGCTACCATTCAATGTCGCCAAAACCTTACCCAAGCCCTTACTCATTCAATGTGTCCAAGCCCTTACCCAATATCCTTATGCCCTTAAACTTCCTACTATTCCAGGTACCATCCAAGCACAACCATTGAAAGCATAGGCTTAAAATAGTCCTTAAATAAGATGGAAACTCTTCTATATATGCTGAAGTAGTATCTCTATAAGGGGAGCTTCTATTTACACCGCAAAAATTACTCTCCACACCCCTTAATTTTTAAATTTTTTTAAATCCCTAAACTACCCTTAAATCCCTCCCCCATTCAATTTTTTTCTCTCCACACCCCTCCTGACCGACACCCTCTTCTTCTCTTTCCTTCTCCTTCCCCGGTTGGCAGCGGTGAGTGGTGGCTGCGCGCACCAGTGGTAGTGGCGGCGGCGGCAACGAGCAGGTGTGGCAGCCCTCGTCGATCGGGTGCCTCGCCCTGAACCCCCTTGGCTCCTAGCTCCCCCCTGCTCCCTTTTTCAGCCCTAACCGCTCCGGCCCCCTCCCCCCTAGCACCGACTCTCCTCCCCTAGCCTCCGGCTTCCCCTTGCCCCTCTATTTGGACAAACATGGCTGAACAGAGGCCCTTTGTTCGGCCAAATAAGGTCGAACAAAGGTCCTCTATTCGGCTTGGCCTCTGTTCGGCCTTAATAGGCCGAACAAAAGGCCTTTATTTGACCTATCAGAGCCGAACAAAAACTGATAGGCCGAATGGAGGGACATGGGAAGGGGGGAGGGGGGAAGGGGGTTTGTTCCAGTGGGCTTCCGTTTGGCCCTGATAGACCAAACGAAGGGACATAGGAAGGGGGAGGGGAGGAAGGGGGGTTTGTTCCAGTAGGGGGTATGAAGAGAAATTTTTGTGGTGGGGGAGGGATTTAAGGGTAGTTTAGGGATTTAATTTTTTAAAAAAAATCAGGGGGTGGAGAGTAATTTTTGTGGTGTAAATAGAAGCTCCCCTCTACAAGTGGCATTTGATTTTGGTATCGCCGTTATAGCCATGTGCTTGCCTCAAGGTGCACAAGTAATGCAATTGCAAGATAGGTCAATGAGATTTGCTTCATCCTTATAGTGATCATGTGCAGATCTTTCCCTAAAGTGATCAGCTAATTAATTTATCAAAGTTTTATGGAGCATCCAATAGTGTTATCAGATAAATGTGACAAATTATTTTTATCTTCCATGTTCATTATAAGATTGTCAATATCAATAGTATCAATGTTGTATACACTGTTACTTTTAATTTACTAATATGATCCCTCGTTAGCTACTGTAAAATTGGAATAAATGGGATAGAAAATTCCCAAGTAAAATGGATAAAGGACAAAAACCCTATGATCTCATGCATGTATCAAATTCTAGTCCTAATAATACAACCTCTTATCATTAATAACAAAATTATTATACTAGCCTAAAAATGGGAGGAAGCATATATTGTATCAACATTTGCTCTTATTGTCAGAATCACAGACATAAAGTATAAAATGATATTAACTTGTTTAAAGTTGGTATAAGAAGCATGGATAGTTCTTTTCCGTCGATTATATATATATATATATATATATATATATATATATATATATATATATATATATAGCTGACAATAACCTTCAAAATAAGCTTCAGATTTGAACTCATAGATAGACAAATATTATCAATATATGGATGCATCCTTTTAACTGCGGAGAAGAATGGTGTCATGCCTCAACCTCTTAACATGACATGGTTGTGTAACTTTCAAGAGTAACCCTAAAAATTTTGCAAAAGATCTGATATTTTTTCTTAATTCATTTAATAAACATCAAATTATATGTAACATTGATTAATATTCTAGGATTACAAACTATATCTAAATGTTTTGGTATAATCAAATTTAAATATTATTTAAAACTTGATACCATTACGTCAAAAGTTAATTATTTAGATGAGTCTAGTGTCAAAATAATATCTTTATCTTTCTCACTCCAGCCTAGTCCACCATTAATTTCAAGCATTTCCTAGCTTTGGAAAAATAGTTAAAGTAAAACATAATGAGTCACAGCATAGTAGAATTAATTATAATATTTCCATACATGTATACTCATTATAAATTACCAATAAATTATAATATGTACATGCAAAAATGAGAACATGTATGACATTCAGCAATAAAATATAACATATGCATGCTTAAGCCATAAACATATGCATTATGCAAATAATCATTATAAACACAAGTATCATGCTTAATCAATAGTATAACCAACAATATATTTCAACATAACATATCTTTCTAGGAAAGGTTTAATAGTAATATCATTATTTAAGTTTATAACACATAAGTTAAATCTTGCTAACTTAGCAATAGATTAATAATGACCATACCTTGACCCATGGCAAGTAACCATATTTAGTCATGCTTCTGTCCATAGTGGTAATCATAATTTAACTATGCGTTAGTCTATATCAAAATTTAGTCACACTTTAATTCATGATAGCAATCAAAATCTAATCATACTTTGACCCTTAATGGCATCAAAATTATGACAATTATTCATAATATATATTTATCAATTTTAAAGTTATAAATTATTATTTAATTCAATGCCATAAGCACATGAACACAGGTTTCATTATGGCTATATCAATATTATTTCTATTATATTTTATATTTTAATGCAATAAATAAGCACATATAATTTATAATAATTAAATATATTTCTATATAATTTGTTTTCAACGTCATACTATTAATACATATATGATCAAGACGTGTTCCATCGTACTAATATAGTTTTCACCATAATATCTTTCCAACATGATCAATATAATTATGAGTTTATACATATATATTATTATTAAAACATATATAATTTTAGTGACATACGCACTCTATATGCACAAAAATTGTCACCTTAATTGAAAACTATTTCTTATTTAAAGAAATCAACTCTACTTTTGTATCTATTAGATCCAAATATTAATAAGTAATTAATACCTCCAATTAATTATCATTTTGATTTGCTACTCTATATTTAGCTTGGCCTTGAACCTAGATGTTTGCTACTCTATATTTTTCTAAAAGAAATTTAGAAAATAGTATGGTCGGTTTATGAAGAAAAAATGGCCACTGGTTGCTTTGCGTAGAAGGGTTGATCTGCTACAAAGAAAGTGCTCATGAAGATTTTTTTTTTTTTTTTTTTTAGATTGATTGATGCCTCTCTTTATCTGTTGTTTTCTTTCTTTATTAGTTTTGGATTGTGGGAAAGAAAGCTATCGATTTCTTTCTCTTTGTTTTTTTTTTAACCTGTCGGTGCCTCTTATTTTCTTTTTTTTTTTTTTTGGGATGTTGATTGATCACCAAGAAAGGGCTTGATTCCCTTTTCTTTGTCTTATCCTCTTTGTTTTCATTTTAAACCTGATTCGATCATTTATCATTTCTCTTTCATACCTTGGCCGATTTTTTTCCATACCTTTTCGGTTGCATTTTAGAAAGGTTTATGAACTAAAAGGCTTGTTACCAAATATATGGTTTTTTAATTTTAAAAATATGAACACAAGGAATTTTCATGTTTAATTTGCATAATAATTTAATTATAGATTACAAAACACTTCACATGACCATCTTTCATTAATAAATAATATTATTAAAAATTTAGTAAAAAATATATTAAAATTCTAAAAAACTATGTTCTACAAATTAAAAAAAGTTTTCATGAAAAAATTTTTCAGTACTCTAAAAACTTTTTACTTTTTTTTCTCTATTTTTTCTTAACTATTTGATTGGCTTTTAATGAACCAGATTTAATCAGCATGTAATTGATTATTTTGTTATATAGTTTATTGTTTTTATATAATTATAAAATTCATAATAATTAATTATATCATTTTTATATAATATTATATAAAAATATTATACAATATATAATTAACACAATATAAAAATAATATAATAGTGTTTTATTATAATATTAATTTAGTAATATTATTAAATTATAATAATTATATGATATATATATTACATAATATTATATTTTATTAATATCTTAGTATAAAAATAATACAACATTATCATAACAATTATTTAAATATAGTTATATTAAAAAATAATTATTATATGCAATTTAATATAATATATTTTTACTATTTACAATATATAATAAAAATTTTAAATAAATTTATTTATTTACAAAAAAATTATAATATTAATTATATATTTCATATTAGTTTATAGATAATTAATCGATAGTTATATAACGTTAGATTTTTATTCAAAAATTTTAGTGTAAAATTTTAAGAGATGGCACTCATAAATACAACCGGGCGATCACACAACTCTGGCGCGAGTCATAAAATCATTCTTTGATGATAATCATATTGCTATGTTTATGGTAATATGATTTATATGAGCAAATAAAATATCTGAACTGGTGTTTGAATTCGTTGAATTAAATATAAAAATTTTAAATTTTTTTATAAAATGTTTAAAAAAATTTAGCATTCAATGAATCAAACGCACAGAAATTTTTATGGATGTAAATTTGACGTGCGGAATTCCTTTTTTATATTTTATTATTTTTATGGACGTGGACTTGGCGTGTGGAATGCGTTCCTCTCTAATGTTTCCAAACTGATTCGGTGTCCCTCGTTGTTTTATCAATTTTCGTCATTATGGGTGTATGCTTATCCTGTGGAATACTGTTTTTCTTTCAATCTGATTTGATGCCCCTTCGTTTCTTTCCATTTTATGATGTGAATTTGGCATGAAGAATACGTCCCTTCTTTCGATCTGATTTGATGTCTCTTGTCGTCTTTAATAAGTGCAGACTTGATGTGTGGAACACGTTTTTTTCATTTTTTTTTTTTTTTAATTTGATTCGATGCCTTTCGTTGTTTTTTCCTTTCTCTTCTCCCTCCATTATTTTTATGAATCTGGACCATCACCAGAAAAGTGCCACACGGAAATGTCTACATCCTTTGATTTTTTCTTCCTCCTCTCTCTCTCTCTCTCTCTCTAATCACCAAGAAAGTGCCCATTATTTTCTTTTCTTTTTTTTATCATTTTTTATTAATCTAAAAAAACGATTCATGAAAAAATCTCAATTCATTTCCTTTGATGACTATCATTTTTTTTTTTTTTTCTTTATTTTTTTAATGATGATTTAATTTTTTTTACTTCTTGTCGTTATTTTTTTAATTATTTTTATGAATATTGATGGGTCACAAAGAAAGCGTCTCGTGAAAAAGTCTTGTTCCCTTGCTTTTCTCTTATTATTTATTATTTTAAAAAATCTTATACATAGAGCCGTAAAAACCTCATCTCATGGTTGTCAAATGGGCGAACCCATGGAGCGCCTGGCCGACAATCTCACGGATCGTGCCATCCCAATACAACATTATTATTCCCATACAATGTCAGCTTGTGCTAAGCCATATTGGCCCATGGGCTGCCCATAAAATAATAATAATAATAATAATAATAATAATAATATAATAATTATTATTATTATTATTATTATTATTATCTAAAAAATAAATTTGGCTCCAAAAGAAAATAAAAAAATACCTTTTTTATTGATGAATTATAATATATACAAAATTACAAATAATGAAATAGAATCAATTGAAATTTTATTTGAAATAAATGCATATGATTGCAAAATTATTCTTGAAAATTACAATTTACAAATTCCAATCAATTTGAAAAATATTTTAAAAAAGATAGATAATTACAACTAATTTGAATAAAATTATTCTATATTCATTAGGACTTCTAATTTAATAAAATTACTCTTCATTCTTGGCCGTGATGTATAATTTGAACCAAATTTTCTTTATTTTAGGACTTTTTTATTTTTTTTGTTACTCATGCAATCTTTCTTCAGTATTCTACCAATCTTTCAAACACACAAACATTCTTATCACTTCAAATATCAATCACTTTTTATAAGGCTAAAATATTAAAAAAATTTGACTCCTAAAATGTGAGAAAATTAATGAAAGTCATTTGTAAATAAAAAAAAGTTCATGAAAAGAAGAAGAATGTATATGGCTATATGTTTGGCAGCACTTCTACTTTTATACATTCGATCTACAGTTTGCTACAAAGGCTTGTGATGGTAAACAAAAGAGCTTCTCAGTCCTAAAAGAAAAAGTCTTCCTGCACTGGATGCGGTGTAGAAGTGGGCGCACCGTGCACCGATTGAATGCATGCATGTCGGGTGCTCGAAAGTACGAAATTATCCTTGGCATGCATGGCTGCATGTGCACACCGCTAATTACCGTGTGTGGTACATGCGGCCTGCACATTCCCGGTGCACAAAGTCTTTTCAGTCCCTAAAATATTGTCAACAATAGAGAGGTAAACGACAAGGATGGTGGACTCAACCCCTATATTTACGGCGAACTCAGGGCCTGCCATGCTAAAAGGGCTGCTATACATAGCCCACATGATAGGCAAATTCCTATTGAGTGTTTAAAGAGTTTCAAAATTATTTCAAGTTTGAGTGCTATTGAAGGCAATTATGATGGGATAAAGCCATTTGGATTGGGTCAGAGGGGTAGGATAAGAGGCCTTGGCATACAACCTTCGGGGCTTGATGATATAAAATTCATAAAAGAATGCAACATGTATCTATTTTTCATATAACATAGCTCAGTTGTTGTACATTTGACTTATAAGGGTCCCTTTGAACAAACATCATGCTACCTACGTCCTCGTTTCTAAATCATCTTGAACCTGGGACTTGTGAATCATGTCTAACACTTAGCTATATATCCACTATATTCAACTATATTTGAATGATAACCATCCCAAAAATATTTTAAAATGGGTGAAGTTAGTTTTTTTTTATTTTTTAAGGTAGGAAAACATCATAATGTTGAGAGATTTTTGAAGAACCACATGTTAGCATGCGCATAGCCAGATTAGTTGCAAGAAAGCAGTTATTTCTTAAATATTTTAAATACTCTATTTTTATAGAAATTTAATAAAATCTTTTAAATAAAACCAATTTAGACTATGAAGAATTTCAAATACCACTTTTGAGAGGAAAGAGAATCATGTGGTAAAAGTTGTAGCAAATAATTTATCTGAGCCAACAAACTCACCACCAACCTAATACAAGAAGATCTTCAAATTTTTGGATTAGGTCATTCTGATTAGGTCATTCATATCGCATAGGGCTTATTTTGCAAAAACCCTAAAATCTATCAATCTATTTGCATGAGGCAAAAAAATGCATCAACATAGCATAAAACAAAAATTCCCATTCTCTTATAACAACATGGATATATTGTTATATTTTTGCATCAATGCTACTATAGTAAGGATAGAAAGAGTAATAATATAGTATTGCAAACTATTTTATTGCTAGATTGTTAGGTATAAACAGAAGCTTAATAAGAAAGAAAAAAAAGGCCCCATCATGAATGAAGGATTTGTTTAATCGACTAGATATCGACTTGGTCACCAGTATAAATTTATAATCTAATAGCTCACAACAAAATATTTCAGTATAATGGTAGGAAAATTTGCATTGAATTTTTTTATTTTCAAGTGTGAAGAAATTGAAAGCCAGAAAAGTAAAACATATTCAAGAGTACCTTATATTTGTTCAGGTTTTGATCTGAATCCAGCTACCTATATTTTGGCTATCATTAATTATTTATCCTATAGAAGGAATAATTCTTTTTTTGGTGCAGCTTTGATACTACGAGCATGTTTATTTTTGCATTTCTAGAATAGTTTTGGTGTCTCATACATTTTTACTCATGGCCTATCATGAAGAAGCATTTGAAACTAGGGAGGAGTATGAGATGCAGCATAGATAGAGCATTAGTGAGTGTTGAGGGTAAAATCATCGTCGCATCAATAATCGTGCAAAGGGTTAGGATCAACCCTGACTCCCACTTGCTGTGCGATACCCGCTAGGGATGAGCCAGCCTCAGTGGATCGGGTGCCTTAACCCCTCAGTGAGCCAAGGATTCCCAAGCCGCCGATCCCCATCTCTTAGTCTCAGCCGAGCTATCCCTATCTCTCAGTCTCGGCCGAGCTATGACTCTCTCGGTCTCAGCCGAGCAATAACGTCTCTCGGTCCCAGTCGAGCCACTCCTATCTCTCGCCTCAGTCGAGCTGTTCCTATCTTTCGGCCTCAGCGAGTTGTTCCTATCTCTCGGCCTCAACCGAGCCACTCCTATCTCTCGGCCCCAGCCGAGCCACTCCTATCTTTTGGCCTCAGCCGAGCTGTTCCTATCTCTTGGCCTTAGCCGAGCTATTCCCATCTCGGCCCCAGCCGAGCCATTCCTATCCTTATGCCTCGCCAAACTCAGGCGCTCGAGCACCTCTGCAAAATCCAGCGCGGGAGAGTTCAAATTCATAAGATTCCAAACAGAAATCACGCCCGAAAGTGGCCTAGGACCCGCGAGAGTGGCCTAGAGCCCTGGAGCCTACATAAGCGCCAAATCTCGAGACATCAACCAGCTCTTCCAGCCATCGATCCTCTAACCAACAAGATGTGAATCTTATTGACCTCATAACAAACTGGATTTGAATCCTAATGATTTTCAACCGACAACGCCCTCAAGGAATCAGGTGATCCTCTATAAATAGAGCTATCTCCCGGCTCCTCAGGTATGCGCACTTGCTCACTGGCCTACTCTCCTTCTACCTCTGCTCACCCTTTTTCCGCCATTAACGCTCTGCTCAGAGCTCTCGAAAGGCCATCCCTGGAGAGACTCTTCAGCGAGAGCCTTCTCCTATCATTTGTTGATTGCTGATCCCGCTGACTTGAGCGTCGGAGGGTCTTCCGCGGAGGGCCACCCCAAACGCCTCGCGTGAGGACTGTTTTGCAGGTCCGCCCAGGAGGAAGCCCGATCACGCCCGAGTCGGAGGACAGATTTCAGCAGCAACAAATTGGCGCTAGAGGAAGGGTCCTCAAGTCCCATAAACTTGTGATCCAGGAGACAAGGATCTCGATCTGAAAAAGAACCTCTCCCATGGCCAATCGAAGAAAGGCTATCTCTGAAGTTCGGGATCAGGTCGCCTCCCAAAGACCTGATCCGGTGAGCAGCGTAGCGCCGCCACCGCCACCAGTTGAAGCCCCCTCACCACCAATGGCCCCAGTGACCCAGGACCAGTTTGCCTCGCTGGTCCAGCAGGTCCAAGCTCTGACCCACCTGATCCAGAGGCGTTTCGAAGCCCCCCATCCAGCTGCACCTACCCCACATCTTCCTGAGGAGAATGCAGTCCCTGCTCATCTAGCGATCTCTTCTTCCGCCCGCATGGGGTTGTAGACCCCCCTCGCACCCTAGGGAAGCTGAGCCAGCCCCCCAAGGGGTATGTGGCAAGGATCTTCCCCAATCTCGGCGGGCCCGATCCCTCTCTTGGGTGATCTCTCATCATGACTCGACACGTCTCATTTCTCTCCTCGTCCAGCTCCTCCTGTTGTGCTGAGGAGATCCGCCGGCAACTCCGGAGATGCGCTAGGAGTTGGATGCCACCAAGCAGGCCCACCCGCGTCAGCATAAGACGGAGCAGGGCATTCCCTTTTCAAGGAGATCATGGAGGAAATGATTTCCTCCCATGTCAAGTTGCCCGCCATTGAGCCTTACCATGGAGCCTCCGATCCTGACGACCACCTCAGTAGCTTCCGATCGATCATGATGTTCCATGGGGCATCAAATGCGATCCTCTGCCGTGCCTTCCCATCCATCCTCAGGGGATCTGCTCGAACCTGGTTCAATGCCTTGAAACCAGGTTTTGTTGGTTCATTTGACGAGCTGAGCCACCTCTTCATCAGCTAGTTCGTTAGCAGCCATCGTCATCGACAGAGATCTGACTCCCTCTGAGGTTAAGCAGAGAGAGGGGGAGTCCCTCAAGAAATATCTTGGTCGTTTCAATACGGCCATGTTGGAAGTGGACCACCTTAATCATGAGGTGGCCATGTCCGTCCTAGCAGGCGGAGTGTTGAAGGAGAGTACTTTTACCTGGCGCTGGAGGTCAGCTACCCTCGAACCTCTCTGACATGATGGCTCTGGCAGACAAATATGCCAGAGTCGAGAAATCGCGGAGAGCTGCCCGCACTTAGTTGACAAGGAAAAAGGAGACCAAGGGCTCAGACAAGCACCGATCCACCCGCCAGCCAAGCCCGCCTCACCGCCAGAGGGCTCCTCCGCCGTCGCCAAGAAACCGCATCCGGAACTCGCCTAGGAGATTCAACCGTTCACTCCGCTCACTGTTCCAAGGGCGGAGATCCTCATGGCGATAGAGCGCCAGCTCCCCCAACCACCTCCTCTCCGAGGGAATGTGGCCCGGAGAGACCCCGCCAAGTATTGCCACTACCACCGGGACCATGGCCATGACACTGAGGAGTGCTAGCAGTTGAAGAACGAAATTGAGAGGCTCATCTAGCGGGGCAGGCTCGATCAATTCAGAAGAGCACCCGAGCCAAGGAACGGGGGCGACCGCCAGCCTGAGCCCCAGCAGCCTCCTCCTCCGAATCCTCAGTCGCCCACATTAATATGATCGAGGTGGTTGGTAGCCCATCGAGCTAGCGGGACGATGAAGAAGGTTCAGCGCCAAAGAAAGCACGGACCAATGAGCTCTCCTTCTCTGACAGCGACCTCCATAGATACAGTTCCCACATGATGATGCGTTGGTTGTATCTCTTAATCTGAACAAATATGATGTAGACCGAATCCTTATTGATAGTGGAAGCTCTGTCAACATTTTGTATCTTGATGTGTTGTGAAGATGAAACTGCTTATGAGAATCTCGAGCCGTGGACTCCACCCTAATGGGGTTCACTGGCGATGTTATTACCCCGAAGGGGGTCGTGACCTTGATGGTCCGCACGGGAGCTTGGCCCAGTGTTGCCACTGTTCATACAGATTTTCTGATGACCAAGCTTCGATCGCCCTATAATGCAATTTTTGGGAGACCCGGCCTGATATCCCTGAGAGCCGTTGTCTCCATCCCGCACCTAGCAATGAAGTTCCCCACCGGATGGGGAGTGGGAGTAGTTCAGGGAAACCAAGCTGTAGCTCGGTAGTGCTTCGTCACCAGCCTTCAGTCCAAGCTGCTCGAGGTTGACGGGCTGGACGCTCGGGAGGACTTTGCCGAGCAACGAGAGAACCAGCCGAAGAGCTGGAGGAGGTACCGCTAGACGAAGCTCGGCCCGACCGAACCATAAGGATCGAGTCGCTACTGAAAGGGAAGCCCCGGCTGGAGCTGATTGACTTCCTCCGAAGGAATGCCGATGTCTTCACCTGGTCCGCCTCTGATATGCTAGGAATCAGTTCAGACATTCTCGTCCACCATCTTAATGTGGACGAAATGTCTCGGCCCGTGAAGCAGAAGAAAAGAAGCTTCGCCCCTGACCGGCAGAGGGCAATTGAGGAAGAAGTTGACAAGCTCATCAAGGCAAACTTCATTCGGAGGTAAATTATCCGAGCTGGCTGTCCAATGTTGTCATGGTGAAGAAGTCGAACGGTAAATGGCAGATCTGCATCGACTTCACCGACCTTAATAAAGCATGCCCAAAGGATAGCTTCCCTCTCCATTGGATCGACCAGCTTGTGGACGCCACTTTCGGTCATCAGATGTTGACCTTTTCTTCATCTTCAGGCGCCATTCAAGAATTACCTCGGCTCTCCACCCCTCCTCAGCAGTCCAAATCCAGGAGAAACACTATTTCTGTACTTAGCAGTTTCAGAAGGCGCAGTTGGCTCGGTGTTGGTCAGAGAAGAAAACAAGACCCAAAAGCCGATCTACTATGTTAGCAAGCTGCTCGAAACGCCGAGACAAGATACTCCCGAATCGAGAAGTTGGTGTTGGCCCTGATAACATCGGTTCGGAGGCTGCGGCCATATTTCCAGGCGTATTCTGTGACGGTTCTTACCGACCAACCCATCAAGGCGGTTGTGCATCACCCGGAGGCATCAGAAGAATGGCCAAATGGGCCGTTGAATTAAGCGAGCATGATATCCGATATCAGCCTCGCCCGGCCATCAAAGTGCAGATTCTAGCTGATTTCCTCCTTAAATGTACCATCCCAGGATGGCTCCGCTCCGGATTCTTCTGAGCATCCGAGACCTGACGCCCTGTGGCTGCTTCATGTCAACGGATCATCCAATGCTAATGGCTCCAGCGCTGCTTGATCTTCACCAGCCCAGAGGGGGCGACCTTCGAGTACGGTGTTCGCTTCTCCTTCCCAGCCTCCAATAATGAAGCCGAATATGAAGCTCTGCTTGCTGGACTCCGAATCGCCCGTGATCTTAAAGTGAAGAAGCTGAATGCCTTCACCGATTCTCAATTGGTAGCCGGTCATGTGCAGGGCGAGTTCAGGCCGGGAGCCAAATATGATTCGGTATCTCCAAAAGGTGCGGGACTTGCTTTTCCACTTCTCTGAATTTGAAGTTATCCAGATCCCAAGGTCCGAAAATGCCCGCGCCGACCTATTACCTCGGTTGGCAACTGCGGAGTCGATGGATTCCGAGCGGAAGTTTCCCTTGGAGATCCTGGAGAAGCCTAGCATCGCGGAGGCGGACCGAATGATGCAGGTCGAGGCCGAACCATCCTGGTTCGACCCCATACTAAGGTTTCTTAAAGAAGGTCGCTCCCAGCCGACCGAAAGGAAGCAAGGAAGCTAAAAATGCAAGCCACCCACTATGTGCTGATCGACGATCAGCTGTATAAGCGGTCCTTCTCCATGCCGCTACTCAAGTGCCTTCGCCCATCTGAAGCTGATTATGCTCTCCGGGAGGTACATGAGAAAATTTGCGGCAACCATCTGGGGAGCCGGTCCTTGTGCCACAAGGTGCTGCACCAAGGGTACTATTGGCCCACCTGCAAAAAATGCTGATGACTTTGTCTGAGCTTGTGGCCCATGTCGGAGACATTCTAGCGTCCAGAGACTCCCCTCCGCCAGTTTGGTCCCTATTTCCTCCGCTTGGCCCTTTGCTAAGTGGGGGATGGATATTCTTGACCCTTTTCCCCTCACCACGGGACAAAGAAAGTTCCTATTTGTCATCATCGACTACTTCACCAAGTGGGTAGAGGCCAGGCAATTGTCCAAATAACTGAAGCTCGGGCCAGGACTTTGTGTGGAGATCCATTATCTATCGTTTCGGCCTTCCGCACACTATTATCACCGACAATGGCAAGCAATTTGACAACCCAAAGTTTTAAGATTTCTGCAAGGAGCATGGGATCTGCCACCACCTCACGTCGATAGGGCATCCACAAGCCAACGGGGAAGCCGAAGTAACTAACCGGACCTTGCTTCAAGGGATCAAAGCTCGGCTTGCCAGAGCCCGAGGTAGATGGGCGGATGAGCTTCACCACGTCTATGGGCCTACCGCACCACTCAGAGAATCCCCACTGGCGAGACCCCATTCGGATGGCCTTCGGCATGGAAGCCATCATCCCTGTGGAGATAGGACTTCCCTCTCCATGAGTGGAGAGCTACTCGAAGGAAGCTAACGATGAGCAGCTCCGCACCAATCTTGACCTGGTGGAAGAAATCAAAGAGAAAGCTCAAATCAGGGTTGCCATATCCAGCAAAGAGTGGCTCGTTATCACGCCTCCAGAGTCAAAGTAAAATCTTTCTCACCCGGCGATCTTATCCTCCGGAAAGCATCCGTTTCCAAACCGCTGGAGCAAGGAAAGCTATCTCCGAACTGGGAAGGCCCCTATCAAGTAGCGGAAGTCATCGGACCTGGCACCTACAAACTCCAGGATCTGAGTGAAAAATTTATTCCTCGGACGTAGAATTCGGACAATCTTCGTATATACCACAAGTAGGGTACGCTTTCTATAGACTTGCCTACTTACAACATTAGCATCCTGTTTCTATTATTTACGGCTCGATCGTTGCAATCATTCTTTTCAAAAAGTCGTGATGAAAAATGGATGCTATTTGCCTATTCTCGGCATGACCGAGCCATTTCCTTGAGTAACAATGTCGCACCATGGCTGGGCTAAGTCCCATTCAACAAAGATTCGGTATAATCAAGCACCCCCAGTGCATCCGGACCAAGCCGAGTGATCGCCAAAGACTTCGTTCGGATTCGGGCAGCTTACAAGCCCTGGCTGAACCAAAAAACGAAAGACTTCATTCGGATTCGGGCCGCTTACAAGCCCTGGCGAACCAAAAACGAAAAGACTTCGTTCGGATTCGGGTAGCTTACAAGCCCCGGTCGAACCAAAAAATGAAAATACTTTGTTTGGATTCGAGCAGCTTACAAGCCCTAGCCGAACCAAAAAATGACAAGACCTCGTTCGGATTGGGGCAGCTTACAAGCCCCGGTCGAACCAAAAAAAGACAAGACTTCGTTTGGATTCGGGCAGCTTACAAGCCCCGACCGAACCAAATGGTAAAGAAAACTTCGACCGGATTCGGGCAGCTTACAAGCTCCGGCCGGGTCAAATGACGCAGAAGCCTCGCTAAAGCCGGTGCGTCTCTTACCAAAATCCTCGGCCAAACCGAGTGATATCTCCATACCTTGGCAGGGCCAAGTAAAACACCGAAAAATCTCGGCAACAACTGAGCGATATTCTTAAACCTCGGTAACAACCGAGCGATATTCTTAAACCTCGGCAACAACCGAGCGATATGCTTAAGCCTCGGCCGCCACCGAGTGATATTCTGAAGCCTTGACTACAACCGAGTAATGCATTATCTGAAATCTCGGTCAAGTCAAATGACGTACTCACAAAACGTTACCTGAAGCTCCGGCCTAGATGAGCAATCTCTCAAACAATCTGACGCAACTAAGACGTCCTATTATACTTCGGCAGAAGCAAAGCAGCCTTTTTTGCTCAACAGTTAAGACACTCAAGCTGTCTCTTTCCAAAGAAATACCTGCTTCGTTCTACAAATGAGATCATGCTCACCACATGGGTTCACAAGACCGCCCAGGTCTACCTCTGACCCAAGCAGGGACAAACGCTTTTCTCTACTTGGAACTGAATATCGGTTTCAGCCGAGCAATAACGCCTCTCGCGTGAGGACTGTTTTGCAGGTCCGCCCAGGAGGAAGCCCGATCGCCCGAGTCGGAGGATAGATTTCAGCAGCAACAGTGAGGTATAGCACATAAACATTTGTGTGGAAATGAAACAAATCTTTAGAACTTTATGGAATCTACATTATTTTTATTTTCTCAATAGGTTATTATAAAATCATATTTGCCCAAAAAAAGAGGAATCTCTTCTTGTTTTGCAAGGATTGGAACATGCTGAAGACAATGATGAAGATTGTAAAGTATTATAAAAGAAACTTAATGGCTCGATATGTTATCCATCCAAAAGTTAATTAAGAAACAGAAGGTGTAGTTTGCTGATTTTCTTGACTATATCCATCCAAGATAGGTTTCAATTTTGAGGGATGTTGTCATGGAAGATGTTTCAAAAATGAATGATAACTGAAACATGAAAAGTGATGGAACTATAATGCGTGATCAGTTTGAATTCCCCAAGGTGATTTAGAGTCTATGAGTTTTATTTTTGTAGATGTCATATTTATTAAATAAATTTAGATTTACTAACTATTTTAGTTTCTCTAAAGGTACTCATATTTGTGAAATGAATAGGGATTTATTTGCACTATTTTACGATGTATGTATGATTTGAAATGACATCAACTTCGTTCAAAGAGAAAAGTTAATCAAAAAAATCTACTATGAAAGAGATAAAAGAGATGATGAAGGTAGAGTAACATGCTTTATTATTTAAAATTCTAGACATATGATTCCTACCATGCAATTATGTTTGAAAATTATTATGTTATATATAAATTCTATTGTAGGAGATACTATTGATGTTCGATTAACATTCAACAAAGTATGCTGGTTAAGCTGCGGAAACTTCTCCCACCAATTTGAATGCACAAGTGCAGCAAGATTTCTTTTCAATCATGATGGAAGCAATCCTCACCCAATAACAAAATCAATTAAATGGGAAAAAAAGAGAAAAAGGATCGAAAGCAGTGCCACTAGAAGGTTGTATCTCTATCTTCCAACCTTCTCAATAAGTGAAGGCAAGGTATCATAGGAAGCCTAGTTGATACAAAAAGTCTGCTTGAGTTGTAGAATTTAAAAGGTGGAGACAAAGCAAGCATGACAAGGAGTCAAAGAAAGATGACCCCGGATATGCTACTCAAGATGCTCGTAATGCGACTGTAATTAGTCCATCATTCGGAAATACTCCTAGGAACCTAATAGATTTGGAGAGGATTGTTAATATTCCAGAAGATAGAACCATGGACGGTAAAATAAAATGTTCATTCTATCTTTCCTAGTGAGAAACCCTATAAGCTAGGTGATAAACGCATAAATAATTATCATTAAACCTATTAATTAATAATTTAACGTACCTATTATTATTTAATATTTTAATATTTTATATAATATTTTAGAAAAACCTTATCAATTTAAAGAGCTTGATTTTAGGGATTTAACGACGCAAACGGCACTCGAATCGGACTTAAAACGAGCTCAAAATTAATTTTATAAGGATTTAGCACGGCAAAAAGCAAACACATTGCCGACTTCATCGTCTTCTCAGTCGCAGCTTCCTTATTTCCGCACGATTCTTATTCTAATCAAATCCACTCTTTCCTTTACCAATTAGAAATAAATTGGATTGAAAATTTCAAATTTAAAATAAATTCATATGGAAGGAATTAGAATTTATCCGAATATCTTCGGAATTTCTTTGTACCGCGTCCGCGTCATCTCTGTTTTGGCAACAGAATCTGCTCCGCGTCAAGGCCGTGTTCAAACTTCTATAAATAGCAGCAAGGAGGGTGCAATCGAGGAGTTCTGTGCGGTGTCTGTTCCGTGGAGAATTTGGGGAGTCCCGAGGAGCTCTCTGTGGATCCATCCATCCATCGGGAGATCTGTTCCAGCCGTTATCTCCTCTTCTTCCAGCCGTGTGGAGGTTGTTGTCCTGCTTCCTGGAGCAATCCGGCAGTTACCAGCAGCGAGGAAGACGTCCGTGGAGGTTGCTGTTGAAGGAGGAGAGGCTCCAATCATGTTCGTCTGTTGTCGTGATCCGTCCGTGGTTCATGGATGTCTGTTAGGAGGCATCTACAGAAAATCTTCACTCAGGTTTAATCTGTCTGATGTAGAGAGAATTTATTGCTTTCTTATTGCCTTCTTAATGTCATACTCTTTAATTTATATGAAATAAAGTTTCTATTCATGTTTAATTTTTATTAAATTATATTTAAGTGAAATAATTTTAGACTGATCTATTCTTAAAAGGGACGGGCCGTGATCTACGGGTACGGGCCGTGCTCTTATAAGATAGACCATATCTTGATTATTTTGCACTACTAATTATTTAATTAGTTAAATTTATAAATTTATTTCAAGATAATCGCTAAAGTCCCTGTGGAATCGATCCCTTACTCTTACTATTCTAATAGTGAAATTAAGGTATTTTAATCGTTGCGCTACGACACGCATCACTAGGAGTGCTTACCATGTCTGTGAGGGTTGTCTTGAATATGCAAACAGATACATATCATGTACTCACAAGATAATCATGGCTATAGCTGATGTCGAAGTGAGTATTTCACAATTGGCATGCCTGACCGCTGACAACGCATGATTGAACAACAATGTATGTCTTTTTCTATAGAAGTTTCATTTTTTACATATAGTTTAATGACTTACACATGATATGTACTTTAGATCATTGATCCTTACTTAAGAATGTTAAGCTTCGAGTTTGAATGTTTAATGCCCTGCAATGCATAAAGAGTGACAACTGAAAGTGTCCATATGTATGGGATGCTAGCCAAAAACAGTTGAAGCGCACAAAAGGAGCAGCATGTGCTCTGAAGGTGTATAAAGAAAGCAATGATGTGGTTGAACTCAAACATGATAAGACCAAAAAATTGCATGATATTAATTGCATGTTCCTAGTAGCTCTATGTACAACAATTTTATTATAACTATTAGGTCGTTTTTCCCTTGAATACTATAGAAGACCATTGGTGGCTAGTTGTGGTGCTTATTAACAGAAAGGAGTTTGAAATTCCAAACTCCTTAGGTTTCGAGGATAATAGATATCTGAGAATGCTTGATAGCTAGGTGAGGCATATCGGTTGTTTATTGAAATTTCAATGCTTTACAAAATATAGTCTTACAATTTTATGAATGCGCTGTCTGATTTTCAAAAGAATTGAGAATGGTTATGTAACATTCAATCTATTGGTCCAACTAATTTGTTAGTGAATCGAATGTTGGGAATTGTATCCTAAAGCCAATCATTTGATGATTGTGCTAATGTAAATTGTATATAAATTGATATATTAATAAAAGTTATTTGGCAGTTTATTCATTACAAGAACATCTTCTTAATACTCCTAAAGTAATGAAGCCCTTTAGGATCTTCCTCACGATAAAGGAGGATTTATCTTAGAAGGTCCTTAAAAGAGTTCGCGACCAAATGATATACTATGACAGGGCCATAGTACTATCAATTATAGGACGTTGTATCATATTTGTTGGTTATCCTCTTAACCAAGGAGTGTAGAGACACTGGTATGACATACAGGTGAAAGTGTAGGAGTACATTCTCCGAACGTGACTCATTTTCGGATACTCTGCTGTCAAGAGTTAATCCGAGAAGATATAGGTATAAGTATCCTTCAGACCTGAAGATCACAACCAGTGGCTTACAAGCAATCATTATACTTAGGTGCCGGACCACCTGGATTTCTAATCCAGCTACGAAAGGTTACTGGGTGCAGTCAAGTACTTGTGGTAGTCAGTTATGGATCAAGATGGAATTTGACCTATCCCATTAAAAGGAGAAATGCTTGTGTTTCAATTTAGCAAGACCTTGGCCAAGGCACTTCATGTGAAAGTCACATGATCACTAAAATTGAAATCACTTTATGGATTTGCTGTTTAGAGTTGACAGGCTCTTAAGCCATCCTTAGCATTTGTGGTCAAGAGGATGAATTATACGGTAACTGTTTCTTAGGGTTCTTGGAGTTTGCTCGGCAACTCTTCGACCTATCCGGACGTCGGGTTCCATTGCTAGATGGGCACATCGATTAGTATAGAAAGTTGTTTCTATGCTACCGGCTTAGGTTCGAACCTAGAGAGTCACACGCATAGAAGTTTCCTAGGATGATCTATTTGCTGATCAACGATTGAGAATCGTATATGATTTAATTAATCAATTTGATTGATTGAATTATCTCAATTGGGTTAAGTACAATTGAATAAGATTCAATTTGGTTTAAGTCTATTAGAAGGACTAAGTCAATTTCAAATATTGATTTGAAATTAGACTTGATTTGGATTTAAATAGATTCAGGACTAGCCAAATTTGATTTGGGCTAGGACCATGATCTATGTGGGTTCGGTCCAATAAATTCAGATTAGCTTAAACCAAAAACTAAACCCAAACCTCTCGCATAAGTCTAAGAGATTAAATTCACATATAGAATTTAATGTCTTGCATTAACAAACAATTCTGTCGGAATTCTACGCCTCTTTGAATCAACCAGGCGATGGAATTCTAAGTGTTAGAATTCACGTCTCCTTGGTTCGATGACTCTTTGGTTTTACCGAACGTCGGAATTAACCAAGCGCTACGTTCCACGACTCTTTGGTTTTCATCAAACGTCGGAATTAACCAAGCGCTACGTTCGGCGTCTCTTTGGTTTTCGCCGAGAGCGGAATTCTAAATGTTAGCATTCAATGGTTAGCTAAAAAGAGACTATAAATAGAGGGCATCTCTCACCAGATTACATAAAAAAGAGAAAAACAATACACGATATGTCGTGAATTGATTTTCTAAAGAATTAGAATAGAAAATCCTGGTGATTCTGGTGCTAACGGAAGTGTGGAGGATCCTAGAAGAAGAATTCAAGTGGGAGGATTCAAGATCAGCAAAGTCGTTTTCCGCGAGCTAGCACTCCCGGAAATCCGATCATTCGGGCTTCGCGTGGACGATACTAGAGGCCGGACGATTGAACGGCTGCAGAGCATAAAAGGATTTACCAATTGCCTTTAAGGTAAGTGATATGATCCCTAGATCTTAAGGCATGCTTCAAGATAAGAAGTATGACTTCTTACCTTGAAGATCAAGACATGATCTTGATAGTTTTTTATATGCATATTTTGGATCAATCGATCCTAATATAAGGCAAAGATATGATCTTGATGCATGTTAGATAAATTAGTATGTAATCTTTATATTTCCGCACTGATAATTGTTATCAATTTTTAAAATATGCATGCCTCAGGGATGTTTCTCCCCATATCGAAATCATGGGACCCAAAAAATTTGAATAGAAGTTAATTAAGAGTATGTAAATTTGAGTTATAAGTACTTAAATNTATCAAATTTTTTAAAATATGCATGCCTCGGGGATTGTTTCTCCCTACAAATGGTATCAGAGCGATGGTTTCGTATTGATCTAATTTATTGCATGTAAATTAATGCTCCTATTAATTGTGTAATCAAGGCTAAAACAAATCTCAGGTCTATTCGGTCACAGATGGATTGAAAATCCAAATTACCCATTCAACGAGGTATTCTGTGACATATTGCCGTGATAATTTAAATTGATCTTTGGCTTCAAAACACTGATTACACACTCTCAAAATATGTTTATATTTGATACATATTGATGTTGTATAAAACATAATATTTGCATGTTTAGTATAAAACATAGATATGATATATGATGGCATGATGTCTATGTTATGAAACATACAAATATTTATGAGAGTCTAATTTGAATGTCAAATGTTAATTCATAATCTCTTTAGATATGATCTAAATATAGGAATTATGAGTAGTAACATAATACATATGATGCTTGATTGAAATATATGACATGTAAACATGAAATATATTTAATCCTTTGGGTTAGCTAAATCGGGTCCATAAAGGGTTAGACCCTAAGTTTAAATCAACTGGACTAAAGAGTATTTGATCAAATCTAATTAGATTAGGTTAAGAATGCTCTAAATCAAACAATAGTTGTAGTTGATCATGTCCTTCTCTTTGATTAAATCAAATGGAAGTAGATTAGGCTCCGTGGTTGAGCATGAATCTCTTAGATGGTCAAATCAGAATTGGTTAACCATATGATGTCAAGGTGGGTTGGCAAGTTGCTCTAGGATCAACGATCGAATGGTTTTTAATTGGGAGCTACTCGTATTGATGCGTCTTTAACGAGTTAATGGCATATCCCTCCCATCGATCTCACTCACCTGGTCAATGTGGTGAACCATTTATGATTCAGATCATTTACCTGATTCGGGTTGACCCATGCCTGTAAGGAAATCAGTCTGACTGATTTAGGTGCCACTTAACCTGACTTAATCTTGTTTCATTCTACCGATTTCATAGATTCAGTGGGAGAACTTGATTAGTTAATTTATCTTCATATTATTAAAATCCTCTAAAATTATTAGGTCCTTAAAATGAAATAGTTATATGATAACTAGATCATAGCCTTCCATTAAGGTGGGTGATAATGAGTCCGATGTCTTGATAATCATTGGAGGCACTCCATGCCTGGTGCTTGTCAACCATCGGAATTATCATTCATTATATGATAAGTCAGCGTAACTATTAAATAAACAGTCAGGTGAGCCGAGCTTCACTCGGGCTTGGTTGTCTATTGATAGGTTACACTGATTATATCATTTAATGGTTGACCTAACTAGAACTTTCAGTGGAGGCACTTCATGCCTGCTGAAGAGGTATATGGGGCAAAACTGAACACTAAGAATTGTTTGGGGAAACAATTGGTTTTAAACCTACTCTTAGATGCATATGGGTTAGCCAAGCTTCACTTGGGCCTGTATGTAGTTTATGTAGATCTTAGTGCCCGCTAAAGAATTAAGAATAATTCTTCGAATTGGGGTGTAGAGGCTACCAATTTGAACAAAATAGTGGAAGAATCTTTAGACTAAAGTCCAAGTCTTTAGACTGAATTAATTTATATACTAATAAACTTTAGTTTTCCTTATGCAGAAAATGGCCACTAATTTATCATTAAGGTCCCTATTGGATAGTGACAAGTTGAATGGTTCCAATTTCAATAGCTGGTTCAGAAAACTTAAGATCATCCTTGAGCATGAGAGGATTCTATATATTCTGAATAATCCTGCACCAAAGATACCTGATGCAAACACCCAAAGTTCTGAGAGAGACACTTATCAGAAGTGGCTCAATGATAGAACTAGCGTGCGTTGTATCATGCTAGCAGCAATGAACGATGAATTCGGTCACTGGTTCGAGAATGCTCAGCCGGAAAAATCATTCAAGCGTTGAATGAATCTTTCGGCACACCCGACGATGTTGAAAGGCACAAGACTAGTTGTGCAATTTTCAATGCTCGAATGAGGGATGGATCTCCTGTCACTGATCATGTATTGTATATGATCGAGAAGATAGAACTCCTAAGCAAGCTCGGCTTTCCCTTACATGAGCAGTTGGGAAAAGATGCGATCCTGAATTCCTTGCCTCCATCCTTTCGACCTTTCCTTACTCATTTTCGAATGACAAAGCCTGCAGTCAACTACCACGGTTTGTTGGGGTTGTTACAGAACTTTGAGAAGGATAACCAGATCTCTAAGGGTTTGGTTAATGTGGTTGAAGGATCTAAGGTAGGGCGTAATCCCTTTGGGAAAGGGAAGAAGAAAAAGAATAATAAAAAGGTGCAACATGCTAGGACATCTATAAGGGATCAGATGCAGAAGAAGAAAGTTGATAAAAGTCAAGCTGAATGCTTTCACTACAAGATGCAAGGGCACTGGAAGAGGAACTGTCCTCTTTACATTGCCACACTTGATCAAAACAGGCCAAAAAAGAAAAAGGAGCAAGATGTTGCTCAACAAGGTATTTATATGATAACACCTTGTAATTTTTCTGTATATGATAATCAGACCTGGGTATTGGATACCGGGAGTCCTTTTAACATTTGCAATTCATTGCAGGGACTACAGGTCACCAGAAGATTTGAGGACAATGAAAGATTCCTTAATGTCGGCGATGGAAGATTAGTTCCAGTTCTGGCATTAGGAGTTCTTGAAATAGTTTTCAATAGAAATGTCATTATACTAAATGATTGTCATTTTTGCCCAACGTTCTTGTTGAACGTAATTTCTGTAGGCCTTCTGGCCAAAAGTCATTATGAAATTTCAATAAAGGATGTTACTTTGAATATCATTATGAATGGAGTCACTGTAATGACTGGGCATTTATCTAATGGCATTTATATATTATCACAGCATGTGAATGTAGTGTACAATTCAAGTAAGCGCCCTAGAACAACTGATGTCACAGACATTTATCTTTGGCACCATCGGCTGGGTCATATCAATAAGAACAGATTAAACAGGTTAACTCAGGAGGGCATCCTTCGAGTTGATGATTGTGAATCATTAACTACCTGTGAATCATGTCTTCTTGGTAAAATGACCAAGTCATCTTTTACTGGAAAAGGTGAAAGAGCCAAAGAGCTATTGAGTCTAGTACATACTGATGTATGTGGACCAATGAGCACTTGTGCCAAAGGTGGATATTACTACTTCATAACTTTTACAGATGACCTTTCTAGGTTTGGTTATGTCTATCTTATGAGACATAAATCTGAGTCGTTTGAAATGTTCAAACTATATCATAAAGAAGTAGAAAAACAAACAGGAAAATGTATTAAGACACTTCGATCAGATCGAGGAGGCGAATACATTTCCAATGAATTTGTGACATATTTAAGAGAGAATGTGATTCTCTCCCAATGGACTCCTCCTGGAACACCGCAGCATAACGGTGTGTCGGAAAGAAGGAATCAAACTCTGTTAGACATGGTTCGGTCCATGATGGGTTTTGCAAGCTTGCCAATATCATTTTGGGGATACGCATTAGAATCAGCTTGTCATATTCTTAATAAGGTTCCAAGTAAGTCTGTTTCTAAAACTCCACATGAGATGTGGTATGGACATAAACCGGTTATTACCTATCTGAGAGTCTGGGGGTGTCCGGCTTATGTGAAACGTGCAAAATCAGACAAACTTGAACCCAAATCTGACAAATATTTTTTTATCGGCTATCCGAAAGAAACCAAAGGATATTACTTCTACAATACTGAAGAACAAAAGTTGTTCATTAGTAATAGAGCAGTTTTTCTTGAAAAGGAGTTCCTTAGTGAAGGAACAAATAGCTCTAATGTTGAACTTGAGGAAGTTCATCAAGTAGAAGGAACAACACAAACCAGTGAACCCTTAGAATCTGAGTTGATTAGATCAAACTCAAAACCCATTTTAGATGCACCATTAAGGCGATCTGGTAGAGTACCACATCAACCGGACAGATACTTAGGTTTCTTGGTCCAGAATGATGATCCTATTGAACTCGATGAGAACAACGAGGATCCGATCACCTATATGGATGCTATGCAAAGGACTGACTCTAATAAATGGCTTGATGCCATGAAATCCGAACTTGATTCCATGAAGGACAATAATGTATGGACATTAGTTGACCCACCCGAAGGGATAAAACCCATAGGGTGTAAGTGGGTTTTCAAGAGGAAAAGAGGCGCAGACGGAAAGGTTGAGACCTATAAAGCACGTCTGGTTGCTAAGGGGTATCGTCAACGTTATGGTATTGACTATGACGAAACATTTTCTCCTGTGGCAATGCTGAAATCCATTCGGATTATGCTAGCTATAGCAGCACACTTCGATTATGAGATTTGGCAGATGGATGTTAAAACCGCTTTTCTAAATGGTGATTTAGAAGAATAGGTGTATATGATACAGCCTGAAGGTTTTATATCTGAAGACGAGTCTAAAGTGTGCAGGCTACAGAAGTCTATTTATGGACTTAAGCAAGCATCTAGGAGTTGGAACATACGATTTGATAAAGTGATCAAATCTTATGGCTTTATTAAAAATAAAGAAGAACCTTGCATTTATAAATGGGCTAACGATTCCGTTATTGTATTTCTTGTATTATATGTGGATGATATTCTCTTAATCGGAAATGATATCCCTGCATTACAAGGAATAAAGACATGGTTATCATCACAATTCTCATGAAAGATCTGGGAGAAGCATCATACATCCTAGGGATGAAGATCTATAGAGATAGATCTAAGAGGATGCTTGGTTTATCCCAATCTACGTACATTGACACCGTGCTAAAGAGGTTTAGCATGGAGAATTCCAAGAAAGGCTATCTTCCGATAGGCCATGGAATTCATCTTTCTAAGAAGGATTGTCCGACAACTCCTAATGAAAGAGAACGTATGAGTCGAATTCCATATGCTTCGGCAGTGGGATCGATTATGTACACCATGACATGTACAAGACTAGATGTGGCATACTCACTAGGAGTAGTGAGTAGTACCAATCTGATCCAGGAAAAAAACTGGCAAGTTGTTAAGACAATCCTTAAGTATTTGAGAAATACTAAGGACCAGTGGTTAGTCTATGGAGAGTCTGATTTGAAACTTGTTGGATATACTGATTCCAGTTTCCAATCAGATCATGATGATAGCAAAAGTGTATCGGGTTTCGTGTTTATCCTGAATGGTGGAGCTGTTTGCTGAAAAAGTTCCAAGCAACATACAGTGGCAGATTCGGTGTGCAAGCAGAGTACATCGCTGCATCAGATGCTGCGAAAGAAGCTGTGTGGCTGCGAAAGTTTATCTCCGAGCTTGGAGTGACACCTTCCATAGATGGACCAGTCCTGTTGAACAGTGACAGCACTGGTGCCATAGCTCAAGCAAAGGAACCACGAGCACATCAGCGCACCAAGCACATACTGCGCCAGTTTCATCTTATTCGAGAGATTGTAGACCGAGGTGACATAAATCTTCAGAAGATTGATGAAAAGGAAAACCTAGGTGACCCATTTACTAAAGCACTCAGCATCAAGGAGTTTGACAACTATAAGTTGAAGATGGGTATTAGATACTGTAATGAGTGGCTTTAGGCTAAGTGGGAGTTTGTTGGGAATTGTATCCTAAAGCCAATCATTTGATGATTGTGCTAATGTAAATTGTATATAAATTGATATATTAATAAAAGTTATTTGGCAGTTTATTCATTACAAGAACATCTTCTTAATACTCCTGATTGTAATGAAGCCCTCAGGATCTTCCTTCATGATAAAGAGGATTTATCTTTGAAGGTCCTTAAAAGAGTTCGCGACCAAATGATATACTATGACAGGACCATAGTACTATCAATTATAGGATGTTGTATATCATATTTTTTGGTTGTCCTCTTAACCAAGGAGTGTAGAGACACTAGTATGACATACAGGTGGAAGTGTAGGAGTACATTTCACCGAATGTGACTCATTTCTGGATACTCTACTGTCAAGAGTTAATTCGAGAAGATATAGGTATAAGTATCCTTCAGACCTGAAGATCACAACCAGTGGCTTACAAGCAACTCATTGTACTTAGGTGCCGGACCACCTGGATTTCTAATCCAGCTACGAAAGGTTACTGGGTGCAGTTAAGTACTTGTGGTAGTCAGTTGTGGATCAAGATGGAATTTGATCTATCCTGTTAAAAGGAGAAATGCTTGTGTTTCAATTTAGCAAGACCTTGGCCAAGGCACTTCATGTGAAAGTCACATGATCACTAAAGTTGAAATCACTTTATGTATTTGCTATTTAGAGTTGACAGGCTCTTAAGCCATCCTTAGCATTTGTGGTCAAGAGGATGAATTATACGGTAACTGTTTCTTAGGGTTCTTGGAGTTTGCTCGGCAACTCTTCGACCTATCCGGACGTCGGGTTCCATTGCTAGATGGGCACATCGATTAGTATAGAAAGTTGTTTCTATGCTACCGGCTTAGGTTCGAACCTAGAGAGTCACACGCATAGAAGTTTCCTAGGATGATCTGTTTGCTTATCAACGATTGAGAATCGTATATGATTTAATTAATCAATTTGATTGATTGAATTATCTCAATTGGGTTAAGTACAAGTGAATAAGATTCAATTTGGTTTAAGTCCATTAGAAGGACTAGTCAATTTCAAATATTGATTTGAAATTAGACTTGATTTGGATTTAAATAGATTTAGGACTAGCCAAATTTGATTTGGGCTTGGACCATGATCTATGTGGGTTCAGTCAAATAAATTCAGATCAGATTAAACCATCATCTGAACCCAAACCTCTCGCATAAGGATCTCATATGATGAGATGGCTAAAATCTCATCTCATGAGAGATTAAATTCTCATGTAGAATTTAATGCCTAACATTAATTTTCACCGAACGTCGGATTTAGCCACGACTCTTTGATTTTCACCGAACGTCGGATTTAGCCACGTCTCTTTGGTTTTCACCGAACGTCGAAATTAAACCAAGCGCCGCCCCTTCGGCATCTCTTCGCTTTTACTAAACGATGGAATTCTTAATGTCAGAATTCAATGTTAAGGCTAAATTGAGACTATAAATAGAGGGCATTCCCTCACCAGAAAACACATAACAACAATACACGATATGTCATGGATTGTAATTCTAAAAAGGTTAGAAAAAAAATCTGGTGATTCTGGTGTTAGCGGAAGCATGGTGGATCTTAGAGGAAGATTCAAGTGGGAGGATTCAAGATCAGCAAAGTTGTTTTTCCGCGAGCTAGCACTCCCGGAAATTCGATCATTCGGGGCTTCGCGTGGACGATACTAGAGGCCGGACGATTGAACGGCTGCAAAGCAATAAGGATTTACCTACTGTTCTTAAGGTAAGCGATTTGATCCCTAGATCTTAAGGCATGCTTCAAGATAAGTAGTATGACTAGTCATCTTGAAGATCAAGATATGATCTTGATATTTTTTATTTATATGCATATTTTGGATCAATCGATCCTATATACAAGGCAAAGATATGATCTTGATGCATGTTAGATAGATTAGTATGTAATCTTTAAAATTCCGCAATGATAATTGTTATCAAATTTTTTTAAAATATGCATGCCTCGGGGATTGTTTCTCCCTACAATCGATACATCATTTTTCTATATTAGGATATAGATAATTATGGATATTTCTTTTTTATTTTTTTCTCAAGCTCCCAAGTAGCCTCCCTCTCAGAATGATTGCTCCACTGAACCTTGACATAGGGAATGGTATGCCGTCTCAGAACTTGATCCTTGCGGTCTACAATACGTAGGATGCTCCTCATATGATAAATCTTTCTTCAACTATAGGTTCATACTCTATTACATGGCTGGGGTCAAGAATATACTTCCTTAACATAAAACATGAAACATTGTGTACCCCAAATAGTATCGGAGGTAGTGCTAGGCTGTAAGCTACCTCTCCTACTCTGCTCAAGATCTCAAATGGTCCAATATAATGTGGACTCAGCTTTCCTCTAATCCCAAATCTCATCACATCTTTGGTTGGTGATACCTTTAAGAAGACATGGTCTCCAACCTAAAATTTTAATTCCCTCATCCTGACATCAACATAGCTCTTCTATCTGCTTTGAGCTGTACGATGATGCTCCCTAATCAATTGCACCTTCTCTACTATTTGCTGAATCAGTTTAGGGCCTAGCAATTTTCTTTTCCCTACATCATCCCAACATAAAGGAGATCTGCACCTCCTACCATACAGAGCTTCAAATGGATCCATCTGGATACTGGCCTGGTAACTGTTATTATATGCAAACTCCACTAAAGGCAAGTGGTTATCCCATGCACCACCCAAGTCCATAACATAGGCTCGCAACATGTCTTTCAGAATCTGTATGGTCCTCTCTGATTGTCCATCTGACTGGGGATGATAGGCTATGCTGAAGTTTAATTTGGTTCCCATGGCTCTATGAAGACTTTTCCAGAACTGAGACATGAACGTGGTATCCCGATCTGATACAATAGATATAGGAACACCATGGAGTCTCACGATCAGCTCAATATAAACTGGCCAATCTTTCACTAGAGATCCCAACTTTGAAAGGTAGGAAATGAGCTAATTTTGTTAGCCTATCCACAATAACCCAAACTACATCATTACTCCTAGGAGTTTTGGGTAGACCAGTCACAAAGTCCATCAATCTTTTCCCTTTTTCACTGTGGAATCATCAGAGATTGAAGAAGTCCCGCAGGCTTTTGATGCTTGACTTTCACTGCTGACACACCAAGCACTTGGCCACATACTAAGTAATCTTCCTCTCCATACCCTTCCACCAAAAATTTTTCTTTAAGTCTCTGTACATCTTAGTGCCACCTGGATGCATAGTATAGGAGTGATCGAGCCTCCTTCAAAATTTTGGCTTTTAGCTCCTTTATGTTTGGTACACAAAGTCTACCTTCAAATTTGGAAATCCATCATTTATTACATAAAATTCATTCTGAACTCCTGACTGCACAACTTCTTTAATCCTTTGTAATTCTGGATCTTCTTTCTGGAAGGACTTGATCCTGTCTAATAGGGTTGGCTAGAGTACAAGTGCTGCTACAAGCCCATCAGACTGTTGTACTCTCAATCCAACCTTCCACCTCTCAAGGTCCCTCAGAATGTGAGGCTAGAAGGTAATCATAGTAGCTAACTCTGAAGAGAATTTTCTGCTCAAAGCATCAGCTACTACATTGGCCTTCCTAGGATGATAGTGCAGGTTCAGGTCATAATCCTTCAGTAGCTCCAACCACCTCCTTTGCCTCAAGTTTAGCTCCTTCTGTGTGAAGATGTATTTTAGACTCTTATGATCTGTATATACATTACACGACATCCCATATAGGTAATGAGCCAAATCTTCAGGGCAAAAACCATAGCAGCCAATTCCAGATCATGAGTAGGGTAATTCTGCTCATAAGGCTTCAGTTATCTAGAGGCATAGGCTATCACATTCTCGTTCTGCATCAGAACGCATCCCAATCCTTTTGAGATGCATCAGTAAATAGAGTAAATCCTTCATATCCTGTCAGAAGGATAAGAATGGGAGCTGACACCAGGCGTTGCTTTAACTCTTGAAAACTTTTCTCACACTCCTCTGTCCAATCAAACTTCACTCGCTTTTGGGTTAAATGAGTTAGGGGTAAAGCAATGCAAGAGAAGTCCTCCACAAATTTACGGTAGTACCCGGCTAGCCCCAAGAAGCTTCTGATTTCTGCTACATTAGAAGGTCGGCTCCAGCTAATGATAGCCTCAATCTTTTTCGAGTCCACAGATATGCCATCTTTGGATATTATATGACCCAAGAAAGATACTTGATCCAACAAAAAATTACACTTCTATAGCTTGGCATAAAGTTTTTTCTCCCGAAGAATATGTAGCACGATTCTTAGATAGTCCTCATGCTCCTTTTGGCTCTTGAAATATATCAAGATATCATCAATGAAAATCACCACAAACTGATCCAAGTATGGCTTAAAAATTTGTTCATCAAATACATGAATGCTACTGGGGCATTAGTTAACCCAAACGGCATCACTAAGAACTCATAGTGGCCATATCTAGTTCTGAATGCTGTCTTAGGGACATCCCCCTCCTTGACTTTGAGTTGATGGTACCCTGACCTGAGATCAATTTTTAAGAATATCCGAGCTCCCTGAAGTTGATCAAACAAGTCATCAATCCTCGGCAGAGGGTACTTATTCTGCACTGTTACCTTATTGATTTTTCGATAATCAATGCAGAGCCGAAGACTGCCATCCTTCTTCTTAACAAATAGGACTGAAGCACCCCAAGGAGAAACACTTGGTCTGATAAATCTCCGATCTAGAAGCTCATGCAACTGATCCTTCAGTTCCTTTAGCTTAGCCGGGGCCATGCGGTAAGGGGCCTTGGATATAGGTCCAGTTTCAGGAACTAGATCAATGAAGAATTTGACTTCTCGATCTGGGGGCAAATCAGTAAATTCATCAGGGAAGACGTCAGGGAATTCTCGAGCTATAGGAATATCCTCCAACTTGGTCTCTTCCTACTGAAGGTCCTTGACTACAGCAAGAAATCCTTGACCACCATTCATTAGATACCTTCCAGCCTGCAGCGCTGATACGAACATCGAGGCTAGGTATTTTTTATCATCAATAAAACTGAATTCAGGTTGACTTAAAATTTTGAAGTTCACAATCTTCCTGAAGCAGTCTATCGAGGCATGATAGGAGGCCAACCAATCCATTCCAAGGATAACATCAAAGAACTTCAGTGGAAGGACAATTAGATCTGCATTTAACCTCCTATCCTCCATGTCAATCAAGCAGGATTTGCATACTGTATCAACCTTCATAATATCTCCATTTGGAAATAAATATGCAACTCTTGCTCTAGAGGAACGGGTGTCAATGATGCATTCTTGTCAAGATAGATGTCAGATATGAAAGAATATGTGGCACCCGGGTCAATTAAAGTTTAAGCATAAGCAGTGCCCACTTTAATCATTCGTGGACATAAGTGTAATTTATTTTAACATCAAATATTTAACCTAATTTTCTAATCAACTATCAATGTATTGCACTAGATAAGAATGTAATACTAGATATAAAATTAAATGGTATACCTGTCACCATAGAATTAGAGGCGGCAGCATCCTGCTGAGTGAGGGTGAAGACCCTTTCCTGGGTCCTCGGTGGCTGCTGCTGATGCTGCTGGCTCATCCCTTGATTTGAAGAGGGCTGCTGATCCTTCCAAAGGGGATAGATGGTCATCTTGTGATCTATTTTCCCACATAGAAAGAAGGCACCAGGCAATCTGTGGCAAGGCCTTCCTGGGTGGAAGTTCCCAAAGTGAAGGCAATGAGTCTCCCTATTCCGTTATCCTACTAGGGCCTGATGTGCACCTCTCTTCCTGGCCTGGGCTGGGGATTGGCCAAAAATAGGCCCTTTCCTCTTCCTCTGCTGCTCCCAATCTCTCTGGACTGCATTCATATCCCTCTCAATCACCAAGGCCTTATTCACCACAACACCGTAAGTGAGAAGCTCAAACGCATTGACTGCTTGCCTCAGTCTGGGTCGCAGTCCCTCAGTGAATCTAGTGATCTTGGCCATTTCGTTGGTCACTATATTTGGAGCAAACCGGACCAACCTAGTGAATTCAGCTTCATACTGGGCCACGGAAAGATTCCTTTGCTCTAATTTGATAAATTTTGATTCTATCTATCTCTGCACACTTCTGGAAAAGTATTTGTCGAAAATGTCTCCCTAAACTCTCCCCAAGAAATAGCACGTCCACCCCGTCGCTGCTCCTCAACTAACCACCAATCGTAAGCCTTCCCTTGGAGAAGATAGGTGGCAAATCTGATCTGTTCCTCCTGGCTACCATGGGCCGTAAAATCCTTCTTCATATCTTGCATCCACTGCTTAGCATCAACAGAGTTGGTGGATCCAGTGAAAGGGGCAGGGGCAAAACTTTTGAAATCACCAAAGCTGCGGCCAACCCCTACCAGGGTTGAGGTGGAGTAGGCTGGGTCAATGGTGCAGATTGAGTAGGTAAGGTTGGCTGAGTTTGTGGAGCAAGAGGGGCAGGCTGGGTCTGTGAAACAGTGAGGGCAGGCTGGGTCTACGGAACAGTGAGGGCAGGCTGGGTCTACAGAACAGTGAGAACAGGCTGAGTGGACAAAGCCTGTAGGATCTACTCCTACATATCCCGCATTGACTGCGCCATACCCGAGAGAACTTGAAGCATCTCGGTCTGGAGTCGCTGGTGATCAGCCTCAACTTGATTGGCAGGGCTAGCACCTCTAGTAGCTTCTTGACCTCCCAATTGACCAGCATTACCAACCTGGGAGCCCTCATCATTTTGTTGGCTTCTAGTGCGATGAGTCATTTCTATCTCTTGATAAATTAGTTTTTCATTAATATCATTATAAACTTTAAATTTCAAGCTTTAAAGGCATAATACCTAAAATTCCTTTAAAGTTATAATTGTCTCAATGTCATCCTAGTATTTTGCCTAGAGTATCATGATGTATATGTCCCTAAGGTCATAACTTAGGCTTTGATTCCACTAAAGCTGTCATGCCCTAGACCCAAAAATTTGAGCTAGGGTGACAACCCGATATGCCAGGCATGCAAGGCATCCCGAATCATGACACTAAATTTAAAAATAATAATAATAACTATAAGTCATTCAAAGTCAATAACTTAATACAAGCCATAAATATAAGGTTTAAGCTATAAGCCCTACAAACATAGATCATTGGGGTTATATCAAAATATTAGATCTAATTTATTTAATAGAAGCTCCATTTACCCCATATTTTCTTCTTCAGTCTTGTGGTTCTAAAAAATATTGTGAGATTAAATGAGCTCACACTCAAAAAGTAAGCCTAATATAATATAATGTAATCCATTAATCATTTCAAGATATTATCAAATCAAATCAGATTTACAAATAAAAAGCTTCCAATTTCAAATACACTTGCCATATTATCAGAATATGCATATCATTTGCTCAAAGTAATTTGGAAGCTTAATCATACAATAAATGCCGAAATATGCAATGTAAACAAACCTACTGTATTTATATAATTACCATTTCTTATGTGTCCCACGACCCTACAACATTCAACTGATGTATCACTCTTAAATATCCCCTAAGAGAAAGGGTCTGATACCAGCGTTATGCCATATCATAATCAATCACAACACACCCTACAGATGTGTGTCCTCTACATATATTCCTCTGTATAGGTAGGTCCCGTATTACTTGGTATTTCACATCATTTCACATCAATGAGAACCACGGCGACACATATAAGCATAATGTTGGCCCAGATGATAACCCAAGAAGGGGGGGGGGGGGTGAATTGGGTTCTTTAAAAATTTAGCCTCTTGAAAAATTGTTTGCTTAAGATGAATGAAAATAAATGCAGTGTAAATAAAAGTACAACAAATAAAACAGAGATAGAGATAGAGACAATAAAGGCACGGCAAACACAAAGATTTTATAGTGGTTCGGTGTATCCAACACCTACGTCCACTCCCAAGATCCTACTTGGGTCCACACTATAATCTCCTTGATTACAGCCGAGTTGTTTTACAAGTTCACAACTCAAACTTGTTGTTTTACCCGGGATCACAACGAACCCAGCCAGTTTTACGGGCTTACCAGCACACAACCCAAGACTCAAGCAAAACTAGCTTGACCCAAGGTTAACAACCTCCACTAGTTCAATCCCCTTTGATTGAACTAGGCACAAACAAGAATAAGAATGTTTTACAAATTTTCACAGCTCCTTAATGAGCAAATATTCAAAGAAAAGTAAATAGGTTTAGAAAAGCCTGGTTTGAAGTTGTTTGGCTTTGAGCTTTTCTTCTTTTCTTCTTTTCCTCTTCTTCTTGCTGGGTTGAATCAAGCCTCGGCTCCGATTCCTCACAGTAGATGCAGTTGAGAAGATTGAAAAGTTGGTCTCTTTCTTCTAGTTGAGAATCCTCCAATTTTTCGCTATTTGAACGGCTTGGATTCTTCTTTGAGATTTTTGGAGTGGAAGGTTTTGAATTTGAAAACTCCTCTCTTGGATATAAGGCTCTAGACTTTTCGGATTTTGATTTTTGATATTTTCTATCCGTTCTCTCTTTTGTATGTTTTTTTTTTTTATCAAACGGTTGTTTTTCCCCCTTTTTATAGATTTTCTTTTGATTCATTTTTGGGTGGAAATCTAGCCGTTGGAGTGTACCTGGAAGGATTTTCCATTCATAAAAAATAGCCGTTAGATGTCAGAAATCAAAAATATTACCGTTAGAGCTGATCTAGCATTTTTGATTTTTCGTCCAGGTGGGTTGGAGTCGGCTCCAGCTTTTTAGGTGTCGGCTCTGAATCGTTTTTCCATAAATAGTAAAATCTGAGTTCGTCGTGGAGTCGGCTCCGTAAAAGTAAGTGTCGGCTCGCCATCGTCAGGTGTCGGCTCCTGAATACTGTAGGTGTCGGCTCCAGGATGCTCAGAAAATCAACGTTCTATCCCCACATCGGAGTCGGCTCCAGACACTGTAAGTGTCGACTCCGAAACCTTAGGTGTCGGCTCCGAAACTCTAGGTGTCGGCTCCAGGTTGTATCAAAAATCAGATTAAAATTGAATTGGCCATGGGGTCGGCTCCAGACTTTCTAGGTGTCGACTCCAAGCTCTGAAACTTTAAATCTCTGATTTGTATTTGATTCAAAATTTATTTCTTAATTCCTTTAAATTGATCAAATAAATTTAAGTCCTGAAACACTTATAAAATCCATTAGTAATCAAATAAATATACTCAATTCCTTTATTAATCATCAAAATTAATTAATGGATCAACAATCTCCCCCTTTTTGATGATTATAAAAACATTGAGTATATGCATAGAATTCTTAAATTAAAGAAAATATCAAGGAAGTGATCTTTACGAGTAAGCTCCCCCTGAATAAGGTAGCTTCTCTTATGAAGTTCAAATTATTCTTCCTCTTACTTTACACATTTGGTACTTAAGATTTCTTTGTGCATAGACAATTCAATTTGATTATTAATCCATATCAATAACTCAATATCATATTAATCAATAACATTCTCCCCTTTAATGCAATTAACAACTATAATTCTTTCCATACATTTTCTCCCTCTTAATGCATATACAATCCTAATTCTCTCCCCCTTTTTTGTAATCAACAAAAAGGTAAAGAATATTTTACTGCATCAAAAGATAATTGCATCAAAAGATAATCAAAGGAAATTTCATTTCAACAAAAGTCAAATATTACATAAAAAACTTTTCATTCATTAACATAAGCTTCACTACATCAACATATTGTCAAGTATTACATAATTCTCTCCCTCTTTAAACTTCATTACATTAACTTCATTACATCAAAATGTAAACAACATTTCAACAAGATTGAACATACACTACATCAAAAGTTCTTTCTAACTATTCTTGTTAAATGGTCTACTATATTTTTCATTCCATCACATTGAAGTCTAACATAATCTTTTAGTCTCTCATCCACAAATGTGCAAGCTGTTATGATTTTGTCTTGAAGTTCGGCGTTGCACTTTGAATAAGTTTCACCATTTCCACAAATCTCTTTAAGCTCTTCAAAGATGTTCTTCAAATCACCACTTAAAGATTCTGAGGAGGAGTTGAGAGTTGATTCAATCTTTGCAATCCGATCATCAAGGGAGTAAAGTGATTCTTTTAAATTCATAAATTTACTGTCAAACTCATCCTTCTGAGCTGCAAACAAACTTTTAATTGCTCCATTTGAAGGTCTAAGAATCCAGTCGAAGAAGTGGATGGTTGATCATAAACTTGTGCAGGTGCAGGAGCAGGAACAGGAGCAGAAATGGGACTCCTAGGCTGTGGAGAAGGAACCCTAAATGATGGTCCAGCCTCGCAAGGCTCAGAAACTCTCGGCATAGGGGCTCTTTCATCTAGGTGTCCTTTCCTATCCCATTGTCCATTCACCTTGACAAAACCCATCGATGCAATGTAGCTAAGCTATAGTAATCTGTGTGCCTTAGGTTCTTGGAAAGTTCATTCTCTTGAATTATAACCCCTTGGCTCTTGAATACCATAGTTAGTACCATTCCATACGGTAGGGATGATCTCCTTTTCCTCCAGCTTCTGCCATATAAAAAATCATCATTGCTGCTAGATTGATCGGCTGCCCAGTTAGAACACTGTCCATAATCACAATGTCTCGCTCCGAGACATACTCAAACCGTCCAGTTTTTGGAAACAAGATTCTATGCATATATTGTGTAATAATCTCAATTCTAGGGGTAGTTGATTGGCTCTAATTCTTCAAACTCTGTTACATCCCTTCCTAACATCCTTGAAAGGGCTGCTGACCTATCACTATGCATGTCAGCTGCTAAACCAGTGATCGGGATGCTGAGGAGGTTTCCGAGCTTTTGAAAGGTGAGATGAATCCTTTTCCCTTTAACATTGCTTACTAAACCTCCATCCCCTCTAGCCAAATTGAAATAAAATTCTTTTACTAGGGCTGGATAGGTAGGAACATCAAGAGAACACAACTTATCCCAGCCCATTTCCTTCAATTGTCTCCCGATTGAAAACCTTCGGATTCAAATAGGTCAAATTCGAATTTTCTCCCATTGTGATGACTCTATCAGCTAGGGTATCTACCTTTGTGGAAAATATGTTGGGGTTGTCAGAATCTATGGACGAATCGCTGCTTGGAGTCGGCTCACGAACGGGACGACGTGCGGACCGCTTTCCCGTAGTTACCGGCGCTCCAACCACTGATTCTCTCCTTTTGGGTGCCATTTGATCTTTGGAAAGGTTCGATTTGGATGGAATTAGAGATGGGAAAGTTTTGGAAAAATTTTGGAAGAGTTTGGTTAGGATTTGAGAAAGTGATGAAGTGACGAGGTATCGACTCTGCCCTAATAAATCAACTTTTGACTCCCAGGTGTCGACTCCCGCAAAGTCGGGTGTCGACTCCAAATCGCTAACACAGTCAGCGCTCGAACTGGAGTCGGCTCCAAATTCACAGTGTCGGCTCCAAGGTCAGGGACGAGAGCGACACAGTCAGAGGTGTCGACTCCTCATTCTGAGGTGTCGACTCCAAAGACAATTTCAGCAAAAATATATGAAATTCAAATGACTGAAACTCATCAAAATAAATTTTATAAAATTTTGATAAAATTTTGGAGTATTAAGGATCAAATAGCTCAAATGACTAGATAATTTGTCCTTAAAATAGTGAAGGGAATATCAAGAAATTGATAGAAATTTAGATTCTCATTCCTTAATGTATCAAAATCAATCCATAGGGTCACATATCCCTAATTCACCTCTAAGATAACAAAATCTCTCTTCACTCAAAGGTTTTGTAAATATGTCAGCTAATTGTTCCTCTGTATTAACATATTCAAGACAAATTTCATTATTAGCTACATGTTCTCTTATGAAATGATATCTAATTTCAATGTGTTTTGTTCTTGAATGTTGAATTGGATTTTTAGTTAGATTTATTGCACTCGTGTTATCACATCTAATTGGTGTTTTGTCAGGGGTTATGCCATAATCTTCAAGTTGTCTTTTAATCCAAAGGATTTGAGCACAGCAACTTCCAGCTGCAACATATTCTGCTTCAGCAGTAGATAATGCAACCGAATTTTGCTTTTTGCTAAACCAAGAGATTAAGTTACATCCTAAGAATTGACATGCACCACTTATGATTTTTCTATCCAATTTACATCCAGCATAGTCAGAATCAGAATATGCAATTAAATTTAAGGTTGAGTCTCTAGAGTACCATAAACCTACATTTTTAGTTCCACTTAAATATCTTAAAATTCTTTTTACAGCAATTAAGTGAGATTCTTTAGGTTTAGATTGAAATCTAGCACATAGACATACTGCAAACATAATATCTGGTCTACTAGCAGTTAAGTAAAGAAGAGATCCAATCATACCTCTGTAATGTTTTTGATCTACTTTCTTACCATCTTCATCTTTGTCCAATTTGCACGAAGGACTCATAGGTGTCCCAAGTGGTTTGATTGACTCCATTCCAAATTTCTTGAGCAGTTCTTTTGTGTATTTGGCTTGATTGATGAAGATTCCATCTTTGCTTTGTTTGATTTGAAGTCCTAGGAAGAAGTTGAGTTCTCCCATCATACTCATTTCAAACTCACCCTGCATTAACTTTGCAAATTCTTGACATAACAAATTGTTAGTAGCACCGAAAAAATATCATCAACATATATTTGTACTACTAATAAATCTTTGTCTTTTGTTTTCAAAAATAGTGTTTTATCGACATTTCCTCTTACAAAATCATTTTCAATCAGAAATTTACTTAATCTTTCATACCAAGCCCTAGGTGCTTGTTTCAAACCGTATAGTGCTTTGTAATTTAAAAACATGATTTAGAAATTCATGATCTTCAAATCCCGGTGGTTGTTCAACAAAAACTTCTTCATTTATAAATCCATTTAAAAATGCGCTTTTAACATCCATTTGAAATAAATTGATATGCATATAACATGCAAATGCAAGTAACAATCTAATTGCTTCAAGTCTAGCTATAGGTGCAAAAGTTTCATCAAAATCAATTCCTTCTTCTTGATTATATCCTTTTGCAACTAATCTAGCTTTGTTTCTAATTACTATGCCATTTTCATCTAATTTATTTTTAAATACCCATTTTGATCCTATTACAGAATGATTTTAGGTCTATCCACTAATGTCCAAACATTATTTCTAGTGAATTGATTTAATTCTTCTTGCATGGCTAACATCCAGTTATTATCTTTTTCAGCTTCTTCAATAGTTTTTGGTTCAATTTGAGATACAAATGCAAGATGATTATTGATGTTTCTCATTGATGATCTAGTTCTTACTCCTTGAGATGGATCACCTATAATTAATTCTCTTGGATGACCATAGGCATATCTCCAATCTCTAGGTAGATCTATATCATTACGATTTCCATCAACAACATCAACACTAGGAGAATCATTATCTTTAGCTTCTTGTTCATGATCTGAAGATACATCTATATTTAATTTTTCAATGTCTCTTTTAGAATGTTTGTATCTTCCTCATCATCAATCTTTTTAGAACTTGATGCTAAAGATTCATCAAAGATTACATGAATAGATTCTTCTACTATTAAGTTTCTCTTGTTAAATACTCTATAAGCTTTACTTGATGTTGAATATCCTAAGAATATGCCTTCATCAGATTTTGCATCAAATTTTCCTAGGTTATCTTTGCCATTATTATGAATGAAACACTTACAACCAAATGCATGAAAATAACTTATGTTTGGTTTTCTATTATTCCATAGTTCATAAGGTGTTTTCTTAATGATTGGCCTAATTAAAGCTCTATTAAGGATGTAGCATGCCGTGTTTATAGCTTCTGCCCAAAAGTATTTTGGTAAGTTGCTTTCACATAGCATGGTACGGGCCATGTCTTCTAGGGTTCTATTTTTCTTTCAACTACACCATTTTGTTGCGGTGTTCTAGGTGCAGAAAAATTATGATGGATGCCATTTTCTATGCAAAAATTTTTAAATAAATGATTTTCAAATTCTGTGCCATGGTCACTTCTTAGAGACACTATGGTGTTGTTTTTTCTCATTTGTGACCTTCTTGAAGAATTTCAAAAATAGTGGAAAGGTCTCATCCTTATGAGCTAAAAACAATACCCAAGTGTATCTAGAGTAATCATCTACAATCACAAGACCATATTTCTTTCCTCCTAGACTTGTGGTTCTAGTAGGTCCAAAAAGATCCATGTGAAGTAGTTCAAGTGGCCTAGAAGTGGAAACAATATTTTTAGTTTTGAAAGAATTTCTAGTTTATTTTCCAAATTGACATGCATCACAAATTTTATTATTTTCAAAATCTAATTGTGGAAGTCCTTTTACTAAATCCATTCTAATTAGTTTTGAAATAAGGTGTGTGCTTGCATGACCTAATCTTCGATGCCACAACCAACCAATCTCATTTATATTAGCATTATTAGCAACTAGGCAATGATTACTAGTAGACAAATTGTCTAAATCAATCAGGTATACATTGCATTTCTATTTCCAATAAAAACAATGCTATTATCAATGGATTAGAAACTGTGCATATAGAAGATTCAAATGATACTTTAAAACCTTTATCACATAATTGACTAATGCTAATTAAATTATGTTTCAAACCATTAACATATAAGACATTTTCAATATATGTGGAGGGAGTTATTTGAATGTTACCAAACCCCAAGATTTGGCCTTTGCCATTGTCGCCAAATGTAACTACTCCTCCTCTTTTGCTTTCAAGGGTGATGAATTGATCCTTGTCACCCGTCATGTGCCTTGAGCAGCCGCTATCGAGATACCACTTTCTCTTTGATCTTTTGGCCGCAAGACACTCCTGCAAAATAATTAAGTCTTATATTTAGGTACCCAAGCTTTCTTGGGTCCTTCATGGTTAGTAGCATAAACAATTGTTCCTTTAGGAACCCAAATTTTCTTTCCTTTACTATTTATCTTCTTATCTATTTTCTTAAAATTGCATTCAAAAACTTTGTGTCCTTCTTGTTACAGTAATGGGATGTAACATTATCATTGTTTTGTTCATTTCTAAAAAAGTTTTTGACAAATTTTTGTTTCAAATTAGGTCTATATCCTAAACCAGCCTTATCATATATAGCTCTTTGATTACTTAACAATAAATTAAGTTTTTCTGAACTATAAGTGAATTTGTCAACAATACTTTTATATTTATCAACTTCCTTCTTTAGTTTATCATTTTCATTGAAAATTGATTCTTTTTCTTTAGTCAAATTGCCTTTTTCAGATTTCAGCACTTTAGTTTCATTATTAAGATTTTCTTTTTCTTCAATCAAAGTTAAATTTTCATTTTTCAAAGACTTATATTTCTTTTTCAAAATTTTGAAATCACCAAAAAGTTCATTAAAAGCATCAAATAATTCATCAAAAGCAAATTCATCGCAAGGATTTTCAGAACTTACCTCATCCTCTTCGTTTGCCATAAAGCAAATGTTAGCAACCTCCTTTTGTTCTTCCTCCGATGAGGATTCATCGCTGTCGCTCCAAGTTGCAACATAGGCTTTCTTTTTCTTCTTGAAAGTCTTTTTCAGTTGAGGACAATCATATCTGTAATGCCCCGGTTTCTTACATTCATAGCAAATCAAGGGGTCTTTCTCTTTATCCTTGTCCTTGTCTTTTTTTCTCCTTCCATCTTAGTTCCAAATTTCTTCTTGTGGAAGGGTCTCTTTCTCCTCATGAATTTTTTGAACTTTCTTGCTAGAAGAGCTGTCTCATCATCATCTTCTTCACTATCATTGCAGCTCTCCTCATTTTCAGCAGCCTTAAGAGCTATGGTCTTTTTCTTTTTCACATCTTCTTCTATGTGCTGCTTCATGGTCAATTCATGGGTCATTAGGGATCCTAGAAGCTCCTCTAAGGGTAAGGTGTTGAGGTCCTTTGCTTCTTGGATTGCTGTCACCTTCGCTTCCCACGTTCTTGGAAGTGACTGAGAATTTTACGGACAAGTTCAGAGTTAGAATATGTTTTGCCTAAACTTTTCAACCCATTTACAATATCAGTAAATCTAGTATACATGCTGGCTATATTTTCAGTTTGTTCCATGCAAAATAACTCATATTTATGAACAAGAATGTTTATTTTGGATTCTTTTACTTGGTTAGTACCCTCATGGGTAACCTCTAATATATCCCAAATCTCCTTTGCGGAATTACAAGTGAGATTCTATTAAATTCATTAGCATCTAAAGAGCAATATAAGACATTCATGGCCTTAGCATTGAGCTGTGCCATTTTCCTATATTATCATTCCAATCCCTTTCGGGCTTAGGAACAATAGTGCCATCAACAACGTGTGTGGGTGTACTAGGTCCATTAGTTATAACACCCCACAATTCATAATCAGAAGCTTGAATGAACATCCTCATTCTTGCTTTCCAATAAGAATAGTTGGAACCATTAAACAAGGGAGGTCTATTTGTAGAATGACCTTCGGCAAATGATCCAACTTGAGTTGCCATTTGGATCTTTAGCTCTTGATCGTGTGATCAAATCTAATGAGCACTTGCTCTGATACCAATTGTTGGCCCAGATGACAACCCAAGAGGGGGGGTGAATTGGGTTCTTTAAAAATTTAGCCTCTTAAAAAATTGTTTGCTTAAGATGAATGAAAATAAATGCAGTGTAAATATAAAGTACAACAAATAAAACAGAGATAGAGATAGAGACAATGAAGGCACGGCAAACACAAAGATTTTATAGTGGTTCGGTGTATCAACACCTACGTCCACTCCCAAGATCCTACTTGGGTCACACTATAATCTCCTTGATTACAGCCGAGTTATTTTACAAGTTCACAACTCAAACTTGTTGTTTTACCCGGGATCACAACGAACCCAGCCGATTTTCGGGCTTACCAGCACACAACCCAAGACTCAAGCAAAACTAGCTTGACCCGAGGTTAACAACCTCCACTAGTTCAATCCCCTTTGATTGAACTAGGCACAAACAAGAATAAGAATGTTTTACAAATTTTCACAGCTCCTTAATGAGCAAATATTCAAAGAAAAGTAAATAGGTTTAGAAAAGCCTGGTTTGAAGTTGTTTGGCTTTGAGCTTTTCTTTTTTTCTTCTTTTCCTCTTCTCCTTGCTGGGTTGAATCAAGCCTCAGCTCCGATTCCTCACAGTAGATGCAGTTGAGAAGATTGAAAAGTTGGTCTTTTCTTCTAGTTGAGAATCCTTCGATTTTTCGCTATTTGAACGGCTTGGATTCTTCTTTGAGCTTTTTGGAGTGGAAGGTTTTGAATTTGAAAACTCCTCTCTTGGATATAAGGCTTTAGACTTTTTGGATTTTAATTTTTTTAATTTTTTTATCTGTTTCTCTCTTCTGTATTGTTGGCCCAGATGGCAACCCAAGAGGGGGGGGGTGAATTGGGTTCTTAAAAAATTTAAGACTTTTAAGCAATTTAAACTGAGATGTGCAAGTGAAAGGATTAACTAATAAGCAAAGCACAAACACAAGTATATGAGAGATAGAGAAGAGACAATTAGACACGGCAAACACAAGATATTTTTATAGTGGTTCGGTGCAACCAACACCTACGTCCACTCCCAAGACTCACTTGGGTCCACACTATAATCTCTCTAGATTACAGCCGAGTTGTTTTCCAAGTTCACAACTCAAACTTGTTGTTTTTCCGGGATCACAACGAACCCAGCCGATTTTACACGGGCTCACCGGCACCAAACCCTAACACAAGCTAAACCTAGCTTGTACCGAGGTTTAACAACCTCCTCTAGTTTAATCCCTCAGATTAAACTAGATTCAACCAAATAAAATGAGTTTTAATTACAAGCAGCTCCTTTTTGAGCAGATATTTCAAAATAAAAATTGAGTTTAGAAAAGCCTGAATATATAAAGCTTGAGAGCTGGCTTGGCTTCTTTGGATTCCTTCCTTCAACTCCTCTTGATGTTGAATCAGGCCTCGGCACCGATTCTCCACAGATTTGAGCTTTGGAGTTGGGTTGAAGCTTTTTCTCTTTTCTTTGAATGTGGAAGATCTTTGATTTGCTCTTGAAAGTGTTGGGATCTCCTCTTGAATCTTTTGTAGAAGGTGACTCTGGAGTGCACGAATCTTACTCTTGGATTTCACTCCTTTTGAATCTTTCTTCTTAAACAAAACGATTTTTCTAATAACACTCTGTTTTTCCCTCTTTTGAATTTCTTACTGAATGATTCTCAATATAGATCTTCTCTCTTCTTTCTTTGTTGAATGGCTCCTCTATTTATAGATTCTGAAACAATATAGCCGTTAGAAACAAAGAAAAATAGCCGTTATTCAAAAATATATCCGTTGGAGCTGATGTGTCAACTCAAAAAATTTCCGCCCAGAATTCGGGGAGTCGGCTCGGGACTGTGCGAGTCGGCTCGAGCAGTCGAATCCCAGAACGCACCAAAAAATGAGTTTTCAGGGGTCGACTCGTGAAAATCTGGGAGTCGACTCTTGACTTCCAGGAGTCGACTCGCGAAAAGCTGGGAGTCGACTCGAGAAGCACTCAAAAATGAGTCTTTCTGCCGTCTGAGTCGAGTCGGCTCGCTCAGTCACGAGTCGGCTCGAGAAAGTTCAGGAGTCGACTCGGAAACTCTCGAGTCGGCTCGGGACTGATACAAAAATCAGAAAACATTCTGATTTGCTTTGAAAATCATCCCAACCAACTTTGAAATATAAATTTGACTTAGATAATGTTGTTTTAACAGTAAAGCTCAATTTCAAAGCATTCTCATTAAGTCATTGATCTTTAAAAGATTGATATATAAAATCATTTTTGAATTCATAAGTATAGCTCACTGAACATATATTCAATTGATTCAAGAAACTCATTACATTTTTAATAGTTCATAGTTTTCAATTTGAATTGCTCATAGCAAGAATAATTCATTGATTGACTTATCATGTTCATAGCCTTTTAGAAACTAAAGCAATGTCTTTTGGAAATCATCAAAATCAATAAGTTGGGGCAATTAAGTTTCAATAATTTCTCAACAATCTCCCCCTTTTTGATGATGACAAAAAATATTGAGTTTGTTCATGATTGATTAGTGAATTAACTTTGTTTTCATAGTTAAGTTTAGGCTCCCCCTCAATGAGGTAGCTCCCCCTATGAAACTTAATTAACTAACCCATTGTTTATCACAATCATAGACAATCATAAAACTATAAAATTCTCCCCCTTTTTTGTTATCAACAAAAAGATAGATAAACATTCATTTATATTTCATTGACATAAGGAAATAGAGAATTCATTTCATTCAAAGAGTCTAGTACATCAAATTATATCAAAATGTAATACAAGCTTATGGAGTCAAATTTAAACTAACTTAGATTCATCAAAGTTCAAAAACATTCATATTAGAGCAAATTTCCTAGGTACAATCTAGGAAGGAAATTTAGAGATGCAACTAAGATAAGTATTAAGATCATTTGACACGCTTGAATATCAAACTTTTTAAGTGTCCAATCATCTCCATGATATCATCCTTTTGAGATTTGCTAAAATCATTCATGGTTACTTGAATTTGATCAACTGCTGCATCAATGTCTCTTCGTAACTGATTGGTTCTATCAAGATATACATTGGATCCATCGGCTATCCCTTGAAGTCTTTCAAAGATATTCTTAAGCTCGGCATTTAGAGAATCCACATGAGTACCAATAGAGAATGAAATGAGTCAAGCCTTGAAATGATGTTTTCCTTTAATTCTTTAAAGTCTTTCTTAATTGACCAATCTCTTCTTTTCTTTGATCATCAAACTCAGCAAACATAGATCTAAGTTGACATAGCTGCTCATCTGAATCTCACAGAAGTAGATGAAGCTTGAGGTGGAGGAGAATAATGCATGCTAGGTCCAGCCTCAGATGGTCCAGCAACAGAAGGTCCAGCCTCGACCTCAGCTCCAATGTCCTCAACTCTGTCCTTAGCAGCTCTAATATCATCTTGACCTTTTCTTATCCAATTTCCATTAACTTTCTTGAAGCCCATACGGTGAATAGTGGCCAGTGAATAGTAGTCTGTATGTCTCAAATTTTTCTTGGGCTCACTATCACTAAATTCAATTCCTTGGCTTCTGAATAACTGAGTTAAGATCATGCCATAGGGAAGACAAGATTTCCTCTTGCTTCCACAGTCAGCCATGTACCATAAAATCATGATGGGTAAGTTGATGGGCCTGCCTGAAACTACAGCATCCATGACAAATATATCCTCTCAGATAAGTAGTCAAACCGACCTGTCTTAGGGAATAGAATTCTGCTGCAGATGTTGTGTAGCAATCTTAAGTCCAATGGCAGCTGACTGGCGAAAACTTCTTCAAATCCCTCAAAGTTTCTATTCAATAATCTGGTGAGGGCAGGAGATCTATCCTCTGGTTCAAAGGTGGAGGGTCCTGATAGGGGTAAGTCCAATAGCTTAGAAAGAATGATGGAAGAGACATTCAAACAAACTCCTCTGACAGTACTGACCAATCCATTGTCTCCTCTAGATAAATTTCTATAAAACTCTTTCACCAGTGCAGGGTATGTAGGACAGTCTAGGGAGCATATTTTCTCAAATCCCATTTCTCAACTGTTGTCTACCTACAAGTAATCCTTCTCTCTCAAACAAATCGAAATCAAACTTCCTTCCAGTGGTAATGATTCTACTTGCAAACAGGTCTACCTGAGGAGTAGAGGCAGTAGGAGCAGGTGCATCATCCGAAGAAGAAGCAGTCGAAGACTCCGGAGTCGGCTCGCGAACGGGTCGACGCACGGTTCTTTTCCTCTTCATCCCGGCGCGGCTACTGCTCGCTCCACGGGTTTTGGGGGCCATAGATTCAAGGTGGAATGATTGTTCAAGGTTTTTGGAAGATTTTGGAAAGTTTGAAAGGTTTTGGAGGGTTTTGAGAAAGGTTTGGAAAAATTAGAATCGAACGATGGGTCGGCTCGTGCCCTAAATAAGCGATTTGGGACCACGTCGAGTCGACTCGCGCATTTCCTCGAGTCGGCTCGCCTAATCACAGAGAAAAATCTCGAACTCGAGTCGACTCGCTCATACCAGGAGTCGGCTCCCGAGTTTCAGAAAAACTCGAGTCGGCTCCGGTACACACCGAGTCGGCTCGGAGACCATTTCAGAACAAAAAAATTGAAAATTTTCTGAAAGTTTGAAATGATTCCGGATTTGATTTTGTGTACGATTCATAATCATTGACTCTTGATAAATCATTTTGATATGAATTCTAGACACTATTTCCTTGAGATTTTGAGGAATTGAAAGAATTCTAGATGCATTTCCTTAAGTATTTCAAAATTTATTCGAAAGGATTACAAATTCCTAATTCTCCTCTAAGATATTCAAATCTTTCTTCACTTAGGGGTTTTGTTAAGATGTCAGCTAATTGTTCTTCAGTGTTTACATAATCTAAACAGATTTCATCATTAGCTACATGTTCTCTTATAAAGTGATATCTAATTTCTATGTGTTTTGTTCTTGAGTGTTGAATTGGATTTTTTGTTAAATTGATTGCACTAGTATTATCACATTTTGGGTGTCTTATTAGGTTTAATACCATAGTCCTCAAGTTGTCGCTTAATCCATAGGATTTGCGCACAGCAACTTCCAGCTGCTACATATTCAGCTTCAGTAGTTGATAATGCAACTGAATTTTGCTTTTTGCTAAACCATGTGATTAAGTTACTTCCTAAGAAATGGCATGCACCACTTGTGCTTTTTCTATCAATTTTACATCCGGCATAATCAGAATCTGAATATGCAATTAGGTTTAATGTGGAGTCTCTAGAATACCATAAACCTACATCTTTTGTGCCATTTAGATATCTCAATATTCTCTTAACAGCTATTAAGTGTGATTCTTTAGGTTCAGCTTGAAATCTAGCACACAAACATACTGCAAACATTATATCAGGTCTACTTGCAGTTAAATAGAGAAGGGATCCAATAATACCTCGATAATACTTTTGATCAACCTTCTTACCTTCTTCGTCTTTGTCTAACTTACATGAAGGACTCATTGGTGTTCCAAGGGGTTTCATTGTTTCCATACCAAACTTTTTGAGTAGTTCTCTTGTGTACTTGGTTTGGTTGATAAAAATTCCCTCCTTGCATTGTTTGATCTGGAGTCCAAGGAAGAAGTTGAGTTCTCCCATCATGCTCATCTCGAATTCTCCCTGCATTAACTTTGCAAATTCTTGACAGAGAGATTCGTTAGTAGCACCAAAAATAATGTCATCTACGTATATTTGTACTACTAGTAAATCTTTACTTTTTCTTTTTAAAAACAAGGTTTTATCAACATTTCCTCTTGTAAAATCATTTTCTATTAGAAATTTGCTTAACCTATCATACCAAGCTCTAGGTGCTTGTTTCAAACCATATAAAGCTTTGTGCAATTTAAAAACGTGATTTGAAAACTCGTGGTCTTCAAAACCTGGTGGTTGTTCTACATAGACTTCTTCATTAATAAGTCCATTTAAAAATGCGCTTTTTACATCCATTTGAAATAGGTTAATGTTCATATGACATGCAAATGCAAGTAAAAGTCTAATGGCTTCTAGTCTAGCTACAGGTGCAAAGGTTTCATCAAAATCAATACCCTCTTCTTGACTATATCCTTTAGCAACCAGTCTAGCTTTGTTTCTAATTACTATACCATTTTCATCTAACTTATTTCTAAAAACCCATTTAGTTCCTATAGTTGAATGGTTTTTAGGTCTTTCAACTAAGGTCCAAACATTATTTCTAGTAAATTGATTCAGTTCTTCTTGCATTGCTAACATCCAATTATTATCTTTTTCAGCTTCTTCTATAGTTTTAGGTTCAATTTGTGAGACAAATGCAAGATGATTACTAATATTTCTCATGTATGATCTAGTCCTTATTCCTTGAGATGGATCGCCTATAATCAATTCCTTAGGATGACTATGTGCATATTTCCAGTCTCTTGGAAGATCTACATCATTATGATCATTATTAACATCATCATCCTTATGTGAATCATTATCTTTAGCTTCTATTTCATGATTAGAAGATACTTCAATGTTAAGTTTTTCAAGATCTTTTCAATTAGGTTTGTATCTTCCTCATCATCAGTCTTTTCAGATCTAGTTGCTAAAGATTCATTAAAAACATGAATGGATTCTTCAACTACTAAGGTTCTCTTGTTAAAGATTCTATATGCCTTACTAGTTGTTGAATAACCTAGAAAAATTCCTTCATCAGATTTAGCATCAAATTTTCCTAAGTTGTTTTTACCATTATTATGAATGAAACATTTACATCCAAATGCATGAAAGTATTTTATAGTTGGTTTTCTTTCATTCCATAATTCATAAGGTGTTTTCTTTAATATTGGTCTTATTAAAGCTCTGTTTAAGATGTAACATGCTGTGTTAATTGCTTCCGCCCAAAAATACTTTGGTAAGTTGCTTTCACATAGCATGGTACGGGCCATGTCTTCTAGAGTTCTATTTTTTCTTTCAACTACACCGTTTTGTTATGGAGTTCTAGGGGCTGAAAAGTTATGATTAATTCCATTTTCAGTGCAGAAATTTTCAAATAAGTGGTTTTTAAATTCTGTTCCATGATCACTTCTTAGAGATACTATAGTAGTGTTTTCTCATTTGTGACTTTCTTGAAAAATTTCAGGAACATCGAGAAAGTCTCATCTTGTGAGCTAAAAACATTACCCAAGTATATCTAGAGTAATCATCTACAATCACTAGGCCATATTTCTTTCCTCCTAGACTTGTAGTTCTAGTTGGTCCAAATAGGTCCATGTGAAGTAGCTCAAGTCCCCTAGAAGTTGAAACAATATTTTTAGATTTAAATGAACTTCTAGTTTGTTTTCCAAGTTGACATGCATCACATATTTTATTATCTTCAAACTTTAATTTAGGTAAATCTTTAACTAAATCCATTTTAATTAGTTTTGAAATAAGGTGTGTGCTTGCATGACCTAATCTACGATGCCACAACCAACTAATATCATTAATGTTAGCATTATCAGAAATTAGGCAATGACTACTCTTAGAAGTTTTGTCTGTGTCAACTAAGTATATATTGCCAAATCTATATCCAGTAAAAACAATGCTATCATCAATAGAATTAGTTACAGTGCATAAAGAAGATTTAAATGAAACATTAAAGTTTTTATCACATAATTGACTTATGCTAATTAGATTATGCTTCAAACCATTAACATAAAGTACATCTATCAATAGTTATGGATGGAGTTATGCGAACTTTACCAAGGCCCAAGATTTGACCTTTACCGTTATCGCCAAACGTCACAACTCCACCTACATTTGCTTCTAGGGTGATGAATTCATCTTTGTCACCCGTCATATGTCTTGAGCAGCCGCTATCAAGATACCACTTCTTGTTTGATCTTTTGGCTACAAGACATTCCTGCAACATCATCAAACTTTATGTTTAGGTACCCAAGCTTTCTTGGGTCCTTCATGGTTAGTAGACACAAAAATTGTTCCTTTCGGAACCCATATTTTCTTAGCTTTAAATTTTAGCTTGTTGTTTTTTAATGTTTTGCATTCAAAGGATTTGTGACCTTTTTCATTACATTTAAAACATGTTATATTACCTTGGTTGGCTTTTACAAAAATATTCTTTAGTGATTTCTGTTTTCTTAGTGTGTTATATCCTAGCCCAGCTTTATCAAAAAAGCTTTTTGACTATCTAGGATCATGTTAAGTTTAGTTGAACTTAATGTGAATTTCTCAACAATGTCCTTATATTTTTTAACATCTTTCTTAAGAGAGTCAATTTCTTTAGCTTGCTGTTCTTTATCTAAAGCTAGAGTTTCTATTTCATCTTTTAAGTCTTTAGTTAAGTTTGTAGTTTCAGATTTTAATGAATCTAATTCTTGATTAAGATTATCTCTTTCTTTCTTAAGGTCTTCTTTTTCATTAGTCAATTTCTTAACTTCTAAAGCTAATTCATTTTTACTTTTAGCTAAACTAACATTATCATTTTTCACAGATTTAAATTTCTTTTTCAACAATTTAAAATCTATCATTAGTTCATTAAAAGCTTCAAACATTTCATCAAATGTAAACTCATTGTCGGAGGTTTCGGAACTTACCTCGTCATTGTCGTCGTCGTTGGCCATGAAACAAATATTTGCAACCTCTTTTTGTTCTTCTTCTTCGGAAGAAGATTCATTGCTGTCAGTCCATGTTGCAACATATGCCTTCTTCTTTTTCTTGAAGGTCTTTTTCAATTGTGGACAATCATATCGATAATGCCCCGGTTTCTTACACTCATAACATATCAAGGGGTCTTTCTCTTTGTCCTTGTCCTTATCTTTCTTTTCCTTTTCTCCTTCCATTTTGTTTCCAAATTTATGTTTTTGGAAGGGTTTCTTTTTCCTCAAAAATCTTCTAAACTTCTTGGCCAAGAGAGCAGTTTCATCATTATCTTCATCACTATCATCACTGCTGCTCTCTTCCAATTCTGCAGTCTTGAGGGCAAAAGTTTTCCTTCTTTTTGTTTCCTCCTCAACATGCTGCCTCATTGTCAATTCGTGGGTCATGAGAGATCCTAGAAGCTCCTCTAAGGGTAGTGCATTGAGGTCTTTGGCTTCTTGGATTGCTGTGACTTTTGCCTCCCACGATCTTGGCAATGACCTGAGTATTTTGCGAACAAGATCAGCATTAGTATAAATTTTACCAAGACTTTTTAAACCATTCACAATATCAGTGAATCTAGTGAACATGCATGTGATGGTTTCAGTTTGTTCCACTGTAAACAATTTTTGTGAACCAAAATGTTTATTTTGATTCTTTAACTTGGTTTGTTCCTTCGTGTGTTATTTCCAACCTATCCCAATTTCTTTTGTGGAATTACATGTTGAGATTCGGTTGAATTTATTTGAGTCTAAGGAACAATATAAAATTTTAATGGCTTTAGCATTTAATTGAGCCATTCTTCTATCATTGTCATTCCAATCCCTTTCGGGTTTAGGAACAAGAATGCCTTCAACTAGGTGTGTGGGTGTATAGGTCCATTAGTTATTACTCCCCACAATTCATAATCAGAAGCTTGAATGAATATTCTCATTCTTGCTTTCCAATATGAATAGTTGGTTCCATTAAATAAGGGAGGTCGATTCGTAGAATGACCTTCAGCAAAACTTGAACCAATTTGTGTTGCCATATGGATCTTTAGCCCTTGATCGTGAGATCAAATTCTAAATGAGCACTAGCTCTGATACCAATTGTTGGCCCAGATGGCAACCCAAGAGGGGGGGGGTGAATTGGGTTCTTAAAAATTTAAGACTTTTTAACTTTAGTTGATTAGTTAGCAAGATGTGCAAGTGAGAGGCTAACTAAAATCAATACACAAGCAAATAGAGAGAGATAGAGAAAGAGAAAATATGCCACGGCAAACATAAGATAATTTTATAGTGGTTCGGTGCAATCAACACCTACGTCCACTCCCAAGATTCACTTGGGTCCACACTATAATCTCTAGATTACAGCCGAGTTGTTTTCCAAGCTCACAACTCAAAACTTGTTGTTTTCCTGGGTGAACAACGAACCCAGCTGGTTTTAACTCGGGCTTACCAGCACAAAACCCCACACGTTATTTTCACGGGCTCACAACTAACCCAACACAAGCACTCCGGCTTGTATCGAGGTATACCAACCTCCACTGATTCAATCCACTGATTGAATCAGCAAACAATAAGAATAATAGTGTTGAACAATGAAGTGCTCCCCTTGAGCAAATATACAATGTAGTACAAAAATAAAGAGTTAGAAAAGCCTGATTGTATTGCAGATGGTAGTAGCTTTGGCTTTCTTCCTTCTTCTCTTTAACTCCTCTTGAAACGTTGAATCACGCCTCAGCAAGATTCTTGACCGTGAAGTCTTTGGAGTTGAGATGAAGCTTTTTTCTCTTTTGAAAATCCCGATTTGACCTTTGAAATGCTTGTGGATTTTCTTTTGACTCTTGTGGATTGATGAGTAGGAGCAGACGAAACTTTCACTTGGATTTCACTCCTTTTGAATCACTCCTTTTAGCTAGATGATTTTTCCAATATGCTCTGTTTTTCCCTCTTTTCAAAAGATATTCTTTTCTCTCTTTTTGATTTTTTCTTGATACTTTGATTTGAAAAGAGCTCCACTATTTATAGAATCTGCAAAAATATATCCGTTAGAAACAAGGAAAAATAGCCGTTATTTAAAAATCTTACTGTTGGGGCTGATGTGTCATCGTTAAAAATCGCGCCCAGATTTCGCGAAGTCGACTCGAGCTTGTGGGAGTCGGCTCGAAGTCGATTACTAAAAATAGAACATTTTAAGCATTGAAGGGTCGACTCGCGAAAACTAAAGTGTCGGCTCGTGAAAGTTGGGAGTCGACTCGAGGAAAATGGGAGTCGACTCGAGAAGTGCTCAAAAAATATGGTTTCTGTTGTTTGAGCGGAGTCGGCTCGCACAGACAGGAGTCGGCTCGCACAGAGTCAGGGTCGACTCTTGAAAACCATGGGTCGACTCGAGAAAATCGGAAAACTCTGTGGCTAACAGGAGTCGACTCGGAAACCCTTGAGTCGGCTCGGGAGCGATACAAAACTCAGAAAAATGTTCT
>UESW01001650.1:283387-346675 GCA_900491605.1 Calamus simplicifolius
GTCTTCTTTCAATTGATTAATTTCATTTGACCTGTGACTGTCATACTCAGCAAGTAAGCTCCTTAACTGATCAAGTTGTTCATTAGAAAATCTTCCAGAATTTGTTATAGGCTGATGTGGAGGTGATGGAATAGAACTCGGTCCGGCCTCTGAAGGTCCAGCTGAAGAAGGTCCCGCAAAAGATGAATCAGGGACTGATGGTCCCGCAGTAGATGGTCCCGAGATTTCTTCTACTCTGATTTCCTCTGCTCCATCCCTATCTGCTCTTTCCTCTCTCCCTCCCTTCATCCAAACACCATTTACCTTCTTGAATCCATTCTATGAATAGTTGATATGCTGTAATAATCAGTGTGTCTCAATTTTCTTAAAGGTTCATTCTCCATTATGAGCACACCTTGGCTTCTAAAGATAAGTGTCAGAATCATACCGTATGGCAGTGTTGATCTTTTCTTTGTAGCTGCCTCTGCCATGTATCCAATCATCATGCCAGCTAAATTTACTGGCCTCCCAGTAATTATACAGTCCATTAACAACACGTCTCGCTCCGAGACATACTCGAATCGACCAATTTTTGGAAATAAGATTCTACCACAGATATTATGCAATAATCTGAGTTCTAGGTTCAACTGATTTGCAAAGATCTCTTCGAACTCAGTCACATCTCTTCCTAGCATCCTTGTCAGTGCACCACTTCTGTCATTAAGTTGACATTCCATTAAACCAACAGTGGGCATTTCTAATAGGGTTCCAAGAATCTCAGTTGTTACCGTAACCCTAGTTCCTCTTACTGTGCTTATCAATCCTCCTTCTCCTCTGCTTAATCCATTATAAAACTCCCTTACTAATGCTGGATATGTGGGTAAATCTAGTGAGCACACTTTCTCCCATCCCATATCCCTTAAATTTCTTCCAATAGAGAAACCTTCCGATTCAAATAAATCAAAGTTAACTTTTCTCCCAGTGGTAATGGTCTTACCAGCTAAATGATCAACCTTAGGAGATGAGGGTGATGGTGGTGAATCCTCTTGAGTGGCCGAAGAGGAAGAAGGCGAGGGTTGCCTCCGAACGGTGCGTCTCTTCGTTGGAACAGATGCTCCACCGACGAATCCGCGCCTCTTTGGTGCCATTGAGAAGATTGGAAGGTTAATCAAGGGTTTTGAGTAGATTTGGGAAAGTTGGAAAGGTTTTGGAGTTCTTTGGATAGGTTTAGGAGACGATTGGAATGATTGGGGGTCGACTCCGCCTTTTTATTTTTGACCTAGCTCGACTTAGAGTCGACTCCCGAAAACTGGGTGTCGGCTCCGAACCAGAAAATCTGTCAGCGCTCGTATTAGAGTCGGCTCCACAAAAGCTAGAGTCGGCTCGAATCACTTAGATAGAACATCAAAAACTCAGGTGTTGACTCCACAAACTGTCAGAGTCGACTCTAACAGTTTCAGAGATAAAAAATTAAGTTTCAAGAATTTGAAACTATTCAAATCGATCATCAAATTATAGATTAATGTCCTTTAGCAATTGGGGAAACAATGAATCAAGATCTAGATAGATTTCCTTATTGAAATATCAAGATTTTTCAAAAAAAATGAAGAAATCTAGATAGATGTCCTTAAGAGTTTCAGAAAATTATTCCAAAGGATCACAAACTCCTAATTCTCCTCTAAGATAACAAAATCTTTCTTCACTTAAGGGTTTTGTTAATATATCTGCAAGTTGTTCTTCAGTATTCACATAATCAAGACAAATTTCATTATTGCTACATGTTCTCTTATAAAGTGATATCTTATTTCAATGTGCTTTGTTCTTGAATGTTGAATTGGATTTTTAGTTAGATTTATTGCACTTGTATTATCACATCTTATAGGTGTCTTATCAAGTGTGATACCTTATCAGTGTGATACCATAGTCTTCAAGTTGTCTCTTAATCCATAGGATTTGAGCACAGCAACTTCCTGCTGCAACATATTCTGCTTCCGCAGTAGATAATGCAACCGAATTTTGCTTTTTGCTAAACCATGAGATTAAGTTACTTCCTAAAAATTGGCATGCACCACTTGTGCTTTTTCTATCTAATTTGCATCCGGCATAATCAGAATCAAAATATGCAATCAGATTTAATGTGGAGTCTCTAGAATACCATAAACCTACATTTTTTGTTCCACTTAAGTATCTTAGTATTCTTTTAACAGCTATTAAGTGTGATTCTTTAGGTTCTGATTGAAATCTAGCACATAAACATACAAAAAACATAATATCTGGTCTACTTGCGGTTAAATAAAGAAGGGATCCGATAATACCTCGATAATACTTTTGATCAACCTTTTTACCTTCTTCATCTTTGTCCAGCTTGCATGAAGGACTCATTGGGGTTCCGAGGGGTTTAATTGATTCCATACCAAATTTCTTTAAAATCTCTCTTGTGTACTTTGTTTGGTTGATAAAGATACCCTCTTTGCTTTGTTTGATTTGAAGTCCAAGGAAGAAGTTGAGTTCTCCCATCATGCTCATCTCGAATTCTCCCTGCATTAACTTGGCAAATTCTTGACATAGAGAATCGTTAGTAGCACCAAAAACAATGTCATCAACGTATATTTGTACTACAAGTAAATCTTTACTTTTTCTTTTCAAAAATAATGTTTTATCAACATTTCCTCTTGTGAAATCATTTTCAATTAAAAATTTACTTAGTCTATCATACCAAGCTCTAGGTGCTTGTTTCAAACCATATAGAGCTTTGTGCAATTTAAAAACATGATTTGAAAATTCGTGATCTATAAAACCAGGTGGTTGTTCTACATAAACTTCTTCATTTATAAATCCATTTAAAAATGCGCTTTTAACATCCATTTGAAATAAGTTAAAATTCATATGACATGCAAATGCTAGTAATAGCCTAATAGCTTCTAATCTAGCTACAGGTGCAAAAGTTTCATCAAAATCAATACCTTCTTCTTGATTATATCCTTTTGCAACTAATCTAGCTTTGTTTCTAATTACTATGCCATTTTCATCTAGTTTATTTCTAAAAACCCATTTTGATCCTATTACAGAATGATTTTTAGGTCTTTCCACTAATGTCCATACATTATTTCAGTGAATTGATTTAATTCTTCTTGCATAGCTAGCATCCAATTATTATCTTTTTCAGCTTCTTCAATGGTTTTAGGTTCAATTTGTGAAACAAATGCAAGATGATTACTAATATTTCTCATATATGATCTAGTTCTTATTCCTTGAGATGGATCACCTATAATCAATTCCTTGGGATGACTATGAGCATATCTCCAGTCTTTTGGAAGATCTATATCATTATGATCAATATTGACATCATCGTCCTTATGTGAATCATCATCTTTAGCTTCTTGCTCATGATCTGAAGATACTTCAATATTAAGTTTTTCAAGATCTTTTTCAATTATGTTTGTATCTTCCTCATCATCAAGCTTTTCAGAACTAGATGCTAAAGACTCATCGAAAACTATATGAATGGATTCTTCAACTACTAAGTTTTCTTGTTAAATACTCTATAAGCTTTACTAGTTGTTGAATATCCTAAAAAGATTCCTTCATCAGATTTAGCATCAAATTTTCCTAAATTATTTTTACCATTATTATGAATGAAACATTTACATCCAAATGTATGAAAGTATTTTATATTGGGTTTTCTTTCATTCCATAATTCATAAGGTGTTTTCTTTAAGATTGGTCTTATTAGGGCTCGATTTAAGATGTAGCATGCTGTGTTAATAGCTTCCGCCCAAAAGTACTTTGGTAGGTTACTTTCGCATAGCATGGTACGGGCCATGTCTTCTAGAGTCCTATTTTTCCTTTCAACTACACCATTTTGCTGTGGAGTCCTGGGGGCTGAAAAATTATGATTAATACCATTTTCAGTGCAAAAACTTTCAAATAAGTGATTTTCAAATTTTGTTCCATGATCACTTCTTAGAGATACTATGGTAGTGTTTTTCTCATTTGTGACTTTCTTGAAGAATTTCAGAAATATCGAGAAAGTCTCATCTTTGTGAGCTAAAAACATTACCCAAGTATATCTAGAATAATCATCTACAATCACTAGACCATATTTCTTTCTCCTAGACTTGTGGTTCTAGTTGGTCCAAAAAGGTCCATGTGAAGTAGCTCTAATGCCCTAGAAGTTGAAACAACATTTTTAGATTTGAAAGAACTTCTAGTTTGTTTTCCAAATTGACATGCATCACATATTTTGTTGTTTTCAAAAACTAGTTTAGGTAAGCCTTTAACTAAATCCATTTTAATTAATTTTGAAATAAGGTGTGTGCTTGCATGACCTAATCTACGATGCCACATCCAACTAATTTCATTTATGTTAGCATTGTCAGCAATTAAGCAATGATCACTCAAAGATAATTTTTCTAGATCAACCAAGTAAACATTGCCATGTCTATAACCAGTAAATACAATGCTATCATCAATAGAATTAGTTACAGTGCATAATGAAGATTTAAATGAAACATTAAAGTTTTTATCACATAATTAGCTTATACTAATTAGATTATGCTTCAAACCATCAACATAAAGTACATTATCAATAAATATAGATGGAGTTATACGGACTTTACCAAGGCCCATAATTTGACCTTTACCGTTATCGCCAAACGTAACAACTCCACCTTTCTTTTCTTCCAGGGTGATGAATTCATCTTTGTCACCCGTCATATGTCTTAAGCAGCCACTATCAAGATACCACTTTTTCTTTGATCTTTTGGCTACAAGACATTCCTGCAACATAATTTAAACTTTATGTTTAGGTACCCAAGCTTTCTTGGGTCCTTCATGGTTAGTAGCAACAAAAATTGTTCCTTTCGGAACCCATATTTTCTTTGCTTTAACATTTAACTTGTTGTTATTATTTAATGTTTTGCATTCAAATGATTTATGACCTTTTTCATTGCATTTAAAACAAGTTATATTACTTTGATTGGCTTTTATAAAAATATTCTTTAAAGATTTTTGTTTCCTAAATGTGTTATACCCTAAACCTGCTTTGTCAAAAACTGCTTTTTGACTATCTAAGATCATATTTAGTTTAGTAGAGCTTAGAGTAAATTTCTCAACAATGTCTTTATACTTTTTAACTTCTTTCTTTAGTAAATTATTTTTATTAGATTGATTCTTTTTCTTTAATTAGATTTTTATTTTCAGATTTAATCAAATCAATCTTGTGAACACAATCATTCTTTTCATTGAAAGTGTTTCCTTTTATCTTTTAAATCTTTAACTACTAGATTTAATTCATCTTTCTCTTTAATTAAATTTAAGTTTTCAGTTTTTAAAGATTTGTGTTTCTTTTTCAAAACTTTGAAATCAATTATTAATTTATTGAAAGCTTCAAACATTTCATCAAATGTAAATTCATCATCGGGGGTTTCGGTGCTTACCTCTTCGTTGTCGTCGTTGTTGGCCATGAAGCAGATATTGGCAACTTCCTTTTGTTCTTCTTCTTCCGACGAGGAAGATTCATCAGACCATGTTGCCATGTATGCTTTCTTCTTTTTTTTGTAGGCCTTTTTCAGCAAAGGACAATCATATCTAAAGTGCCCTGGCTTTTTACACTCATAACATACTAAGGGCTCTTTCTCTTTTTCTTTCTCCTTGTCCTTTTTCTTTTCTTTTTCTCCATCAATTCTTGCTCCAAACTTCTTTTTATGGAAGGGCCTTTTTCTCATAAACTTTCTGAATTTTTTGGCCAAGAGAGCAGTTTCATCATCATCTTCATCATTACTTTCACTGCTGCTCTCTTCCATTTCTGCAGTTTTGAGGGCAAGTGTTTTCTTTCTTTTTGTTTCCTCCTCAACATGCTGCTTCATTGTCAGCTCGTGGGTCATTAGGGATCCTAGAAGCTCCTCTAAAGGTAATGCATTGAGGTCCTTTGCTTCTTGGATTGCAGTGACTTTCGCTTCCCACGATCTTGGTAGTGACCTAAGAATTTTGCGCACAAGGTCAGCATTAGAATAAGTTCTACCAAGACTCTTTAAACCATTCACAATATCAGTGAATCTAGTGAACATGCATGTGATGGTTTCAGTTTGTTCCATGGTAAATAATTCATATTTATGAACTAAAATGTTTATTTTTGATTCCTTAACTTGGTTTGTTCCTTCATGCGTTATTTCCAACCTATCCCAAATTTCTTTTACGGAATTACATGTTGAGATTCGGTTGAATTCATTTGAGTCTAAGGAACAATATAAAATGTTAATGGCTTTTGCATTTAATTGTGCCATTCTCCTATCATTATCATTCCAATCCCTTTCGGGCTTAGGAACAATAGTGCCATCTATTAAGTGTGTGGGTGTACTAGGTCCATTTATTATAACTCCCCATAATTCATAGTCAGAAGCTTGAATGGATATTCTCATTCTAGCTTTCCAATATGAATAGTTGGTTCCATTAAATAAAGGAGGTCTATTCGTAGAATGACCTTCAGCAAAACATGAACCACTTTGTGTTGCCATAAGGATCTTTAGCCCTTGATCGTGAGATCAAATTCTAAATGAGCACTTGCTCTGATACCAATTGTTGGCCCAGATGGCAACCCAAGAGGGAGGGGGGTGAATTGGGTTCTTTAAAAATTAGCCCTTTTTCAAATAGTTTGCTTGAGATTAATGAAGGCAAATGCAAGGTAACAATAAAGTGCAGTGAATAAGATCGAGATAGAGAAAGAGACAATGAGACACTGCAAACACAAAAGATTCTATAGTGGTTCGGTGCAACCAGCACCTACGTCCACTCCCAAGATTCACTTGGGTCCACACTATAATCTCTCTAGATTACAGCCGAGTTGTTTTACAAGCTCACAACTCAAACTTATTGTTTTTTCAGGATCACAACGAACCCAGCCGGTTTTATATGGGCTCACCAGCACAAAACCCTACACGTTGTTTTTCACAGGCTCACAATTAACCCAAGCTTAAACAAGCTTAAACCGAGGTAAAACTACCTCCTCTAGTTCAATCCCCCAGATTGAACTAGGCAAAAACAAGATAAGTATTGTGTGTGAATACAAAGCTCCTCAATGAGCAAATATACAAATTAAGAATAACAAGGTTTAGAAAAGCCTAATTTGAAGATAGGTTGGCTTTTGATCTTTTCTTCTTTTCTTCTTTTCTTCTTCTCCTTGCTGGATTGAATCAAGCCTCAGCTCCGATTCTTCGTGGTTGAAGCAGTTGAGAAGGGTTGAAAAGTAAGAAATGAATCTCCTTTCTCCAAGTTGGGAAATCCGCCAAGACTTCGATTTGAACGCTTTGGATTCCTCTTGAGCCTTTTTGGAGTGGAGTGGATTTGAGCTAGAAGGTTTTCCTCTCAAGATTCAAGCTCACGAATTTTTTGAAATGGGATTTGTCTATCTCAAATTTTCTCTCTTTTTCTTTCTATTTTTTCGTTCTTATTTTTTGAACAATAGACTCCCCTTTTTATAGATTTCTTTTACACCATTTTTAGAAGAAAACTATCCATTAGAGTGTACCTTGTATCAAATATATCTGTTAGAAATGAGGTAAAATAGAAATATTACCGTTAGAGCTGATCTGGCAACTTTATTTTTCGTTCCAGGTGGGTTGGAGTCGACTCTAACTTTTCTGGAGTCGGCTCTAGTTCGAGGCGTTTTAAAATGATATTTCCGGAGTCGTCTCTGGCTTTTCTGGGGTCGACAAGAAACTTTTCCGGAGTCGACTCTAACTTACCCGGAGTCGACTCTAGGTCGGGGCCAGAAAAATCAACTTTCTGCTTCTTTGTGAGAGTCGACTCTAACAGTCTCGGAGTCGACTCTAATGACCGTGCCAGTTCCGGAGTCGGCTCTGTGATTCTCGGAGTCGACTCTAATGTCTGCAATTCTTACCTAGACATTAGATTCGATCCAGAACCCTATGTAACTCCTGATTTTGATCTTTCAATAGTCTTATAGGCTGAAACACCAAATCAAATCATCAGAGCCTTCAAAAATTATACTCAAATAGTTTTGTTAATCATCAAAATCATCAATTGGGTCAACAGTATTATTATTTGTAAATGAGCCTTTGCTATGATTAGTTTATTATTTATTATATTTTATAAATAATTGGGTATCTATGTGGACAACTGATCAATTGGCATGACTTTGAAATTGTTAAAGGTTTTATAAATATACATGTGTATGTGACATGTTTTTATGAAAAGTATATGGATTGCATTTTTGCAACGATACATGCTATTGAGTAAATGATACTTTGTGTATATGATGATATGTCCCACTATGGTCCGCTATGATATGGTATGATGTGATATATTGCATGACTCACTTGGCACCGGAACCCAACTCCATAGGGGGGTATATGGAGCACACACACCCAGGAGGTGTGCTGTGACAGGATATGGCAATATTATGCCACATGGCACCGGGACCCATCTCCATAGGGGGGTATATGGAGAACACACTCTTGGGGTGTGTTGTAGCCGGATATGGCAGGATGTGAGTGCATGACACTGGTTCCAGGACCCTGACTCCTAGGGGATATTTAGGGAGGATACACCTGAGGGGGGGTGTTACACCCGAGGGGGGTGTTCTGTGTACATAGTGTGTGGCCGTGGGACATTGGTATAAAAATATATTTTTTACATGCTATTTATAGTGGTTTTATCCTGAAATTGTATATTCTTGATATACTATATATGGCAATTGCTTCCAAAATTTATTTTGAGCATATGATGCATGTTTTGATAACATGGTAAATGTATCTGAAATATGGGAGCTTGGCAGATATTTATTATGGAAAAATTTAGTTTATAAAGCATGAAGTGATTAAATTACATTATAGTTGGCTTACTTATTGAGTGTGAGCTCATTTAAATCTCACAATGTTTTTCAGAGCCACAAAACTGAAGATGGGGATATGGGGTAGTTGAAGCAGCTATCAGAGTGGCTTAGATCCAGTACTTTGTTGTAACCCCATTGAGTTATGTATTTTGGCATGTAGCCTAAAACATATGTTTATGGTTTGTATTAAGAACCATTTAAATTGGACGAAATATAATTATTACTCCTTCTTGTATTAAATGTTATATTTCGGGACGCCTTGCATGCCCGGCATGCGGCGGGTTGCCACCTCTAGATCCAATATAGGGTCTGGGGCGTGACAAGTCTCCTTTTGATGAAAGCAGCATTACAATTCACCACTAATATCGAACCAAAAATGCTACTCTCTTTTTAATGCACTATTGCTATACTACCCTTAGAAAAGTATGCAAATGCCTAAGAGAGAAGAAGACTAGAATTGATTCGGATTGAACTCAATTCGAAATGGTTTTGAATGAATGAAAATGCTTGGTTTATGGTCCTATTTATAGGTTTTAGGTGCCCCTTGGAAGCAACCCTTCAAGATTGATCTGCACCGTTAGATCTGATCGGATCCGATCAACGGTCAGATCAATAATCCTTTGATACGCCTATTCATCTTTGATCTGATGATCAGCCGATCAGATAAGCCTATCCTCGTCCCGATACACCTTCTCACCATCGTGATCTGATGATCACGTTATCAGATTTGATATGCCTTTTCACTATCGGACCGTTGACTTTCTCCAATCGTACGATCGAACGGGTGCCTTATCACCAACCGTCCTGTTGACTGGTCAACCAATGGGTGTGAGCCATTGGATCGCGATCACGATCATGATTTGATCACCGCATATCGACCCTTCATCCGATTGATCAATGATCAGTTCTGATCCTGATCCGATGATCAACGGTCAATTGATCTCAATCCTTTACCTTGATCCGATCAGTCTCCATTATCGGATCCTCATGATCTAGAAAAAATTTAAAGCCCCTCAAGCTTCTCACGACGATGCGCACGTGCAAAGTACAAAGCGCCCTTTGTACATGCGCGTGCGAGAGCACCCTTAAGCTCTCCACTTGTGGCGGGCCTAAGGAACTTAAGCTTCAAGAAAGTGGTTTCCATATAAGTGAACCTTCCTTTCTTGATTTTTTCGATGGGACTAAATGTCTCTGCAATTTCTCATTTACACACTAAAGGAAGATGATGGACTTTCAAGGCATATTAGGGTATTTAGGCCTATTAACCTATTTAGGCCTTATTAGCCTATTTACCCAACATACACAATTAAAAAAATTATCAGATTCTTCACCCAACTGGCCATATGGCTATGTCCATGTATCGAAAGATATACTGAAGGAACCCAACATTCTTCAATGCAATGAAGAAATTATAGCTATGTTATTGTCATTTTTTGAAAATAACTCATTGGGCCAGCCCGATTCCGCCTCTCCCTATGGATTGAAACTTTGACCTCTGTTGGATAATGCAACGTGTTTTATTTTGTTCAATAAATCTAGTCAGCTTTTGTTTAGTACAATTTGATCTGACTGAATAAGCAATTCGATTCAGTTAGTGATTTCGAAAATTGGTTGCAGAAAGTGTTTCACGAATAAGATTTTAGGCCACGTCACTATAAACATGGAGGGACGGATTTAGATAAATAAAGCATCAAATTACTTGATTAGGAGCAGCTGCCGATCTGATTCTGAAGAGATAAAATCATCGTTGTCAGCCACGAAGTGGTTCGATCTGCCTGCTGGAGAAGAATGATCAATTGGAACTCTCATCAACACTTAGACGCATACCATTGATTGAACTGCTCTTCTCCTTTCCAGCTTCTACAGCTCTCTTCACAGTACCAGCCTAGAAATTTCATCAAAGCATCCAAAAGGCTTTTCCAGTTTAGGGATAGGAACCGACTTTGTGCACCGCTCCCGATGCACAAAGCCGTGCACCGGGCGCGGCATTGGCCGCGCGCCCGTGCGGGCGCGCGTGCCAGGCCTCGCACGCGCGCGCGCACGGGAGCGCGGCCAATGCCGCGCCCCGGTGCGCCCTTCCTGCACCGAAAGCGGTGCAGGAAGGGTTTTCCTTAGGGATAATGAAACAACAAAACCCAAGACTGTTCATGAAAAAACTAAATCTGATGATTTGTATAAAAGTCTACCTGATATTATGAGCAAGTCCATTTCTTACGTCTTTCAAGTTCAACTTCATCGAGGCCATACCAAGCTGGATCTCTTGCAGCAACTGCAATTGCCTTGTCCAGCTCATCTATAGATGGGCATTGAGCCGTGTTTGGCACCGCACGGCACAGGCCCATCGGGCCGGCCAAATTAATGGGTCATGCTGAGCATGGCCCGTTATAAATTTTTTGCGGCCTAGACATGGTACGTAGCTCATTTGGACCATGGGCCGTGCCGGGCCATGCACGGATAGGGTCCACCATGAGGCATAGCTCATGGTGGGCTGTGCATGGGCAATTTTTTTTTTACAAAATTATTAGCTCAGTCTTTTTATTTTTTTAAAAAAATAATATGTCAGGCATGGCTCTGATGATCATGCATAAAATTAAATAATATAATTTTTTAAGCAAAAGTTTTTCAAAGGCCTTTTTTTTACTTTTTATACATTTAGTTGCATAAAAAATAGTTTTAAAAATAGTTTCTTATATGTAATTAGATGTGCTCATGCATGAAAAAAATGCAAATTTGACTGTCATATCTTTAGAATGAAGATATCTTTAGAATAAAGATAAAATTATCAATGTAAAAAAATATAATTCTATTAAAATAATTTAGGGTTTAAATAATTTAATTTTAAGAATTTAATTTTTTTAGCTATCATATTAATTAAATTTTATTAAAAAATTATCTCTATTTATCCTCACGAATCATTTTTTTTGATTATTTATACTATTCAACCATTGATCCATCTATTGGATCATTGCGCTACTAGTCCAATCTTCTAATTAAGTTAAAGTCTGCATGTGTAGTTCTAACTATTGTATATAATTGACTATAACTTGTGAGTCACATTTGTAGTAATACATCACTAGTATATCTCTTTTTGGTTACATTTGCATTATTATATTTAATGCGTGCTGCACATTTGAATGGCACCCTTTCTGGCTTTTGTCCATTTATTCATAATTTAACGGCATCAGAAGGAAAAACAAAAAAACAAAAGGGAATAAGATCTACTAAGTTTAGAATCTTTAGATATTCTTATAAAGAATCGAATTTATAAGAAAGACTAGGTCATCTGGTGCACTGTACGCATCATAAACGAGTCAAGCAAGAAAGTCTGGTCTCTTGATGTTAACCGTGCTCTTATTGAGCAAAACTAGCCAGAGAGCACAGTAGGCCCAAGAATCATCTTATGGACTAGCCTGAGGATCACACTTGCAAACGCCGCGCATCCGATGCGCGCTTTGTGCACTGAAATTTGTTGCACAAAATCTTTTTTAATATGAGAGAAGCTGAGATTGATGCTCTTGGAGCATAGAGTGTGCTTTAACAAGGCCTTTTATATGAACCTTATGCATTCCTGAGGCTTGAATTGGTTTTACTTCTAATAATATAGGTTTCACTTCTAATATGTATATTTTTTTTAATTGTTAAAGTGAGTCATCTCTATTTTTTTCTCCTTTCTTGTTGTATTTTGGAGGTTAGACCTAGCTCCCCTCCCTTCATGTACCATTTTGATTTTAAATTAATAAACTGGTTGGGGTCTACGCCAAACCTTTCATCATTAATGTAGATTTATATTAATTTATGGCTTCATATCCCAATAATTTTTTAATTTATTTAAAAATTTTAAAAATAAAATTATCAGGCACTGATGGGCTGTGCCGGCACGATGGGCCGGCACGATGGGCTATGCTGTACCGGCCCACCGTGCCAGCATGACGGCATGCAGCAAGAAACATATATATATATATATATATGGGTGATTAATTTTATCTCAGCAGGAGAAGAGGAAAAGATTATGAATGCCGTTGCCATCTGATAAAAAAACCGGGTCTCTAAGGGCTCCATCTAAGGTTCCTAAATTCGAGGAAAACAAACTTTTTATTATAAATAAATTGATGCCATATACCTTAAGTATGCACAATTTTTTCTTTCCAATAACTTTTGCCTAATTACTCCCTGCTCTTTTAATAATTATGTTTATGAAAATTCATGTTTTTCATGAAAGGCTCATACCCAAAAATTTAAACATGACTAGAAAAAAAATAATAATATATGCAACAAATCAAGACTATTAATTTTATTAATTATAAAATTAAGATAATTAAATAAATTTTAATAATTACTTTTGAGCTGCTTTTGTTGGCAATTATTTTCTTGCTTTAATAGATGCAATACATTATATGGCATGTCCAAAAGATTTATATTAAAAGTGTATGATAAAAGTCAGCTGATATGGTTTGGCTGCAAGCAAGACTGGCAAATTTTCTTCCTCTTGGGAGCCAATTTGTGTCACCAATAAAAATTGGAATACGTTGCCAAATGCATCGATCTGTCCTGAAACACTAAGCATGGATTGGTAGATACATCTTCTGTGGCGTCTTTGCAAGGAAAGATACACAGTTATGTCAAATTGCATGAAATATTTGAGTTATTTGAAAATACAGTTGAGGTTCTTGTGACTAATTCTAATTGATACTACTCTTTATTTTAATTACTTTAATGTTGTGACGCCATTTTTTAATTTGAAGGCCCTGTTTTTGGGCATATCTCTCATATCTTGCTATATAAATGTTCTATTTGGGGGGTTGGCAGGTACTGTCACTGGATGAAGAAGGCATATATTTGGTTAAGTAGTATGAATCCAACGGGCTTGATTATTCCTATTGATGGTGATGATGATTTTTTTCCTTACCGAACGTGAATTAATAGTTTGGCGCTCCTTTGAAATCTCCCCGTGCGATTGCCTTCTATGAGCGTATGATAGCGGATGCCCTACACGTGATTTCTTGCATAGAAACCTGAGATTGCAAATAACAGGTACATACATGGGTTGGTTTGTGCTCCTTCCAATCCTGCGCTTGATGAGAGAGCATTGTGTCTACCATGCATGGGTTGAAAGTTTCGCATTTAGGCACATTCTTCTGTTTTGGTTTACATGTTTGGTATCTGAATTTAATATATATATAAAATCCATCAATCTCTATTTTGAGGGATAAAATCCATTTATTCAGCAAAGGAAAGGCATGATCCTTTATTCAGCAAGAAGTTTTATAAATAGGTGTTTTATAGTGCTACATCTATATTACCCACTCGTTCTCTCCCAACCTCAACTACTAAGAAGTGGTCCTCCTACGGCTCCTCTTCATTTTTACTCTTGTCGTTTGGTCGGAAAAAAAAAATAATAAAAAAAATAAAAAGCTACTTCACTTTAATTTTTTAATATTTAATTAAAAAATAGAAAAAATAGATAATGAAGTTCACTTTTTTTCTCGTAAAAAAATTTCTTATGAAAAAATATATCAGCACTAAAAGTTTAAAATTATTCTTCTAATTTTATTTTATTTATATTATATTGTTATAAAATATATAATATGATATCGCATAATATAGTATATTAAATTATATTAAATATTATAATATCAGTTAATATTATATATATGTATTATTACATGCATAATACATTAAATATAATATGTATTTATATATTATATTATAAATAAAAATATTACTAATATAATATAATTTAAGAGCTAGACTACACTTAAAAGCCTCAGAATCCAGTCAATTATCCTTGACAAAGGAGAATAAAAAAAGGCTACATTTAACATAGGAGCAGAGGTAACTGTATTTGTAGGACTTGACCATACTCCGCAACCAATCTGAATGTCAAATTTGGGAGCCATACCACCATCAACACTTTGAAAATAATTTCAATCATTTGTCAAAAAAAAAAAAAAGCGATTACAGTGTCTTAAAATGCATCAATAATCTAAGACACGGATCATAAGCTTGGAATACGACTCCAAACAACAGAAAGAGAGAAGAATGCTACGAAACTCACAAAGTATATCTGTAGGAAGTCGGGGAAAAAGTAAACAACACAGGAGAAGAAAGTTCACATGAATTGGCTCTGCAATAGCACCGAACGACTAAACAAATAAAGCTGAAATACCAATAAATCTCGTTGATTAAAAAAAAAAATTTCTGCTATATTACCAAATTTTCTATCCCCATTTTTCAAAATCATAATTTATACTGTCAAAACTTTTTGAATTTTAGTAACAAGATTATTGCCTATAATCTCAATATTCCACGACAAATCGTTTCCATAGTTTCAAATGTATCACACTAATGCCGTAATGCTTGAATTCTGGGTAGAATATATATTAAAAATTGACAAGACCAGAGGGGGAAAAAAAATCTAACCTCGTTAACATGAACACGGAATTTCCGGACGACACCGCCGGTCTTGATGTGGATGCTCCGGGGGAGGATCAGTTCCAGCCGCAGCTTGGGCAGTAGTTGCTGTTCTCGTCGAATCGGGCGGCCAGCACCACTAACGCGCTGCTACTCGACGACGCCATCTCCTGCGCCCTGATGGGCCAGGCCGCAGGAGCCTCACCTTGTTTTAGGCTCGCACTCGACGCCCAGCCCGACGTTCGTGAAAGATCAACGGCCTGATTGCAAGTCCTGCATTTTCTCCGTGCTAATCGAATGCGGAAGCGAAAGGGTCGAAACTGGAAATCACTGGTTCAATTGGCTGACGTGGCTTCTCCAAATCTGCCCCGTTGGTGCGCCTTGAAACCACCGCCAGAATTTTTTGAAAAAAAAATCGTTCCATCACCGTCTCAAACTGAAACTGAAGCAGACAATCGGAAGGCTTAATGAGTAAAACTAATGAACAAACCTGGAGAAGGTGCACGGCTGGAGTTCGTGGGCAATCAATCTCTCGTCACAGGCCACCTGGTTGGAGTAAAGTAATGATTGTGACGGCGTACGAGCGTGTGTGGCCCATGGCACCAAGCCTCAACTCCACCTCCCAACGATCCCACACCACCCTTTCTGCATTCCGAACGTCTCAAAACGCCAGTCTCCGAGGCTTCCCGCATTCCCAATCTCTTCCTCTCCAATTACTAACGCTACACCGCCCATCTCTATAAGTAACGCTGCCACAACATCCTCGCACTATCATCACGTACCCTTTACTTAACGCTAGTTCTAGGAGATGTCGGCTCTGCAAAAGCTTGTCGTCTGGTTCGTGATGGCGTTAATCCTCGTTGGGCTTGCCAATGCCCGCGAGCTTTCTCTCACGGAACCCGCCGGCATTAAGTCTCTCGAGGCCCGGCTTGCCACCAACGGGGGGCTGGTTGACTGCTGGAACGCGTTGCTAGAGCTGAAGTCATGCACCAATGAGATCGTGCTCTTCTTCTTGAACGGGGAGTCGTACTTGGGAGTGGACTGCTGCCACGCCATCCGAGTCATCACCAGCCACTGCTGGACCACCATGCTCCAGTCCATCGGCTTCACTACCCAGGAGGGCGACATTCTCCGAGGATACTGCGATGCCGAGGCCGCTCCTCCCTCTCCCGCCGCACTGCCTCCCCTTTCCACGCCATCTACTACCTCTTTGGTCGACGCCGCGCTCACGTTGGCCTAGCGCGTCACTGGGCCACAAGCGATGGGAGGGAGGGTCCTTCAACATTAGTTCTTGACTTCTTTCTTTATTTACTCTTATCATGTTGTTTTTATGTTAAAAAGTTCTACACTTTGTCTACTGTTATCACCGCTTCAATAATTTAAACACGATCCTCCTCCATCGATGCCTGTTTCTATTTGGTTCCATCCTTGCCCAGATTTTTAATTAATTTCTTCTTCTTTTTTTCCGACAGAGCCAAAACATAGTGGCTTTTAGTAGTTCCTCGCCCAAATGAAAGCCCCAGTAATAATTTTAAAACAAACTGATATGCTTCTCCAAACCAATGACCGAAATAGGGACGCTTTAATTCTTCGATGAAGCAAGCAAGTTTGGCATGGGAAAAGAAAGGGAGTAGATTGAGCTACTTGTGTCTCGTAGTAGATCAGAGGGCTTTCGTCGGCACGCGGACGAGGACGTCGACGGCCACGGTAGCTAGTGAAGAGGCCGCCTTCCCACACACGGCGGCTCATCAACTCAGCCATTGGACTCGCCGCCACCAGGATCCCCTCCTGCAAATTAAATTCCTTCCCGGAGACTCATGATCTCCGTTGGACTCGCTGCTGGAGAAGTCATCGTCGTCGGAAACCATCGGAGGCTGAATTCAGTTCAGATAAGACGGGGAAACCGCTGGATCCGGGGGATGGCTTCTGCGGCACCATCGGGAAAAGCTCCGCGGTGGGAGACGGCGCCGGATTTCTTCCCGGTGACACTATATCTGGGGTAATCGGAGACCCGATCGCCGGAGATATTCCTCTAGGCGCGATTCCAGGCTCCATCGGCGGCTGGATTCCATCCAGATCGGATGGGAAAACCGCCGCCGGAAGAGTGGGTCTCGATCCCCGAGATGGCACCCGAGTCGGCGTCTGCGGCACCATCAGGAAGAGCTCCGCGGTGGGAGACGGAGCCGGAGTCGGCTTCTCAGGCGGATCGGCGGACGGGTACGGAGGGAGACGGAGATCGGTCGAGTTCCTCTTGGGGAGGAACGGGTTTGCCGCAGGCCTCGTGGCGGTGGAGGACGAGGATGCCGGCAAGGCCGTGGACGGCGATGTCCTGTCCGTAGAAGATACCGGGGAGGAGGACAACGTCCACGCTGCCGGCGGTAACGAAGTCGGTGTCTGGGGGCTGGCGGCGGCGGGCGATGTTGCGGTGGGGGAGGACGGTAGGGAGGGGGAGCCGGGGGTTGGGGCACGGAGGGTGGAAAAAGGTGTTGGGGGGGAAGAGGGCAGGGTCGCTGGGGCGAAGAGAGTATAGGAGGAGTTGGGGCGGAGGAGGTCAAAGCAGAGGTCGGAGGCGGTGATGGGGTTGCCGAGGGGTGTAGCCAAGTGACCGGAGGGCGGAGATCGCGGCGTCGAGCTGGCGATTGGAGATCGAGTTCGCCGACTGGGGGAATTGCGGGAGGAGGAGGAGAGAGTTTGCGGCCGCCATGGTGAGTGGGAGAGAGAAGATGGTTCCTTGATTTCTGGTAGAAACTTTGGTGGCGGGTTTTGATATGATGGCTCCTGCGTATTTGCGGAGCGGCCGCCGAGCTGCTGGCGGGAATGAAGCTCAGTTCTGATGCTCCTCCGGGACATGATAAGCTTTCGATTTTGCGAATCGTCCAGGCCGTTGCCACCTTGAATCAGAGTATCAATAATCAAATGCTTCTTTCCTGCTTGCGTTTTTACGATCAGTCAATTCACCATTCACCGTTTATTCATTGATCAATGGCTGATGATTGATCCAACCCTTTAAAAAAAAGCTAGGTTGCGTTTAGTTTTCAATATTATTTTTTTATCATTTTTTATTTTCATTTTTCAAAATCAACTTTCATTTTCTATTTATTGGTTTCTAAAACATACATTTAATATGTATGAATAAATATTATTTTAAATTTTCAATTTTATCATAAATGAAAAATATATATAGGAGATACAATTGGCTCCTGAATTTTCAAATTTTCTATATTCTGCTTTCCATCCTTTTCTTAATTAAATAATTAAATAAAAGACAATGGATATACTTTTAAATCATTTTCACTATTCTATTATTTTAAAATTATATTTCAAAAAAATATATTTTTATTTTCAACCATCAATTTTTACAAGAATTATATATTTTTAACAAAATAATAATAATAATAATAAAGACTATTCTCAAATATGCACTTGATCTTTCTTTCGCCTTGTAATTCAGGGATGTATCATTGATCTTTACGTGGAACAATTTGTATCAATTGTTCCATCAAACTTGAGTTGGAATACGAAATGATCACAGAAAGGACTGACCTAAGAACTTACCATAAACTTCCCCTAAGAATCCAAACGATGAGATAGATGTCCTTCTGAAAAATTCACGGTGCAGGAATATCCAGCTCCAAATAAAGGTCTATTCACTCATTTGACATGAGAAATACGTACCAAACTTTTAATTCAAGCTCTTGCTCAATACTAAAAACCCTGTGATCAGAATTATCAATTACCCATGGAGGCCTAGCCAGTAACACTGGACTTGGCCCCGTGCCAGATCTCTACAACTACAGAAGTGTCAGTTTGATCATGCAACCAAATGGAGCGAGCAAGAATCATAGCCAGCAAAATACGAAAGCAATATAACATAAACTATTCCTCATAAAAGTACTTTGCCTGAATACTTTAGATCCATACTACAACAACCTCATGAAAATATATTCATCTCCAAGCACCCCCTCCAAAATTTGATATTTGAGGCAAGGAATGGTTTGCTGTCTTGCCGCTTTTAGAAGTGTTTTCCGTGACAATATAGCTCAACGGACATTAAATGATGCAAGCACTGCCATGTGTGAATGTGAATGAGATAAGCTCATCATCTTAACCTCACATATGTGACTTTTGTCTATCATCCACATCTTCATCACGTTCAACCTGTCATCAAAAAGGAATTGTTAGTCATGTATGAAGCAAATAAAACCGCAATTGTTCTATTGCAGGTACAAATGCACCATATTGATTCAACGTCAGCGTTGAAAATAGTGCAAACCAGAGGGAATTAGAGGGAAAAAAAAAAAACAATTGATCAAGTAATACCCACCAAAAATAACAGGTTAAATTGAGGGCACTGGAACAAGGGGAAATGAACGAGATATTAAGGCCATAAGGCCATGTGCAACCAAGACCAGAGATGCTTCAAGTATGGCAAAAACTCCAGCTCATGTAGAAGGTTCTGGAAAGAAGGCTATACTTCTAATAAAACAAATAGGAACCGTGAAAGGAGGATTCACATACAGAAGGAAGGGGGAGAGGGAGGATGTGGAGCTCCTTTTTTTTTTTTAACAGTCCTTCAGGTTGATTCTACTTAGATCCACAATGGAACAGGTCCAGTACAAGAATCTCTCTTGTTTAGCGGTATGATATTCTAAACAATATAAATACAAGTAAGATGATACGGCTTCCAAGTTACCTCAATAAGTACCCTCCCCTTTCTTTTCACCTTTGTTCCTGAATCAGACCCAGACCCTCTTCGCATTTTCTTCACAACTGGTTGATCAGACAGATCAATTTCTTCATCATCCTCATTCACGCCATCTGCATCAACAAATGACATTAATACAAACATACAGACAATGATGAATTTGATTGAGTTGATCCCAATGTAGTAAAGTTAATCGAATGATAGAGGTCTTCAGCTTTTAATTTTTAAAAATTTTCCTGGTGGTGACTAAGTCTTGGAAATCAGTAGATTATAACACAAGGTCATTTATATTTTTCCTTCCTTTTATTGATAATCTATTCTGACCTCTAGTATTGCAGCTTATTGCTGCAGTTTTAGTAACCATAACAATTGGCTGCATAATTCGGTATTTGAATGTGAAGGTGACCAGTTTTCCACCAGCAGCAGCAGCAATGGAGTTTCAGTAAACAGGAGTTACAATAAAAATTCCTTTTCATATATTTAATAGTATTATAAATAATCTGAGATTTCTTTACCATAATCATCTTCCTTCAAAGACTCGTCCTTTACAAATCCACCAAAGTCTTCAATGTCCTCTTCCTCTTCAAGTTCATCGTAGCCTTCAACATACTCAACTTCAGGTTCCTGGTTGCTCAAAAACATGTATGCAAATTATATATGGTCACTGAAACAAAAGAACAAGTCACAAATAGAATAGGCTATCCAAAACCATACTTCTTCTTCTTCTTCACCACTCGGCTGGAGCCCCTCCATTTCAAGGACATTATTATATGCCTCAACAGGATAGTTGTATATGTCGCCATAAACACCTTTCTTTAGACGCTCCAACAATTCATTCTCAATACTCTGGGAACACAGTTCAAGAAATATTAAACAGCTGATACAGCAAAACAGGATGGCAAACTTTGAGTTACAGGAGGCTGTAAGGGAAAAACCTTATCCAGAACTGCAGCCTTCTCAGCTTTTTCCTCCCTCCTAGCCTCTCTTTTCTTCTCTTTTCTAGGCACCGTCATTATCTTCTCCCTATAAATAAAAGGAAACAAGCAACAATTGAAATATTTGAGGAGAACGAAATTGCACCAAAAGATAAGATTGCATAATCATCTCGCACAAACCAGTTGAAACCGGGTAGCATGAATTTTGATGATCCTCACAACTGATTTACTTAAGATACCAATATACTATCTACAGTAAAAGAAAGGTATTCTTATGCGTAAGGTTCCTATCACTGTAAGATCTGAGGAGGGTCTAATGTGCACGGCCTTACCCAACATTTAGAGAAGCTGTTTTCATGTTATGAACTTATGACACCAAGGCCACAATGGAACAACCTCGCCATTACACAAAGCCTGACCTCTAATATATCTCTACCGTACTACTACCATATTCTGAAATAATAATGATGACTTGACAAGTCTTTTCGCACTGTTGGCAAGAAAAACAGTGTTATTCCAGCATTAATATGGAGATGGCATAGGCCTTGGATCACAATTGCTTAAAATTTTTCCTCTACAAAGAGTTTCAGGATTTGTCATCCAGCATTCCTTAGAATAAGATGGGTTGACAAAGGTTTTATCTCAAGTTCATATGACATGCTTTTGTATTCTTTCAAGCAAGTTTGAAGTTCAAGGTGAAAAAGAGAATTTTTATGTAAGGTGGAAAAGCAAAGCTTATGATGGACTAAACATATTGATTCTTTATCACGCACTTCCCACCTTAAAATTTTTGTTGATTACTCAAATTTTCATACGTTCCTCCAGAAGTTTGATATTAAATGGGAAATTCATTTTTGTATAAATTTTATATCCAATGGCACAAGATGGTATAGCAGTTTGCAGCTTAAGAACCTCAAAATGCTACGTAGGGTGATGCTGATAGATTAGACCAATTGCGTCAGGGACTCATGATTCATGTTTCTAGGGTATAGTTTTTTTCCTCACTACTTCTTATGCACCAACTTCCTGCAAAACAATCAGAAGTGGCAAGAACTTGACTTCAGTATGGCAAAACAAACACCAGACTAGAACTCAAGTTCCAAAAACCCAAGTTCAGACACATCTGACACTTATGAGCAAACAAGCACAACCTTAGGTTATCTCAACATCATTTTGCACATGGCATTCATACCTTCTGTGAGCACCACTTTTCAGTTAAGTGCTGGAAATCAACATAAGCTTTTAAATGGAAGGTAATTCAACTACAAAAGGGGGAGCACAAATTCCATGTTTAAAGAAGTGCATATTCGACTCAAAAGAATGATATCAGTACCAGATAGTTCATGCCCCCAAGGCATCAACCTGAAGAAGAAAGTATGAGTCATTTTTTCTTTCAAAATCATGAAATTGAAGTGATTATGCCAAAACATGATCAAGAAAGGTGCAGGGCAAGAAGTTCAAGATGAAGACAGCTTCATCAGGCACCTGCTGAAGAATGAAGATACAAGAACAAGGATTTGGGTTGAATATTGACAGATGCGGAGAAAAGAATGAAAAGGCATTTGATGGGCCTAGTACTGCAAAAACTAGCAGACTAGAGAACAGTATATGAATTCTGAAAATGCCTGAATTGCCACAAAAGAAGCCAGACATCTGGTACTCAAATTATAAATTGAATACTAGCACTACTTTGATATCAAACTGGTACCCTATACATGTCAATGTGCAAGTCCAGGGAAAAGAAAGAAAGCTGACAACAAGAAAGAACATGTAGTTAAGCACGCAGATGAGCAAGGAGTTACACCACATTTCATCCAAATCAAAACTGGGCAGCGAATGAACTGTGGAGATTGGAAAGTAGGGCAATCTTCGATACCATGGAAGCATGTTATTGGATCATAGACTTTTCCTCTTGGTGAACTTGCCTGGAAATAACTTCAAAGGAGACCAAAATAGTTGGTTCATGCTTCCTATCTTGGTTGGAAAGGGAAGACAATCTTATAGCGCAAGCACTCATTAGAAGAACATGCTAATAACAGGTTGACATATAAGACCCATATTTAAACCCTATATTGAAAAGGACATGCATGAAGAGATAAAGAATGGTCTATGTCAAACACCCAAACATACAACACACAGCTCACAGAGCACAAATATGACTCACATGTCAAACCTATATTGAATAATATATTTATAAGATGTCCAAATTCATAGAATATAATAGATTATAAATGGAAAGCATGTTAAACATTAGCTAATAATCTACAAGCGAAAAAAAGGAGCATCAATGATCATAGACAACATGGTGAATAGGATTTGCAGTGCCACTGTTCCATTATAAGAAAAGCTTACACACACCTTCATATAGGAAATCAAAAATAAGGTTTCTGCTTAGAACATTGAATAGTCGTTATAATTCCTAACATGAATAATATATCCGCACATGGAAAATAGCATCTAAAACTTTCAAAAGCTGAGGAGAAAATCTCTAACAAAAATTCATACCTCACTTTCAACTGGAGCTTCCTCATACGGATCCGATATTGAGTCATTTTCGTGAGACGTTGCTTGATTTTATGCACAAGTAACTTCGGCCAATATTCCTGCCAAAACAAGTTATTATTCTAAAGCCTACATATCCTATCAGGATTATTAGTGATTTAGCGTAGCATACCAGGTGTTTGTCAATGGTTTCTAGTGCCTTCTCATAATTTCTGGGCAGCTTAACCTTTTCCCACAATTCATTTGGTTTATGAGCCCTTTCAATAGTTTTCATGTATAAGTAAAAAACCCCTGCACAAGGCACCAAGTCAAGACAAAAGGGAACAAACCTACGTGTGCGATAAGGGCGAGAGAAAACTGCCGTATCCCCCTTGCAACCAATCAACAACAACAAACAAGAAAACCACTTTTTAATCAGAAAAAAATAGGCCTTATCCAATTTATTCTGACCCTTGAAATATGATTCCTCTTCCTAATAAGGCTACATTCTTTGACAATAGAAAGATTTTGAAACCTTCCAACAACTCTCCTTCCTAAGACCTCCTTTGGCTTTTATTCCAGGTGAGAAAGCTTCTGATAAGGTTATTTGGCTCTTAAAAGCCAAAGGTTATTCATAGCAGTTGTGATTTTCTTTTCTCTGATTTCTGCAGAGCAATAGTTGACCAATATCAACAAAGCCTTGCATGTCTTCACATGTTTAGGCAATCCAATAAGAGGAACTCTAAGGAGGCTGAAACAAGCTAATAAGATGATTGAAAGCATTACAGCTTCATTCTTTGGGAGGTATCAAAGTGACTTGAGAATCTACATTTTTCTAATAAAATGTTACCCATGCAATACTTAGATAGGAATATAATTTATTCATATTCTTTTATACATTGAAAAGTGACTCTAGTATCTGTTACCCATATTCTTTTACATTATAACTTTCACACCCTTTGTACTACTAGACCTACTTTGCACGCTAATTATATACCATTTCTCAATAATTGAAGCTCAATTTTTTCTTATCAAACTATATTTTTAGTCATACTTTAAATATATATATATATATATATACACACACACATTAATCATATATAAATTTTATTTTTTAAATAAAAATAAATTTTTGTAATTGATATTTACTTATTAAATAACAGCATTATATCCCTTGATAAAACATAGAGTATATCATAAGAGGATATTTTTATTTTAATTATGCAATTTTTTACATTGTCTTCTTAACTTTTTCTTTTCAAAATGCATCGAGAGTAAAAGGCAAGTGAAAGAAAGAATCAAGAAGTATTAATAGAAAGAAGAATCATGATCATGCAGGAATATTTTAGAAAATTAAAAAAATAAATATTTTACATAATACATGGGAAACTAATTTAGATATCTCCTGGATGGCTAAGTGTTATCCTTAATTTGATAGGTAAATAATAACTTACGAATGCAACTTATCCTTTTGACTTTTTTTATCAAAGCAAAAGAACATGGATAAGTTTCGATGAGAAAGTTGACCAACTTTTCCATCAATTTTTTTCACCAAAGAATGGAGCCATATGGTGATAAAGAAGCTCACAGATCATAATCATTGGGATGCAAATTAGAGAACAAAAAAAAGAATGTGTATAGAAAATGAAACAAATCTTGAGTAGATGTCCTGATATGATAAAATGTGCCAGACGTATAGATATTCGCCTACCTTTGAAAAGATGTTTGAGTTCAATAGGACATCAAATATGTGCCTTTTTTAGTATAAAAAAGTGAACTCAACTCAACTCAACTCATCGAAGCCTTTTCTCAACTACAAGGGGTCGGATACATGAATCTGCTTCCTCTACTCTACTCTATTTAGGATCAAGTAGACATTTAAATTACAAATAGTTATATCTTTTTTAATTATTTATGCCCATGTTAGTTTAATTCTACCTCTACCTCTATCTTTATCATGAATTGTTAAAAGATCACTCTTTCTAACTGGAGCATCTAAAGGTCTATGTTGTATATGCCCAAACCACCATAATCGATTTTTTCTCATTTTATCTTCAATTGGAGCTACTCCTATCATTTCTCTTATATGTTTATATCTAATTCTATCTTTTAAAGTTTTATCACACTTAATTTATTCACATATTGTTTTAATATTGCCCAACACTCTATTCCATATAGCATAGCTGGTCTAATAGCAATTTTATAGAATTTTTTCAATTTTAATGGAATGTGCCGATCATACAATACTCGCAAAGCACTCCTCCACTTACTCCATCCTGCTTTAACTCTATAATTCACATCTTCACCTATTTTACTTTCTTGCTAAATAATTGATCCCAAATACCTAAAATTTTCACTCCTTGATATCTCTTGGCTTGCAATCTTTACTATTTCTTCATTTGTATTTCTACTCCCACTAAAATTATATTTCATGTATAAAGTTTTAGTTCTACTAATTTTAAAACCTTTAAATTCTAAAGCATTTTTCCAAATCTCTAGCTTAACATTTACTCCAAATTTAGTTTCATCAATCAACACTATATTATCTGCAAATAACATACACCATGGGATATCATTTTGAATATGTTTGATTAATTCATCCATAACTAATACAAAAAGATACGGACTTAAGGCAGATCCCTGATATAAACCTACAATAATTGGAGTATAAAAAAGTGAAATAGTTAGATTTTTAATTTTAAAAACACAATCAAAAGAAGGAAATTCATGTTAACAAGACATTATATATAATTACCACATTCTTTTCCAAGGAAAACATTAAACCATAGCTATATGGTTAAGGAACAGTTGTCTGGGATATATGTTCACTCTTTGTTGAGCAAATAAGACTTGTCCAAATTATTAACTATATCTAGTTTAGTTTAGATTAAGATTTGGTTAGAGGTGCCCTGCCGATTAGCATATTTCTAATCAATGGTTGGAGTTAACTTGATCAGGGGTCACGATTAGTTTCCTTCTTCAATTTTAAATATAACTTAGAAAGTTTGAGGACAATCACAGAAAAATAGAATTTCATATAATTCTTCAATATGCAATTTGTTATTTAATTTCACTTCTTCCTCAACTATTCGTTTCTTTCTATTATAATGTATCTTACCTTTGCTGCTGTTTTAAACTCTTCAAGATGTAAATGATCCCCTTGGAGGAGATTGTCTAATAAACTAGACACATTTAAAATATCCCTTGAAATATGAAGTCCTACAATGCACCAAAGCATTAAGGAGTAAGCTCCCATATAGACCTTTCACCCTTGAGTTCATGCCTACTTATTTTGATTTCCCATAAAAAAAACCATGCTGCATTACCCAATCTCAAGAGGAAGCCTCTAATAAAAGAGTTCTATTTGCATGCATGAAGTTCATAATCTTTGATCCACCAATTCTGAGCTAAAATGTAAATGCACGGCTTCAAACTTTTTAAATGACTACAAATCACAAGCTCCATTGCCCACCTTCCAGTAACGAATTATAGTTAATATTAAAATCAAGAAATTGCTTAATCATAAAAGCTGTAATATTACTTCAATTAACTCTTCAAATCAAGCACTGCAATTCAAGTAATGCTCTTGCATTTCCTTCGAGACTAACATTCTTCCTGTCTTCAACAGTGCGTTTACAAAAGGATTTGACAGGTACAAGAAGAGTAGGAATGTGGTGATTCAAGTTGAAATAGACATGAACCAGCATCAAAAAACTAATATTCATAGAACTTCATATATGTAAAGTCTACACTTGTTGAAAGTAAAGACTATCAACTCTTCCAAATGTTTATATGATATAAGCATCAAAATTCTTGTGTGTGCACATGATTGCATGACAACGAAATCAAGCTAAGTCTTTACGGCAATGCAAAATTTCACGTGGAATTAAAAAAAAATTATTTATTAGCGAATGACACAGACTGGATGTGGTAAAGCGGAAATTTAAAGTTGGGGAGATGGAATTGGAGACCTTCGTGATCACGAATAGTAGCATAACGGCTGTTGGCAAGGGGGCACGAGCTTCGATTGCAGATGCCTGTAACGTTGTATGGATTTCTACAGAAAATCCCAGTCGTGATTCTACACAACATCAAGTGTTAAACATCTGTGAAAAAAACGGGGGCAAAAGATCGACGACACAGAGACGAATAGTGCTCCAATCAAAACGAAGAAACATTAGCTGTACCGAAACTGAGAGGAGTAGAGGGAGATGGAAGTGATTACTTGGCCATGAAGCTGCAGTGGTTGTGCCTGATTACTTGCCATATTACCTCGTCGTGCTGCATCTCCGGAGCTCGACTTCGATTTCTCTAGGGTTTTGATCCAAGATGAAGGGACTAGAGTCAAGAAATTGAGGTTTCAGAAAGATTTGCGATTCCTTTTTATTCGAATCCACTTGATTAGGGTTTAAGGTAGCAGGGGCTTTGGCGTGCGGTTGACAGAGCGGAGAGGGGAAGCCGTGCGTGCGGCGGCGAGCGAGTCCTCAATTCGCCCAGAGCTGGAAGCCAGGGCCGATCTCCACCCGGACCGGGATGAGCCGCCCAAAATAAATACGGCTCGGTTAAAAGCTGCAGAGTTGATGAAGTTTTCGTGCCAACCCGAACCCGGCCCGGTTACCAATGGAGGGATGAAATGATGTGGGAAAAATAAATTAAATACAAAATCTCAATAGTTTTTATCATTATGTGAATAAAATATGGAGCCCCCATCTCATTAAAATCTTTAAAAAAAAAGTGTATATATACACACACATTACCCTATCTTAACATCATTACATCAATTAGCAAAATAATTTTTATTTTCAATTATCTTCAACTTTCTTCTCATAAGCAAAATTCACCGATCTTCATATCTTATGCAAATCATGTATAACAATCTAAAATGCCTAATAAGAAATCTTGGCACAATGTTTCTTTAACCAAACTTTTTTTTTTCCTCCTTCCATTGAATATCCTAATCCTCTTCATTGATTTCAAATTAGTGTCATATTGCATCTCACCGTAATTCTTCATATTATTTTTGATGTTTGGCTAAGGATGTCACACTTAAAAAATCTCAAATAAAGCAGTGTGCTTATTAATTATTCAACCATAAGATGAGCAAAATATATTTTAACTTAGCTTTAAAAGAGAATACGGGCAAGGTCATATACCCTTTCATGAGCTTAAAGTTACAGAAAAGATCTTCATCGAAAAAATAAAGTATATAAAAATAATTTGACACAACATATTTATTTTTTTTAAATAACAATAATGTAGTTCAAGGTACATACAAAGCCAAGAATAGTTCATCATATGCTAGCAATTTAAAAGATTTTCTTTTCATCTATGGGTCTCCAAGTGGAATGGTTCAATAATATTACGAATATATATTTCTTAATAAATAATATAAGTAATGATTGATATTTATTTAGTTATTATTGATATTGAATTTGTTATGTGAGAAGGTTTATATATAAGATTTCTACCTAGATATGCATATTTATTATATATAAAAATATATCCAATCTTTATATTATTCATTTGGTAAAAATTTTAAAATTAAAAGTTCAAAAAAGAGGTGAAAAAAGAATTAAAATAAAATAAGATCATTGACATAAAAATTTATAAACTTTAGAATATATAAAATAATTTTTATATTACAATGCTACATTTAAAAAGTGATAAGTGCTTCTAACTCTCATCTTAACACTTGAATGCCATCACAACTCTATCACTAAATTAACAAGTCAATAAAAAGGGTTCGTTATTGCAGTGTTATTTGCATTGATACTCGTGGATCATGGAGTTGGTGCAATAACTTCAAATTAAATTTAATTGGTAAGAAATTTCACCCTTCTAAAAGATTTTTTTGGTACGCTAAATTGCTAATTTAAGTATCTTATGATTTCATGATATCTTAAGTTATCTAGCTATTAGGTTTCACCTAAGGGTCTCTTTGGATGTTTGAAGGGAGAAGAAGGAGAAGATGAATGATGAGAAAAGAAAGGAAGGAAAAGGGAGGAAAGTAAGGATTATTATCTTCTTATTGAAAATAAAAAGGAACAAAGAGAATAAATTAAATTAATCTTGTTTGAATGGAGAAGAAGAAGATTCAACTCAACTCATCTAAGCCTTTTCTTAACTATATGGGGTTGACTACATGAATATGCTTTCTAGCGTAAAACTCCATTAGGTTCCCTAAAATAAAAAGAAAAGAAAAAAGGAAAAAAAAATTATGTTTATAAAATTATGAACATATTTTGAAATAAATTTAAATTATTTATAGAAATAAAATTGAAAAGATGAGACAAAAAATTATAAACTTATTTTCTTTTCTTTCTTACCTTCCAAATTAAATAGTAAAACAAATTTAACTTATTGATAATCAAGTAGCGGGATAACTGACCCCATTCCCCTCTCCTTACTTTTTTTCTCTCTTCCAACCAAGGATTTATAAAACTATTTCTCTTTTTTTTCCATCCAACGTACCCTAAACAATTCAACACAATCTAAAAAGGATGAACTTAATGAAAACACTTGATTTGAATGCTACACGTAAAGCTTACTGTATAAAATAGGTAGTCATATTTAAAAATCAATCCTCTCCTTATTTTCACGGTATTGTACAAACTACAGCTAATTGTTTTTGTAAATAATCATAATTAAATTTGTGAAAAACACATGAAAATTTGCCAAAATTTCTCTCTTTTTTAAAAATTTTTATATGTGTGTGCAAATTAATATAGATATATATGCACATATTTTTGCATTAAAATCTAGTTGTTGAACCAGTGGAGACCATTTGGTTCATGATATCTATCTTAATAATATAAGATTATTATGTAAATTACTATATTTGATAATTAGATAAGGTAATTTGAAAGGTAATGTTTCATCCTTGATAATCGAAGATTATCATTGTTGGGAATTGTATCCTAAAGCCAATCATTTGATGATTGTGCTGATGTAAATTGTATATAAATTGATATATTAATAAAAGTTATTTGGCAGTTTATTCATTACAAGAACATCTTCTTAAAACTCCTAATAGTAATAAAGCCCTCAGAATCTTCCTTCACGATAAAGGAGGATTTATTTTTGAAGGTCCTTAAAAGAGTTTGCGACCAAATGATACTATGATAGGGCATAGTACTATCAATTATAGGACGTTGTATATCATATTTGTTGGTTGTCCTCTTAACCAAGGAGTGTAGAGACACTGGTATGACATACAGGTGAAAGTGTAGGGCACATTTCACCGAACGTGACTCATTTTAGATACTCTACTGTCAAGAATTAATCCAAGAAGATATAGGTATAAGTATCCTTCAGACCTGAAGATCACAACTAGTGGCTTACAAGAAACTCATTGTACTTAGGTGCCGACCATCTGGATTTCTAATCCAGCTACGAAAGGTTACTGGGTGCAGTCAAGTACTTATGGTAGTCAGTTGTGAATCAAGATGGAATTTGACCTATCCCATTAAAAGAAGAAATGCTTGTGTTTCAATTTAGCAAGACCTTGGCCAAGGCACTTCATGTGAAAGTCACATGATCACTAAAATTGAAATCACTTTATGGATTTGCTGTTTAGAGTTGACAGGCTCTTAAGCCATCCTTAGCATTTGTGGTCAAGAGGATGAATTATACGGTAACTGTTTCTTAGGGTTCTTGGAGTTTGCTCGGCAACTCTTCGACCTATCCGGACGTCGGGTTCATTGCTAGATGGGCACATCGATTAGTATAGAAAATTGTTTCTATGCTACCGGCTTAGGTTCGACCTAGAGAATCACACGCATAGAAGTTTCCTAGATGATCTATTTGCTGATCAACGATTGAGAATCGTATATGATTTAATTAATCAATTTGATTGATTGAATTATCTCAATTGGATTAAGTACAAGTGAATAAGATTCAATTTGGTTTAAGTCTATTAGAAGGACTAATCAATTTCAAATATTGATTTGAAATTAGATTTGATTTGGATTTAAATAGATTCAGGATTAGCCAAATTTGATTTGGGCTAGGACCATGATCTATATTGGTTTAATCCAATAAATTCAAATTAGCTTAAAACCAAAAATTCAAACCCCATGTGTGAAAAAGGTTTTCTCGCATGATGAGATAACTAAAATCTCATCTCATGAGAAATTAAATTCTCATGCAAATTTAATTTATAACTTTTAGTCTTCTTCAAATGATTCCCAAGTTTAAGAAAAATAAATTTTGCTAAAATGCCTCTTTGGAAGAGCACTCCACAACTCTCCGTGCATTGATAAGTGTGTGAATTAATGTGCCTCTTTGGAAGAGCACTCTACACAACTCTCCGTGCATTAACAAGCGTGTGAATTAATGTGCCTCTTTGGAAGAGCACTCACATAACTCTTCATGCATTGATAAGTGTGTGAATTTAATATCTCTTTGGTTTTCACAAAAACAGGAATTCTAAATGTTAGAATTCAATAGGCTGGCTAATATAAAACTATAAATAGAGGACATCCCTCACCAGATAACACAACACAAGATCAAAAGAGATCAAAAAATTCTAAACAGTTAGAACCAAGTGTTATAGTTCTAAGAGTTAGAACAGAAAATTCTGGTGTGATTTTAGTGTTAGCAAAGCTTGGTGGATCTTGGAGGAAGATTCAAGTGGAAAAATTCAAGATCAGCAAAATTATTTTTCTGCGAGCTAGCACTTCCGGAAATCGATCATTGGGGCTTCGCATGGACAATACTAGAGGCCGGTCAATTGAACGGCTGCAGAGCACAAAGGATTTACCTACTGTTCTTAAGGTGAGTGATTTGATCCTTAGATCTTAAGGCAGGCTTCAAGATGAGTAGTATGACTTCTCATCTTGAAGATTAAGATATGATCTTAATTATTTAATTTATATGCAATACTTAGATCAAACGATCTTATAATATAAGGCAAAGATATGATCAATGCAAGAAAGATTAATATGTAATCTTTAAATTCCCGCATTGATAATTGTTATCAAATTTTAAAATATGCATGCCTCGGGGATTAACTCTCCCAATAATCATAACTTATGATAATCTAATTTTCTTTTAAAAAAGGATATGAAAAATTACCAAAGAATGGTAATCTTAAATTACGCCGTTGAATTCTATAAATATGTAATAATATTAATATTTAATATTTAAATATAATACACAATATTTAAATATTACATCTTTAATATTAAAATTATTTAAAAATAACTAATGATAGTTTTTTTTAATATCCATTTAATAATATTTACATATTTAATATTAATATATAATAATATATATTATATTAATATTAAATTTAAATATTATTATAATGTTTCAATATTTGAAACTAAACATTAAAATTTAAATTATTAATCTTTATGACCATTGACCATCTTGCATATTAAACTATTATATAATATATTATTAAATATTTACATATTATATATTAATACATATTATATAATGAGATATTTAATTATATGACATTATATTATATTATATTGTATATTATAAATATTTAAATATATAATAATTCTAAAATTAGTTTATAAAAATCTTGATTTTTATCCAAATATTTTATATTTAGTGAAAAGAAGGGGGTCCGTTTAAAAGATAAAAAATATTTATAATAAATTTAAATAAATTTAAAATATACTAAATTAATTATTATATTTTATTATTACGAATCAAATATAATAATTTTCTATAGAATCTAGTTACCAAGTGCAACATTAAGTATCGTGGTAATTAATGTGAATCAAACACCCGCGTAACTGGGTTCCTTCATACAACCATGAAGGTTCGAGGAATAAGGTTGCGGGCTTGCGGAATAATTCAAAGGTTAATCCTTGGGGCCTGAAACACCAGTGTTGGAAGGGCTAAGGTTTTTCTAGTCTCTTCATTCTGACTGTGGCACCTGGGTTCATGCATGAAATATTCTGATGGAATAGAGTCCCGCATGGACCTAGTTATCGGCAAAGCCCTCCTTTCCCTTTTTTGTAAAAAAAAAAAAATTACGGTGAATCAAACAGCAAGCCAAATCTCGCGGCAATAACGTGCCTCAACTCAGAGACATTTCAGTCCCTAAATCAACCCGATCAAGTGTTAATCAACCGTTGATTCCCGACACAAGAGGGGAAATCCAACCCATACCGAGCGTAATGTCGTCGTACAAGAAAATACAAAGCCCAGCCTTCCGCGTTCACTGTCACGTACCAAAGGCGATAAAAAAGAAAAAAACCCAAACACGCGACAGCGAACCATCGTTCGCTTCGCTGATAAAATCTTCGGGGAACTTGGCGAGGAACAGTGGAGGGAGATAGCTTAGAAGCCCTAGGAAATGGCGGTCTGCTCCACGGCAGTTGCAGCGCCCTCGTCGTGCAATCTCCGCCGTTCCATCTCTCTGGAACCGTCCAAGCTCTCCGCCTTAAGATCGCTGCAGTTGACGCCGCTCCGCCGCCTCCGGGCGAGGAGCGGGAGGCTCTCCGCGCTTCCTCAGCGCCGGATAATTCCCCAGGTGTCCGATTGTTTCCTTTTATATTCAGTCTTTCGAACTGGAATCAATCATCTGTGGTTTTTAATTGCCTCCATTTGCACTGTACTGCTGTGATTTGAAGATAAATAGTGTCTGTAATCTGATTAACAATGTAGATTAGAAAAAGAATAGAAGAAGATTGGGGGACGGGTTGCGTATCTAGGATTAAATTATTGTTCAAAATGAGCGCTTGCTAGTGTTTAATTGACCTCTTTTATAATATACTTTCCTATCTATGGGCAGTCAAGTTCAGTTTGACAAGAAAATTAGTACTCTAATGGCCCGTTCATATAAATTAACTTTTTAGCTATTGGTAACTTTGTGTATATGTGTGTACGTTCATGATGGGGCCAATAAGCCCCATGGGTAACGGTAATCTTATCAGAGTCGGACCAGTCATTTTTGGAGTCAGCCTCGGAAAGGCATCCTCTCGGCCTCAGCCAGACAGCCCCTTGGCCTCGAGAAGACACCCCCTCGCCTCAGCAAGATAGCCCCTCGTTTCAAAAAGATATCCCTTCGGCTTCAGCCAGACAACCCTTTGTCTCGGGAAGATACCTCCTCGGCCTTAATCAGACAGTCCCTCAGTCTCGGGAAGACACCCCTTGGCCTCAGCATAAGCAGTGCTCGGCCATAGTGCTCGGCCATGGTGAACAGTGCTCGACCTCTTTCCCACGGCCTTGGCATCAACAGTACTCGGTCTCGGCATGAACAGTGCTCAGCCATGAACAGTACCAGCCTCGGCATGAACATTGCTCAGCCTCGACATGAACAGTGCTCGGCCTCTTCCCCTCGGCTTCGGCATGAACAGTGCTCGACTTCGCATAAATAGTGCTCGGCCATGAACAGTGCTCGGCCTCGGCATGAACAGTGCTCGGCCTCGGCATGAACAGTGCCATGCAAGTGTTCATCCGCGGCCTTCTCTGAAGCTCATCCAAGGGCATGAACAGTGCCATGCACGTACTCTATAATCAATGCTTACAAGGGATAGAGCCGGCTTTAACTCAAATTTCATCTTTTGCCTCAGCGGCTGTACTTTGGGGCCCACGTGCTTAACTTTATCGTCCATCATTGTCCACACAAGGCAACGGAAGTGTAGCATGGGGGACGCATCTGGCAAACGCCGTAACGGTCGGTCACGCCGTGCAGCAGCCTGCAACAGCTATCCAAATCAAGCAGTACCTACCAACTATGCAGCCATCCATATTTGATGTGATATGATCTGCACTTCTGACATGCCACTAAGAAGCAAGCCCTGACATTGCTGCCATTGCTGCCACCATCATAAATGTTTGACAAGTATCATGTCCCAAGTCTCACAGACTCCAAGCATCAATGAAATGGGTAAGAGGGATCCCCGATGAGGTAATTGATAACTCACTACACTCCTAAATGCTCATTCTCGCTCATAGAGAGCACAACTCTAAGCCTTTCTCTCTTTTTTCTTTCGAGTTTTCTCAAGCTCGTGGCTGTTGCCTAGAGCACTGACTTGAGTGTTGGAGGGTTCTCGCCAGAATTTTCGGTCTTCGGAACTTGTTTGCAGGCTCCCAAGCGCAAGAAGCTCGCCGAAGGATCCTGAGCTCACTGGAGGAGGCGATCGGACGCTCACGGACGTTCGAGGACATTGATTTGGCATCAACAGATTGGCGCGCCAGGAAGGAGGAGAGAATAGAGCTCTGTGACACTAATCTACAAGCCCTCGTTCTCTCTACGACAACAATAGTGAATAAAAAAGATGGTGATGATAAAGACCTAAGAGGCTTTCGCCAGTAACGCTGGGGGGCACCCTCAACGAGCTGAACAACAGAAGGCTGGCTCTCTGTTCATCATCGTCACTATCTCAAACCATTCAGGCAAAACAACATGCCACCCTCGCCCTGCAAATTTGAGCATTAATGGAAGCTGTCCAAAAGCTTCAGAAAAAGTATTTTACGGCCACACAGTAGCTAGTAAGAGCTTTGCTCCCTCTTTAGTTGCTGTTCCAGCCAGTTATCATCCATCTCGCGGGAGATCTCCCCAGCGAGAGGCTCACCGCCAGCTCACTAGCATCTTCAAGCTCAAAAGTAAGAGCTCACTAGCAAGAACATCACTGCTAGCCGTCCAAACGGCCTCCTCTCCTACGGACGGTGATGCGGGGTGGCCCAAGCAAGGGCGCCAACACCTTCACTCCAATTAACTTGCTTTTCGGGAGGGCAGACCACCAACAGGCTTATGTATCCAAATCAACATAATGTGATAAATTTCTTTAAAGGCACTTCATAATAATAGCCTCTTTCACTCAGACAGTTGTAATTCACAAGAGGCATGCGACCCCAAGGCTATCTTCGATCGATAGGAGTTGATCGGCACTCCTTGGCCGCTTTTTTTTTCTCCCTCCAAATCATCCGTATCAAGTGCCACATCATCATCATCACCTGCCATATCTTTCTGGTCGGGTTCCCTCTAAGAAGCAAGGTTCTGGCCTGGCTGTGCGGGGGAAGGATCGAGGACATGGTCCAAATCCCAGCCTAGTGCCATGCCATGCAAACTTAAATGAACAAGATTTAATATATGAAGGGAAGGAAGCTTGGTGCCAGTGAAGGACAAAGAGAGGACATTGGGTGGAGGGGTCATTATGACCTTCCATTTCATGTACTTGGATGTTAGGGCTCCATTAATGCCAAAAGAGACCAACAATGCTGGTCTTCTCCGCTCTCGAGTAGTCTTCTTCGCCTTCGCAAAATACCCCAATCCAGCACCAAAAAAGCTGGGAAAAGCTCTGTTCTGACTCCATGCCAACCCCCAGCGTCATCGAACACGACGCAAAGGCCAAAAAGCTACAAAAGCTAAGTACACTATACTTTGAGAAAAGCTTCTTTTCATTAATACTTGTATGCATTGCAGAAAGACCAACTCCAGCATCGGCACCTAAGCCCGAGGCTAGCTCGGCACCAAAGACCAACTCCAGCATCGACACCTAAGCCCGAGGCCAGCTCGGCACCAAAGACCGACTCCAGCATCGGTACCCAAGCCCGAGGCCAGCTCGACACCAAAGATCGACTCCAGTATCGGCAATAAAGATCATTGGCATAAAGAAAAAAAGGCATCTAATCCTAGTCTATGCACCCTCAGGTCACCCTTCGGGGTCAAAAGGCATCTGAGCCTGATTCACGCACCCTCAGATCACACTCCGAGGTTAAAAGGTACCTGACGATTCTCAACTCTCAAGTCACCCTCTGAGGCTAAAAGGCATCTGACGACTCTCAACTCTCAGGTCATCCTTGGAGTTAAAAGGCACCTGACGACTCTCAACTCTCAGGTCATCCGGGGCTAAAAGACACCTGATGACTCAACTCTCAGATCACCCTCCGAGGTTAAAAGGCATCAGACGACTCTCAACTCTCAGGTCATCCTTCGGAGTTAAAAGGCACCTGACGATTCTCAACTCTCAGGTCACTCTCCGGGGTTAAAAGGCATCCAACGACTCTCAACTCTCAGGTCACCCTTCGAGGTTAAAAGACACCTAACGACTCTCAACTCTCAGGTCACCCTCCAGGGCTAAAAGGCACCTGACGACTCTCAACTCTCAGGTCACCCTTCGGGATTAAAAGGCACTGACGACTCTCAACTCTCAGGTCACCCTTCGGGATTAAAAGGCACCTAAGTCTGGTCCAAGCACCCTCAGGTCACCCTTCGGGTTAAAGGCTTCCGAGCATGGTCCCATCATAGCGACTCTCGGGTTACCTTCGGGGTTCAAAAAGCACCTGAGTCTAGTCCACGCACTCTCAGGTCATCCTTCGGGATTAAAAGGCACCCGAGCTTAGTCCATGCACCCTCAGATCATCCTTCGGGGTTAAAAGGAATCTGACGACTTCAGCAACTCTTGGGTCACCACTCGGGCTAACCGCGAAACCCTTGAGGCAATTTTATTGCAGCCTCAGCGGCTCTGTTCTCTGTCTTTATGGCCTCATTACAACCTCAACGGTGTCATCTCAGCCCTAGCGGCCTCATATCTGTCCCAGCGGCATTACTGTAGCCTCAACGGCTTCATTCCTTTGCCTCCGTGGCCTCATTACAACTTCAGCAGCTTTATCACAGTCTCAATGGATTTACTTTTGCCTCAGTGGCTCTAAATCTACCTCAACGGTCAATAGCTAATCGAGTAAGACCTTTATCTAAATTATATACTTGCAACATATTGCTGGGTACTTTTAGCCATCCAAAAGTAGAAGACTCAAAGACAACTCAGTTGGAAGAGGCCAACTCCTCAGCTCTCAGTTGATGGGCACCCACCTCCAAATTTCATGACAAAAGTAGAAAACCCAAAGTCAACTCACAGTCAGGAGAAACCGACTCCCCAATTCATAGTTGATGGGCATCCGCTTTCAGACCCTGCGTCGTGAGAGGATTACTGGCTGCTCCCAGCCAGTCTAAGATAATCAATTTACCTCCAACATTAATTAAAGTCTTTGAGCAGATAAAAGCACAAGAGAGCGTGCAGACGTGATCACAAGTCCACACAAGACAGACGAAACTATCCAATGCTGGCATGCAGAGACAAGTGCAAAAGAAAGATATTATAATTCCTACACTCCTTTGCTTGGCGGATGTAAGGCATGCGGTCGCATAAACTCACGAGTGTGGGGGGCATCTGATGGGGCCAATAAGCCCCATGGGCAACGGTAATCTCACCGGGGTCGGACCAGTCATTTATGGAGTCGACTTCGGGAAGACACCCTCTCGGCCTCAGTTAGACAACCCCTTGGCCTCAGGAAGACACCCCCTCGGCCTCAGTCAGACAACCCCTTGGCCTCGAAAAGACAGCCCCTCGGCCTCAGCCAGATAGCCCCTCGGCCTCGGAAAGATACCCTCTCAGCCTCAGCCAGACAGCCCCTTGGCCTCGGGAAGACACCCATTCGGCCTTAGTCAGACAGCCCCTCGGCCTCGGAAAGACACCGCCTCGGCCTCGGCATGAACAGTGCTCGGCCTCGGCATGAACAGTGCTCACCTCGGCATAAACAGTGCTCGGCCATGAATAGTGCTCGGCCTCGGCATGAACAGTGCTCGGCCTCTTCCTCTCGGCCTCGGCATCAACAGTGCTCAGCCATAAACAATACTCGGCCTCGGCATGAACAGTGCTCGGCCTCGGCATGAGTAGTGCTCGGCCTTCTCTAAGCTCATCCAAGGGCATGAATAGTGCCATGCAAGTGTTCACCCGTGGCCTTCTCTGAAACTCATCCAAGGGCATGAATAGTGCCATGCAAGTGTTCACCGTGGCCTTCTCTGAAGCTCATCCAAGGGCATGAACAGTGCCATGCACGTACTCTATAATCAATGCTCTACAAGGGATAGAGCCGGCTTCAACTCCAAACTTCATCTTTTGCCTCAGCGGCTACACTTTGGGGCCCACGTACCTGACTTTATCGCCCATCACTGTCCACACAAGGCAACGGAAGTGTAGCGTGGGGGAAACATCTGGCAAACGCCGTAACGGTCGGCCATGCCCTACAGCAGCCTGCAATAACTATCCAAATCAACAAGTACCTGCCAACCATGCAGCCACCCACATTTGACGGGATATGGCTTGCACTTCTGACATGCCACTAAGAAGCAAGCCCTGACATTGCTGCCATTACTGCCACTATTATAAATGCTCTGACAAGTAATCATGCCCCAAGTCTCACAGACTCTAAGCATTAATAAAATGGGTAAGAGGAACCCCCGATGAGGTAACTGATAACTCACTACACTCATGAACGCTCATTCTTGCTCATAGAGAGCACGACTCTAAGCCTCTCTCTTCTTTCTTTCGAGCTTTCTCAAGCTCGCGGCTGTTGCTCAGAGCACTGACTTGAGCGTCGGAGGGTTTTCGTGAAATCTTCGGTCCTCGAACTTGTTTGCAGGCTCCCAAGCGCAAGAAGCTTGCCGGAGGATCTCGGGCTCGTTGGAGAAGGTGATCGGACGCTCGCGGACGTTCGAGGACGTGATTTGGCGTCAACACACACTAAAGCATGGACCTTGTGACTGCTGCTGGGTGGAGCGACTGTTAACGCTCATTCTGCTCATAAAGAGCACGGCTCTAAGCCTCTCTCTTTCTTCTTTCGAGCTTTCTCAAGCTCGCGGCTGTTGCCCAGAGCACTGACTTGAGCGTCGGAGGATTTTCGTCGGAATCTTCGGTCCTCGGAACTTGTTTGCAGGCTCCCAGGCGCAAGAAGCTCGCCGGAGGATATCGGGCTCGCTGGAGAAGGCGACCGGATGCTCACGGACGTTCAAGGACGGTGATTTGGCGTCAACACACACTAAAGCATGGACCTTATGACTACTGCCGGGTGGAGCGACTTGTTAACGCCTGCAAGAGATTTGTGTTGACAATGATACAAACCTCCAACCTTAGATAAATTAAATTTCTGTCAAGCCTCTCTTCTTTTTTCTGTTTTGAGAAATTTTTGAGCAAACCAGAAAACTTGTCATTTAAGCTCTTAGAAGATGTAGGAGATTGTTAAACCTCAATAGTAAAGCCTAAATATTCTGATTAGTTACTCTCTTCCCTTCTCCTAGCCATCTAGGTGCTAAAAAAGATAAAATAATACAAGATAAAATCTATAATGAAAAAAAAAATTAGAAAGAAACTTTGGTGGAAAAGAATCTTTACAAAAAAAAAAAAAATCTCAGTAGTACTTGTTGTTTATCTGCTTTCTCATTGTAGCGCATACAAAAATTGTAATGTGTGCTTGTACTCTTGAGCCTCATTAAAAAAAGAGTATCTCAATGCATAAAGCTTCTGCCACTATAGGGTTTGGGAAGGGTCAGATATATGTAGATTTACCTTCTCATATTGAGAGGCCATTTTCATGTTTTGAACTCGGACACTCACATCGGTTGCAATTGAGCAACTTTATCATTTCTTCAAGGTATGCTCTCTATTCTCAAGCTTCGCCATCATAGAAAATAGCCATAGGGTAGCAAACTAAAGCATACATATATATACAAGCTTATGTTATCCATTAACAAACTCATGATAGAATGAAGGATTCTAAGAAGGTATTTTATGCTATGCATATACAAAACTATATGCTACTAATATATCTAGCCTACCTCTACGACCTTAGATAACTTAGAGAATGCTTTTTTCCTAATTTATTTATGAGATTATTTATTTTGTTTCAATGCTTGCTGACTATTCTTACCATCTATTGTATATGACGCTTTAATCTTTGATAACTATATTGTAAGGCTGTTAAACTGCATAGGCAAGGCAAAGCAGTGGGCTTTCTGCATGGCCTAGGGGCTTAGGCATGCTTTTGATCGCTTGCATACTTTTAAACTGCCTCAGGAAGAATGACCTCCAAGTTTTTAGTATGCAAACTTTTAATCATATGCATAAGTAAGCATGTGCGTATGTCATATAATTCCATTTTTTCATCATATATGGCATCATAAAACCTATTTTTCACACTTAAGAAGTTTAGAGATCAAATTCCACAAGAAAAAAAGCAACATTCTTGCTGTCATTGCAAGAGTTGATTAGCTGCACAAATCAACAAAGTAGCCAGCACCTAGCTAGGAGAAGGGTAGAAAGCAATAGCCAATAGGCTGTAGGGTCATGGCTGACTACCATCAAGGAAGAGGAGGATGCAAGTACTACAGAACCTAGCAAGCAAAACAAAACAGAGGGAAAAAGGAAGAATGATTGGATGAAGAAGAGATGGGATAAAGAAAAGAGGAAGAAAAATTAGAGGAAGGGGAAGAAGATGAAATTTTATATAAGAAGAAAAGAAAGAAGAAAAAATATATATATACACAAAACTGACACTAAAGCTGCCCACTGCAGCCATCAGCGCTACTCATCAGTACTGGCTGACTTATCACTGGTCATTGATCAGCCTATTGGATGTTACTAGGTTGGTGGTGGCCTTCGCTAGACTCTCACATGTCCCACATGGGCTCAAATAATAGAAAAGGGAAAAGAAACTCTTGTAGAATTAGGGTTGAAGTAGGCTTGGCCGAGGCAGCCCGGACAAATTAAACACCTAAGCAGCTGCCTAGGATCCTAGATGACCACTTTAAAAAAATTAAACACCTAAGCAGCTGCCTAGGATCCTAGATGACCACTTTTAAAAACATTACTGTGTTGCCTTGCCATCGCTAAGGGTTTTCTTTTTCTTTTTAATTCTTTTACATTAGTGGTGATCATGATCACTAGTTTATGCTTTTCCTTAAACAGGATGACCTTTCACATGCTAAGTCAAACATAGAGAACCTTTGGACACGCTGTCACTTTTCTTTTTGGTATATCTTCAGAATATTTTTGAACCACTTTGGTGCTTGGTGCAGTGATAAATCCTTTCAACTTGTTATACTTTCATTTTATTATTATTATATTATTGGTGATTTAAATGTCGCATAGAACCAGGTCAATTACATTGTCCACATGCTGCAATTTCTTAGAACATCCTCCTTCAGTGTCTGTTGCCTATTTGAACTTGTAATTCACTGGACACTCCAGTGTCTGTTGTCAATTTGAACCTGTGATTCACTAGATATCCATCTTGGCAAGAGAGGTGAAGGGCTTTCTTTCTTCCTTTCTTTATTTTGCTTGAATGTTGAAAAATTCCTCCCAAACTATGCAACTTAATTCTGCTGTTTAATTTGTACCATATCAACTCTCTTAAACATATTAGTCTGTCTCTGAAATATGGGTTGGGGTGGCATGTAACTGGTCCCAATTAAGTGGAATGAGGTTTGTTGGGCATGATGAGTGATGTTAGCATGTTAGCCTTGGATTTTTGAACTGGTCAAATTCTTTTGCAGCTGCTTTTGTGCATGTGATTGCTATGTTATGCTATGCTAATATTGATTACTATGCTATACTGCTGATCTCAAAAGATGCAACTAAGCTCTGAGCTATTTCGATGTAATAATATAAAATTTCTTTTATTCTTCTTCTGTAGGTTGAAGCAAAGAAGGAAACATTTTCTTCATTTGATGAATTGTTAGAAAAGTCCGATAAGCCTGTGTTGGTTGATTTTTATGCAACCTGGTAAGGAGTTATTTATTCAAGTGAATTACCTGTATTCACATCATGATTGATAATTGCCCCTGGTATGTTATGATTAATCCATTGCTTTTGTTCTTTACAATTTTTTTTTATTGGCTGTTTGAGCTCCTCCTTGGTGATGAGCTATATTCCTATCTGTAATAAAAAGGAAGTATGATGATGTCTACAGCTTCTATCATTAAGCAAAAATGACATAAATCAGTGGATTCTTTTTTTGAATTAAAATTTGTCTCTCTTTCTGAGCTTTTGTACCTCTTTCCTAAGGTGGGCAATGAAGATGTCTACTTGGAAAAAAAAAAAAAGGAAAAGGGCATATCACTTATTGGGAGTTCTTTATTAGGACCTTCTACAAATTTTGAAACATTCCATTTTACTTAATCCCTTACATACCCCATGGTACCATCAAGTGTGAATTCTATTTTTACTTCTTTTTTTTTTTGAGCAAATTCCTTCCTTTCTTTTTGTTTTGCAGGTGTGGTCCATGCCAATTCATGGTTCCTGTTCTTGAAGAAGTGAGTGCAAAATTAAAAGACAAAATCCAAGTGGTCAAAATTGATACAGAGAAGTACACAAGCATTGCAAACCGCTACAAAATTGAAGCACTGCCTACATTCATCATTTTCCAGGATGGGAAGCCCTGTGATCGCTTTGTGAGATAGAATTAATCGATACACTGCATCAAATTATTTCAACTACAGCCCTAACTAATTTTCTCATCTTTACTCATCTGCATGATTCTACCTTGACCATGCTTATTTTGCTGGCTCTCTATCTGGTTCATATTCAGGAAGGTGCTATGTCTGCTAATGCGCTCATCCAACGCATTGAGAGTGTTCTTGCAGTCACACAATAGCAAACATGGTAAGCTTTTCATGTGTCAAGACTAATGGAATGCCGTTAATGGTGACTAGTTTATTTGTCTAGATTTTGTTCAAGAAATTAATTGGTTCTGTGGAGTACATAACTTGTATCAACTTGTTGATATAGTGCTTGCTTTGTCACAGTTGATCGCTTCATTTTCATCTACTGAAGCTACTCCTTTTCATGGTTGAGTAGGTCTGAATTATGAGCTGGATGGGTATTTCTATAAGCATGTCTCAGGAGTTTGAGGTGTTGGAGTGCAGGATGATTCCTCCAAGAGTAAAACCATGTGACAAAAGCATATAGTCCGTTCTTTTCAGCTTTGAATCATACAAAATACTACTCCAACTGATTTTGCCTGTGATATTCACTTGTTAGCACTGCTGGCCTTCGGTTCATTTTTATTCACCGTGTTAAGTAAATCATCAGGCTGAAGTGCTAAGAAAATGTTAAATTCTGTTTGTTCTAAATGTTTGATAACAGTTATACTGGGAATTTGTTAAATTTGAAGGGTGCAGTTTGAAGGATCTATTATTATCAAGGCATGGTCCGAACAATTTGATCCTCGAGTCATTTATAGGGAATCTAACTATATATCAGGGCATGTTTCTGATGCCAAAGACGTCAATCCTTTCAGATTCCTTGATTATTGGCAGTCTCGCATGCTGTTTGTTTTCTTATGCTTTTATTTTTAAGTGAAAAAGGGTCATCAAGCTTATGTAATCTGGCACTTTGACGTGCAGGATGGGGGGGGGGGGGGGGGGGGGGGGGGGGGGAATTTTTCCTCTTGAATAGGGATCGCTAGCCATCTCTAGGTGATGACATCCACCTGACCTTTTCTTCTTTTTGTTATTATTATTTGTCTTCTGATTATTTTCTTTCATGGTGACCTTGTATGCTCGCTCGAAGGAAGCAACTTTTCACTTGAAATATTTTAAACCTCATAATCAGGCTTGTTGTTCATTTCTCAGTTCTTGTGCAAATGATTCATCATTTTCTTTTTCAAGGCGAATGGGTGTTGTTTTAGGGTAGGATGAGCAGGTCTATTTATACTGCTATATATAATTCAGTACGGCCTATTTAATTAGCTAAGAAAAAATGTATTCTAAATAATGTAATGTGAGTTCTGAAAAGTGCTAGCTTATCAAAGCAGTAATATTTTTCAATTAGTAGTAACATATGTTACGAAATTTTAGGAATGTAACAAGAGGAATTAAATTGTAACAATGAAAAGTTTGAGAATAAAATGACTTTTGTGTGAAAGTTTGAGGACCAAAAGTATAATTTAGGGGGACAAAAAAAATGCAAACACCGCATGCACATTATTTAGCAAGTGCAGGAGAATCAATGTAGAGTCTTATTCAAATTTTCACATGAGGGTCAGCTGCACCGAGATATGAATCAGAAATTAAAGAATGTTAGGCTCCTTCTTGGGATGAGTTCAAAGCAGCGCCTACGAGAATCTTGGATGGAAAGCTGACCATCTTTAACTCAAGGCTTCTCATCTTTGGAAACGAGTCTGATAGATTTCAGCTGGCTTAATATGGCAATGGTTCAGCCTGTCCAGTGGGCGAGAAACTACCGATTTTGCTAAGCCAAAGTGTACCGAATGCAAATGCCAAGCAGACATGTCCGTTGAGAAAGAGTGCAGCTTCTTTCTCTTTGCTGTTCATCTAAGCATATTCCACAGTCTAGGGATGTAATTGAGCCCAATCAAGTTGATACAGTGCGACTCAGACTCTAAAATTTAAGTTCGAAATTCAACTTGAACTTGACCAGACTCGAATTTTCATGTAAATTATTTTTTTAAAAAATAATTTAAAATAAAATATGCTCTTAACTAAAATATAGGATTTTTAATTTTATATAGTTAAGATAATATTATAAATATGTATAATTATAAGGATAAAATAGTAAAATTATATAAGCTCAATTAAGTTCGTGAGCTTTTTGAGTCAAATAATTTAATAGTCGAACTCAACTCGATAACCTGCTCGAGTTCAACTCGATAAGCAACAAAGTAATTTTAAGTATTTTTTGAATCGATTTTGAGCTATTCATGAGCTGTTTTGACTCAATTGCCCTCCTATGTGAAACTACAAGCTGGATCATGTCAAAGCCCTGCTATGTAGTATTAGCATGTGCTTTGATTAATGTACATGCTGTGCTATTAGCGGAGTCCATGAGAACCTTTCAGTTCACGCAGCAGGACTTAATAGCCATTGAAGCATCATGCATTGTCTACCTTGTTCATCAGCTAACACACGCACACACATCAGCGCTGTCTACAAAAATTGCAACCAGATTCTGTAATGGGACTTTAAATCATCAGTGAATTGGTTTGCATATTCCATTTATGATCAGTACAGGAGCTCACGTATTCAAGATTCATCTTTTTTTTTTTTAATTAGTTATGTTAGCTTCACAAAGACATTTTTAATTATCATGTTGAGCTCACGAGGATCTTGGGTTGAGCAGCATAATTTTTGTTTATAACGATTCTTGTGCGCTTTGGTTTGAATAAAGGTGCAGAACAAATCATAGTGGGCCATTACTTGTGTAAATTAATTGATCCCATGCTATGTTCGATCTCCCATTACCGCAGAATATTGGAAAGAACTCCAAGTGGCCAGCATACCTTTATGCCTGCGACGTGTGAATTTTGTCTTTAATGATAATGGAGAATCCTGATTAAGTCATCAGATTTCTGGACTTCAAGCATAATCCAAATGACATGAAGCCGCCTCCAATCCGGTGCTTATCATTTCAACGTGTCAACATGTGTAGCTTCGGTGTTGGAGTTTATATTGAAATTCATAAATTTAACAAAAAATATATTTCTATATATAAACAAAACTTGAGTTATAATCTATACTATAAATTTTTCTTTTATATAAGCATATATAGCCTTACCTTTCAAGAAGATCCCATGATGCTCCCAAGGCTCTGATCCTAAACTAACCCGAATGCCTAGATAGTTAAAAAAAAAAAAAATCTATTTTGTGAGAAAAAGTTTCTAATAAAAAAATATATATATATATTTTTTATTTCGAAGTTTGGAAAAAAGTAATACTTATAATTTTTAGATATTCTTAGTAGTGAATTTTTTTTTTTTATTGACCATCATTCATGGATCAACAAACCCCATGTTTATTTGCATGGGACCTCAAATTTCATTCATGTTCCATTACTCAACTACTCATCAATCTTTATCAACATATCTACAAAGCATTATATTCCATTCAGCTCGCATGGGCACTGTACCTTCTTCAAGAATAACCATCACAAAGCCTTGGACGACTGCAGCTCCAGGACCAATAACCATAATCTTTCTAGGTTGTGGATAAAAGTTTTTAGTGGAGGCTTTTTCCTAAAACTTGCTAATATTTGCTTAAAACAGAACGTTAAAAACATAACATGGTTCCATCATTGGATGCTTCAACCACTTCAGATTTCCAATGAGCGAATATATATATATATATATATATATAAATCGATAGTAAGAAATGTAGGAAAAGCACGGATGAGAGATTTCTTTGATTTGCATTAAGCTTGATTTAATTTATGCATGCATGAACTTTTTTACAACCATACAACAAAGCAGAAAAGAATCACATATATAAGCAAAAAAGTAAGATAAATTATTTTTTTTAATGTAAAACTAAAAGAATGATTTCAACTAAGAAAAAAAAAATTTTAAATATTAAAATACACTAGATTTTTTAACAAAAGAGAATCCGAATTGATCCGCAAGATAAATAAATCCCGTTCTTTTGTGTGATTCACTATAAGTTCATTGATAGAATATAACAACATTTAGCTAAGCATAAATTCTCTGCTCATGAGCAATATCGTGTAGAGCTGTGATAGAATAAACTCTTTCAATCACCTAGAAAGGTTGAATGGAAGACAAAAAAATCCCTGAATATAGACCCTTTAATGAATTCAAGTGTCCTAGCATTAAAACATCCAATAAGGAGTTAATGAATAAAATTTAAAAATTTTGGATCTTTTTACTTGCGATTTTTGTATGGCCAAAAATAAAAAATAAAAATTGTAACAGTGTCGGTACCATAAGATGATTATTCATTTATCCGTTTCACGTGCTCGTGGTGAAGGCTGCATCCAAGACTTGGCAAGCCACTCTCCACGTAACACATCGAGGAACCACTGCTTTAAAATGCCCGGGGTGGAACCCTCTTCTTCTATTCTCCATTAATTGTTTGACCTGACCCACCACCGGGAGGTTTGTCTCATGCGTTCTCGGTCGCTTTCCAATTACCATTTCATGAAGGTCTTGAAATTTTTTTTTGAAAGATCCAAAATGGATTGGGTCCATGAATGCATTGTTTAATCCTTTATTATGACTTTTATTTTTAAATAGTTAACAAAAAAAAATCACCCTCCTATTAAATATTTTTGGATAGATTTGACTTATCACGTGAGTTGTAAACTAAATCAATATATATATTTTACTTATTGATCTGATTTATAAGTTATATGAATTAGAGATTCAAAATGATTATTGGGATTGGTTAATTAAAGTAGTTAATGAACTCAACAATTGCTCTGAGAATCAAAATAAAAATTATAAAAATATAAATTCACCTATGAATCAAACCAAATTTTATCCTTTTATCCTTTATCTTACATTATAAAATTGCTTTTAGTTTAATTATATAAGAAGTTCAATTTTTGTAGGCATGAGGTTACTTATTTATCAATTAATATTTTAATCTTTTTTCTCTTTATTTACATGACTCATTAAGTAATTATGAAAAATAATGCATTAAATAAAAAATATATTTTTATTAATCATTTAATACTTTGACTGTTGTAATAGTTTGATTAAATATTTTATTTATTAATAATTATGAGCTGATTCTTAATAGCTAATCTTAATAGTTGAGGTCAAACGGGACAAACGAATAAGCATTATGATCATATTTGTGCAATACGGAAAGCCAAACATGTGTCACGAAATCCCAGTGAACTCGGCGAAGAAGCGCCCAAGATAAAGACAAGCAACCATCACCATTAGGTTTATCCAGTGGAGGTTTTCAATTTCAAGCCGACAATCACTCACGGTCACGGGGAAGACTGCCACCTTAGCTTCGATTACACGACAAAACCTTGCGTCCCTCGCAACGAAGGCAACTGTCGGCCCACCACTCACTACCCTCAATGATGCGTGTTCGCATCTCACTAGAACTGGTACAAGGATCGGACGGCCTGGATCGATCGATCGATTGTAACCAGTGGTGTGCGTTTAAGAGGGGACTTCTGTTTGCACCGCTAAAATTATCCAGTACACCTCTCTTTTTTTTTTAATTAGCTTCCTAAACTATCCTTATCATTTCTCTTCACATCCCTAGGTCCATCTCCTGCCCTCTCCTTCTCGGCCTCCCCATCTCCTTCCCAATCTTCGGCACCACCCCTTTGACCCTGTCTCCTTTCCACTCCTTGGCATCAGCACCGTCTTCTCCCTATTCTCCGGCACCACCTCCCAACCCCTCGTCTCCTCCCCTCCTCTTCCTGGCATCGCCTCCCCCAAAGCCTCTGTCTCCTTCCCACTCCCTGACACCAACACCATCTCCTTCTCAACACGGTGCCAGGGAGGAGATGGTGCCGAGAGGAGCAGTGCCGAGAAATGGAGAGAAGACGGGGGTGGGAGGCAGCATGGGGTGCGGTGCCGAGGAGGAAAGGAGATGAAGGGCCGGAGAGGAGGAGGGTGGGGTGCGGTGCTTGAGGAAAGGAGACGGGTCAGGGTGCAAAGGGAAAAGAATAAAGGGTAGTTTAGGAAGTTAATTTTCTTTAAAAAAAATAAAGGAAATTTTTAAATACACTGTAAAAATTACTCTCCGCACCCTCCCCTCAATTTTTAAAAAAATTACATTCCTAAACTACCCTTAAATTCCTCATCCATCCATTTTTTTCTCTCCACACCCTCTCTCTTACCCCACCCGATCGCTCTCCTCTCTGGCCCTGACGGCTTCGATCTTCCCCCACATCGACTCTACTTCGTGGCCACAATCGTTTCGGCTCTCTTCGCACCGACTCCTTTCTCCAGCTCCGATCGCTCTGAAAGAAGGGTCAATGCCCATAAGGGATGTCGCTAGAGCAAACGCGATGAGGAGGGGCGAAGCGAAGGGGAAAGCTGAAGGGGGACCGTCGGATCGAACGGAGAAGGGCGGTCCATTGGAGCGAATGGAGAAGAGAAGGGCCGATGATTTAAGGGTAGTTTAAGAAATTATTTTTTAAAAAAAATTTAAAGAGGTGTAAAGAGTAATTTTTGCTGTGCAAATAGAAGCTCCCAAAATGAAGGGGTGTACTGAGTAATTTTGGCGATGCTAATAGAAGCTCCCGTTTAAGATAGGGTGGTGCCCTTTGCGACGAAGGATAGTAAAGGATATTTCGGGCATTATTGTTGTCGAGCGAATTGGAAAGAAAAAAATTGAGGATTTTAAGGGTAGTTTAAAAAATTAAAATTTTTTAAAATTTTTTTTAAAAAAATGTAAAGAGTAATTTTGCTGTGTAAATAGAAGTTTTCAAAACGAAAGGATGGTCTGAGTAATTTTAATGGTGCAAATAAAAGCTCCGTTCAAGATAGGTGGAGCCCTTTGCGACTAAGGATAGCAGAGGATATTCCGGGCATTATCGTTGCCGACACTGCCCCTGAATACCACCATATCCCAACTACCGCATTTTAGCGGGTGGGGTCCCACCCCGGTTCGTTGCCCCTGCGGGCTCTGCCGGCGTGACTCAAAACGAAGGCCATCTTGTCGGCCTTCGCACAGGCGGCATCCTCGACTCCGTGGTGAAGGAGTCGATGCCGTCTCCTGCGACCCACGGAGAATGGGATGCCCCGAATTAGAATTCGTGGGGGCGCGCGCACCTATCCGTCCGATCAATAATATCTACCAGCCATGACGTCGACTTAGAAAACGAAACGCTAGAAGAAGTCAAAGATTGGTTAAATCTTTGCCTTCAGGGCCGGGATCCTCGTTGCCTTCGTGCGGTGGAGTGCCGTCTATGCTCGGGCCACCGAGTATCGTCGAGTCGCCACGTGTCTCATCTAAATCTTATCTATAATCCATGCAAACATGGGTGCTTAATAAAGAAGTCTTTTTAATTTTTTTTAAATATACAATAACCATTCCTATTTGGAATCGGAATACAACGTGCCATCCAAGTACAAAATTAATTTGCATCGCAAAAGAATCGCACCTTGTCTTAAATTGACACCCATGTCAGCTTCCGATTGAATACTTTCACGTTAAAAAAAAAATTACTGTATAATTTTTATAAATTTAAGTTATTTGAAAAATAAAATATACTTGTGATTATCTATCAATTAGCGTATTAAAAATAGCTCCAAGGATATGATAATATTTCATGATGAACCGTTCGAATTACGCTATTAGCTCTAGCGTTTGCAAACTTGAGTAAATTATTTTTCAATATTTTAAGAACAAACACTTAAACAAATCTTAATATACTTTTTATCCCCCAAAGTTTCAGTTAAAATTTATTTTGCTCTTTAAATTCTCAGCTATTACTATTTATATTTCTGATGATCCTTTTGATCATACCAATTAAAATTAATAAATTAATTAAATATATTTATTGGATGCAAACACATGCCATATAGCATATTAAATTATTAGAAGTTTAATTGACAGTGTACATATTAATATTAGGATGGTACATAAATTATTGTATTAATTTTAATAACGAAATAAAAATATAATGTTTTTAAAACATAAAAGTCTAAACTGTATTGAAGCTTTTAAGGTCGAAAATGAATTTTTAAGCGAGAGTTTGAGGACCAAAAATATTTTGACCTTATAGCGACAATATGTAATGCGTGTGGTTAAGTTGACACCAATTAAGTTAACGACCAATAAATTAATTTCTATATCCAGCTCGTAGGGCGAATCAGATCCGTGGACTCAGCAAATCGGCACCGTCCATCCTACGCTGTGCATCACCTCCCCTCCTATAAATAAAGCCCTCCTCCCAGTCCCTGCCTTCCAGCGCCCCAAACCCCTTTGAGCTTTGCTAATTATTGCCGTCTAAGCAATCGCTCACCGATGTCGGAGGAGAAGCAACACCGCCACCACTTCCACCACCGCAAGGAGGAGGAGGAAAAGCCCGTGGAGTACGTCGAGACGGACACCACCTACGGCTACAGCGCGGACACCGCCTACGGCTCCAGCGGCGACACCGCCTACGGCTCCACCGGCGACACCGCCTACGGCTACGGCGGGGACACCGCTGGCTACGTCCAGACGACGAAGGTGGTCTCGGAGACAAGCGAGGACGTGTACGAGAAGTATGAGAAAGAGGAGAAGCATCACAAGCACAAAGAGCATCTCGGCGAGATGGGCGCCGTCGCCGCCGGCGCCTTCGCTCTGGTACTATTTATCTTCTTTCACACCTTAATTTGTTCCCCGAGTACACCACCACCTTCTTCGTCTTCGTGTCTTGTCTCTCTACAAGACTGAGATTAATTATCCATACCAAAATTTATTTAGAGTTTAATATCGGTAATTAAGCAATTTTATTTATTTATTTATAACGTCGCTTGTGATTTTATGGCAACTGTAATTTTTCCAGTATGAGAAGCATGAGGCCAAGAAGGATCCGGAGCATGCACACAGGCACAAGATAGAGGAGGAGATCGCTGCGGCCGCGGCGGTGGGCGGTGGAGGGTACGCCTTTCACGAGCACCATGAGAAGAAGGAAGCCAGGGAGGAGGCTGAGGAATCCCAAGGGAAGAAGCATCATCACCTCTTCTAGAGAGAGGATGGAGCTTGCCTTTGTTAATTTCTGTCTCATTGTATGATATGTATGCACGCGTGGCATATATGGGATTGCGATGGTGTCCAGGGTGGTGGTTTGTTTTGGACTGACGCCTAAATAAGTGCTTGCCTGTTTTGTCTTTTTCATGTTCCGATAATGGATCGATATCCTCTACTTCTATGTGAAAGTTTCATGAGGTTTATCCTCAAAAATCAACTAATATATTTTGGTGTATCATACCTGGTGTATCGATCAGATAACGGCTGGAAGATGATTCAATACTGCTAAAAAATATTTTGGTATTGTTGCTGCCAAATCACTTTTGCTGAGCGCTGGACAAGCTGAGATCTCTGCAGACCTTCAAGGATGTAGAAGGGTCACCGTCTCCTTTCTGGGGCCTGCAAGAAAAGTCCCAGACCGGTGTCACCGTCTCCTTTCTGGGGCCTGCAAGAAAAGTCCCAGACCGGTGATTCGGTGGGGACCCTCCGACGCCCAAGTTAGTGACGTGTAGAACAGTAGAATTTTTTAATGAGAAAGTAGAGATTGAGTTTTTGTCCCCCCTTCCTCGTTGGGGGATTGAGGTCTTTATATACCTGTTCGGGGGTCCCTCTTACCCTTCACTGGTAACAGCCGAGTAATACCTTCCGTTCTTCATAGGTGGGCGTACTAACTACTAAACGTAAGTCATAAGTATGCCTCTTTAATTTTTTGGAAACCGTCCGTGACCTTAGTAATTATTGGTTCATAATATTTGGTGACTGTCCGTGATCCTGGTAAAGCCATGTGGAATTCCTTGCAGCAAGTGGACGCTTGTCGGCTTCTGCCGCCGAGGCCGACGCTGAGACCAACGCCGAAACTGAGACCGGTGCTGCGTCGAAGCGGGCCATGGCCGACACCAAGATCGAGGTGGGCCGTGGAGGAGATGGGCCCAAGGCCGCGCGGAGGTCAATGCCGATGCCTTTGCCGAGACCGATGCCGTGTCGAAACAGGCCGCGGCCGACACCAAGATCGAGGTAGGCCGCGAAGGAGATGGGCCCAAGGCCGCGCGGAGGTCGTGCCAACGCCGTTGCTGAGACTGACGCCGTGTCGAAGTGGGCCATTGCCGAAGTCGACGCTGACTCCGTTGCTGAGACCGACGCCGAGACGGGTGGAGTGCGCCGGACCGTGTGACATTGAGCTCGTGATTTCTCATCTCGTGGGTCGTGCGGGTCCCAAGGTACAGCCGTTGGGAGGAGAAGGATGATGTTGAGTTAAAATCAACTGTTCCTCGTAGAGTGTCGAGTATGGAGTGCTTGCGTGGCCCTGCTCATACCCTTGGATGAGCTTGCATCGCACTGTTCATGTACAAGGCTCCGTTCACTTGCATGGCACTGTTAACGGAGAGGGAGCTTGGCAGCTTGGAGGTGTTGGCCATGGAGCTGTTGGCCATGGAGCTCTCGCCTTGGAGCTGTTGGCCATGGAGTTGTCGGCCTTGGAGGTGCTGGCCTTGGAGGTGCCGGTCTTGAGGTGCCGGCCTTGGAGGTGCTGATCTTGGAGCTGTCGGCTTTGGGGCCGACGGTCTTGAAGTGCCGGCCTTGGGGGTGCCGGTCTTGGAGGTGCCGGCCTTGGAGGTGCTGGTCTTGGAGCTGTCGGCCTTTGGGGTCGACGGTCTTCGAGGTGCCGGCCTTGGAGGTGCCGGTCTTGGAGCTGTCGGCCTTTGGGGCCGACGGTCTTCGAGGTGCCGCCTTGGGGGTGCTGGTCTTGGAGGTGCCGGCCTTGGAGGTGCCGGTCTTGGAGCTGTCGGCCTTTGGGGCCGACGGTCTTCGAGGTGTCGGCCTTGGGGGTGCCGGTCTTCGAGGTGCCGGCCTTGGAGGTGCCGGTCTTGGATGTGTCGGCCTTTGGGGCCGACGGTCTTCGAGGTGCCTGCCTTGGAGGTGCCGGTCTTGGAGCTGTCGGCCTTTGGGGCCGACGGTATTCGAGGTGCCGGCCTTGGGGCTGCGGTCTTGGAGGTGCCGGCCTTGGAGGTGCCGGTCTTGGAGCTGTCGGCCTTTGGGGCCGACGGTCTTCGAGGCGCTGGCCTTGGGGGTGCCGGTCTTGGAGGTGCCAGCCTTGGAGGTGCCGGTCTTGGAGCTGTCGGCCTTTGGGGCCGACGGTCTTCGAGGTGCCGGCCTTGGGGTGCCGGTCTTCGAGGTGCGGCCTTGGAGGTGTCGGTCTTTGAAGTGTCGGCCTTTGGGGCCGACGGTCTTCGAGGTGCCGGCCTTGGGGGTGCCGGTCTTCGAGGTGCCGGCCTTGGAGGTGCCGGTCTTGGAGCTGTCGGCCTTTGGGGCCGACGGTCTTCGAGGTGCCGACCTTGGGGGTGCCGGTCTTGGAGTTGTCGGCCTTTGGGGCCGACGGTATTCGAGGTGCCGGCCTTTGGGCTGCCGGTCTTGGAGGTGCCGGCCTTGGAGGTGCCGGTCTTGGAGCTGTCGGCCTTTGGGGCCGACGGTCTTCGAGGCGCCGGCCTTGGGGGTGCCGGTCTTGGAGGTGCCAGCCTTGGAGGTGCCGGTCTTGGAGCTGTCAGCCTTTGGGGCCGACGGTCTTCGAGGTGCCGGCCTTGGGGTGCCGGTCTTCGAGGTACCGGCCTTGGAGGTGCCGGTCTTTGAAGTGTCGGCCTTTGGGGCCGACGGTCTTCGAGGTGCCGGCCTTGGGGTGCCGGTCTTCGAGGTGCCGGCCTTGGAGGTGCCGGTCTTGGAGCTGTCGGCCTTTGGGGCCGACGGTCTTCGAGGTGCCGACCTTGGGGGTGCCGGTCTTGGAGCTGTCGGCCTTTGGGGCCGACGTATTTGAGGTGCCGGCCTTGGGGGTGCCGGTCTTGAAGGTGTCAGCCTTTGGGGCCGACAGTCTTCGAGGTGCCGGCCTTGGGGGTGCCGGCCTTGGAGGTGCCGGTCTTGGAGCTGTCGGCCTTTGGGGCCGATGGTCTTCAAGGTGCCGGCCTTGGTAGTGCCGGTCTTGGAGATGCCGGTCTTGGAGCTGTCGGCCTTTGGGGCCGACGGTCTTCGAGGTGCCGGCCTTTGGGACCGTCTAAAATTTTTTATTCTCCATGGAGTCAATTGGCTCCATCAAATGCCCCCCACACTCCTTGAGCTTGCGTGCCCTGCATCAGCTTAGCGAAAGGAGTGTAGAACTTCAAGAAATTTTTGGAGGCAAATTGATTACCTCATGCCCGCCACTGAAAGCAGCGTATGCTAACTTTTTGGGGGGATGCTCGTCAGTTAGCCGTTGAGGCAAAGTTGAGGCCGTCGAGTACCTTTCGAACCCCGGAGGGTGACCAGAGGGTGCTTGGGCCAGGCTCAGGTGCCTTTAAAGAAATTGGTCTCCTTCTGCAGGGTTGATCTGCCCCCAGGAAACTGTTGATTGGAATTCGCAGGTCTTAAGCTTGAGGTTGCCGACACAGAGCCGGTCTTGAGGTGCCGACACGGAGTCGGTCTTTGTTGCTGACATGGAGTCGGTCTTTGGTGCCGACGCGGAGTCGGTCTTTGGTGGTTTTCCTGTAACGCATCCAGACACTAATGAAAAGAAACTTTTTTCTCAGTGTAGTATACTTAGCTTTTTCGCAGCTGTTGCCTTCGTGGGTCTTTGGTGCCGACGCGGAGCCGGTCTTTGGTGCCGACGCGGAGTCGGTCTTTGGTGCCGATGCGGAGTCGGTTTTTGTTGCTGACGCGGAGTTGGTCTTTGGTGCCGACGCGGAGGCCGGTCTTCTGTGCCGACGTGGAGGCCGGTCTTTGTGCCTGGCTGGCCGAGGCTTTTTGGTGCCGATGCGGAGGTCGGTTTTTCTATTGTCTTTGGTGCCTGGCTGGCCAGGGCCTTTTGGTGCCGACGCAGAGGCCGGTCTTGGTGTCGACGCGGAGGCCGGTCTTCTGTGCCGACGTGGAGGCCGGTCTTTGTGCCTGGCTAGCCAGGGCTTTTCGGTGCCGACGCAGAGCCGATCTTTGGTGCCGATGCGGAGTCGGTCTTTGGTGCCGACGCGGAGGCCGGTCTTCTATGCCGACGTGGAGGCCGGTCTTTGTTGAACAGAGCGACCATTCGAGGAAGCAATGAAAAGACTGAAGAGCTATCTGTCAAGCGGGTTCAAATTAACGAAAGTAGCATATTATTGATAATACCGGCGTAAGTTGTCGGCGTTCCAAGTGTGTGGGAGCAATTTTCCGTCTAGTTTTTCAACTCTGTACGCCCCGTGGTGAAGAACTTCTTTGATGCGGTACGGTCCTTTCCATCTCGGAGCCAGCTTGCCTCCTTCCGTTGGCTTTGATACTTCAGCTCGTCTCAGGACAAGGTCTCCCGGGCAGAATGTCTTGGGCCGTACTCGAGCGTTGTAGTATCTGGCCGCTCGTTGGCGGAAGGCCGCCATGCGAAGTTGTGCTTGGTCCCGCAACTCTTCCACTAGATCTAGATCGGCTCGCAGTTGATTTGGGTTGTTCTCTTCGTGGTATAGCTCTGTCTGGGGACTGGGGACACCTATCTCCACTGGAATGATTGTCTCAGTCCCAAAGACTAGGCTGAAAGGTGTTTCCCCTGTGGGGGCTCGTGGTGTCGTGTGGTATGCCCATAATACGCTGGGGAGCTCTTCTACCCAGCGCCCCTTGCAGCCATCTAGGCGGGCTCTAAGTCCTTGGAGGATAGTGCGATTGGTCACCTCGGCTGCGCCATTGGTCTGGGGGTGCCCCACAGAGGTGAACCGCTGATGAATGCCCAGGCCGCTGCAGAATTCCTGGAAGGCCGTGTTGTTAAATTGTCGGCCATTATCTGTGACAAGAGTGTGCGGCAGTCCAAATCGGCACACGACCGACTTCCAGAAGAAGGATCTTACTTTGCTTTCCATGATTTTGGCGAGGGCCTCAGCCTCGATCCATTTGGTAAAATGATCAACTGCCACCACCAAGAACTTACGTTGTCCGGAGGCCGGGGGAAATGGTCCCAAGATGTCCATACCCCACTGGGCGAAGGGCCAGAGTGCGGCCAGGGGGGTTAGCTGGGACGCCGGCTGATGTTGAATATTAGCATGACACTGGCAGCTGTCACACCTTTTGACAAGCTCAAACGCATCCTCCTTCATTGTCAGCCAGTAATACCCTTGCCGTAGGGCTTTGTATGCGAGCGCCCTGCCCCCCAGATGGCTTCCGCATATACCTTCATGTATCTCCCGTAAGATGTAATCTGCTTCGGTGGGGCCAAAACACTTGAGAACTGGGTATGAGAACGACCTGCGATAGAGTTTTCCATCCATTATGAAAAACTTCGGAGTCCGTCTCTTGAGTTTCTTGGCTTCGGCAGGGTCTTCTGGGAGGGTACCGTTGGTAAGGTATCGGATGTAGGGATCCATCCAGAAGGCTCCTGCTCAATTGGCAGAGTTTCTCTTGTTGTGTCAATACTTGGGGCTTCTAGATGCTCCACATAAGCTTTTCCCAACGTTCCATCAGCTGAGGTGGCGAGATGGGACAAGGCATCGGCTCTAGCATTTTCCACTTGGGGGATATGGCTAACACTGAAATATACCAAGAGAGAAGCATGCGACTGTACCATACTTAGGTAGCGGGACATGATGGGATCTTTTGCTTCATACTCTCCCGTGATTTGGCCAGTGACCAGCTGGGAGTCAGTGAATGCCCTAAGGCGCTTCACCCGAGCTCTCGGGCTAACTTTATCCCAGACAACAGAGCTTCATATTCTGCCTGGTTATTGGTGGCTGGAAAGAGGAAACGGAGTGCACACTCGGCTACAACTCCATCCGGATTGGCCAAGATGAGGCCTGCTCCGCTTCCTTGAGAATTTGACGCCCCATCTACATGCAGAACCCATTCATCGTCTCTGGTGTCGAAAGGTGAGGGGTCCACCGAGGCCTCTTCGGGCCGCTCCTCGCCCCAAGTGCACTCGACCAAAAAATCTGCCTGAACCTGGGATTTCATGGCCGACCGAGGGCGAAAAGATAGATCAAACTCCCTCAACTTGAGCGCCCACTTCGCCAACCGACCCGAAATATCTGGGCGAGCGAGAATTGTCCTCAGAGGTTGGTCTGTGATCACTGCAATCGGGTGGGCTTGGAAGTATGGCCGTAGGCGCTGGGCAGACACGATCAAGGCAAATATGATCTTCTCAATCTTCGAGTATCTGGTCTCCGCATCGTGGAGCATCTTGCTTGTATAATACACCGGTTTTTGCATGCCATTGGTGTCCACATGGACCAATACAGAACTAACGGCCTCGGGAGAAGCTGCGAGGTACATAAGGAATTCTTCTCCACTTATTGGCTTGGATAATAGTGGCGGGGTAGAGAGGAATTCCTTTAGTCCCTCAAATGCCTTCTGACATTCTTTCGTCCATTCGAATCCGTTGACCTTGCGGAGGACCCTGAAGAAAGGCAGGCATCTCTCGGCGGACCTGGATAGGAAATGGCTCAAGGCCGCCACCCTCCCCGTCATGCGCTATACTTCTTTCTTGTTGGTAGGTGACCTCATGTCCAGAATGACTTGAACTTTGTCTGGATTTGCCTCGATCCCTCGGTGGGTCACCATGAAACCCAAGAACTTTCCGGCTGTCACTCCAAATGCACACTTGTGCGGATTCAACCTCATTTGGCATCGACGAAGGTTGTCAAAAGTCTCCGTTAGGTCGGTGATATGGTCGGTGGCATGGATACTTTTGGTCAATATGTCATCTACGTATACCTCCATATTGCGTCATATCTGGTTCTCGAAGACTTTATTCATTAGGCTTTGGTAGTTGGCTCCCGCGTTCTTTAATCCAAATGGCATCACCTTGTAGCAATACAGCCCCTTCTCAGTTATGAAGGAGGTGGCTTCTCATCCACCGGGTTCATCCTGATCTGATTGTATCCGAGAAAGCATCCATGAAACTAAGGACCTCATGGTCGGATGTAGCGTCCACTAGATCGATCCGAGGTAAGGGAAAGCTGTCTTTGGGGCATGCTTTGTTGAGATCAGTGAAGTCTACACACTTCCTCCAGCTCCCATTAGTCTTGCCAACCATCACCACGTTGGCCAACCACTCAGGGTAATGAACTTCCCGGACATGCCCTGCAGCCACCAGCTTGCGAACCTCCTCGTCGATAGCTCTTGTTTGTCCGGAGCGAAGCTCCTTTTCTTCTGTCGGACCGGCTGACACTCTGGCTTAAGGTTGAGCCGATGAGTGATTACCTCCTCAGGGACGCCTGGCATGTCGGCGGCAGACCATGCAAAGACGTCGGCGTTGGCTTGCAGGAAGGCGAGGAGTCGATCGCGAGCCTCTTCGGGCAGTAGCGCCCCGACCTGGATGGTCCTTGTCGGTTCATCTCCTAAGGGAAAAGTCAGAAGGTGCTCGGCCGGCTCCCCCTCCCTCCCGGGTCTCGGGGGTCAAGCGGCCTAGAGGTCATTGTCGACGCAGCCTTCAATGGACTGGGAGACAAGTGGTAGCACAGCGGCGGCGGGCTTTGTTCTCCTTTCATTTCTCCGACTCCTTCGTTGGTGGGGAATCTTACCAATAATCTCTTGGTGGAGATGACAACATCTAGCATATCAACCCTGGTCTCCCCAAGATGGCGTTGTAAGCCAGTGGGACCCGAACCACCAGGAAGTTTATGACCACCGTGCTTTGACGCGGTGATGCCCAGCCATGACAGGGAGGAAATTTCTACTTCGACGCTCAGAGAGTCTCCCGTGAAGCCCATTAAAGGCGTAGTGACATGCCGAAGGGAAGACTCAGAGAGATTCATTCGAACAAAAGCCTCATAGCTCAGGACGTCCACAGAACTACCACTATCAACCAAGATTCGTTTCATAGGATGCTTGGCTATGGTCATGGATACCACCACGCTGTCGTTGTTTTTGTTAACTACTCCATCTAAGTCCTTTCCAAAGAAAAGAATTACGGGGTCTACTCCTTCCCGCTGTCTCTTTGAACTGCCTCCTGCCCCCTAGGAATCATGGCTATGGTCTTCTCCGCAGGGGCATTGTCTGCACCGGCCTGGAGTGTAGGAGGCACCGCTGGGCCCGGAATAGGGGGTTTCCTTGCCCAAGTGACCCTGCTGGACAAGCTCTTCGATGGCCCTCTTCAGGTGGCAGCAGTCTTCGGTGTCGTGACCATAATCTCGGTGATACCGATAGTATAGCTCTTTATTGCGGGGGGTCCCCCAACCTCAGGGGGAGCGGACGCTTGAAGTAAGGTTCCTCCTCGATTTCCAACAGGATGTGGGATATCGGAGCCATGAGGGGAGTGAATTGCTCCTTAGAACAAGTGTCTGCGGCCGGCGGTCTGGGCGGTGAGGGGGCTTAGTCTTCCGAGGTCGCGCTCCGGCCTGCTCGGTGGGTATTGGTTTCTTGTTAGGATTCTTATCAGCCTCCCTTCTGGAGGAATCCGCCTCGTTCGCACGGATGTATTTTTGTGCACGGCTTAGAAGTTCGGCATAAGAGCTCGGGGCTTCTTGTCTAGAGAATAGGCAAATCTGGAAGGACGAAGTCCCCGTTTTAATGCCAAGGTGGCTACGAAATCATCTAGATTATATACCTCCAGCGCTGCGTCCTTGAACCGGGCGACAAAGTCTTTTAGGGTCTCGCCGCTCCTCTGCTGGACAGCAAATAGACTATCCGCCACTCGTGGGATCTTCCGGCTCACATTAAAGTGGGCCAGGAAAGCTCGTTCGAGATGACAGAATGAATCAATGCTGCGTGGTGGCAGACGGGAATACCATGCACGTGCCACCTTTCGGAGGGTGGCCAGAAAGGCGACACATAGAAGGGAGTCCGTCGCTCTCTGGACCCGCATAAAGACCTTGTAGCTCTCCAGGTGGTCCAATGGGTCCGTCGTGCCATCATATGGGTCCAGTTGTGGGAGACGGAAATGGGACGGGACCGGTTCCTCCATGATCCACCGGGAAAGCGGGGGGCAATGGTCGTAGTCCACTCCATGAGGATTGGTGATCCGACGGCTAAGCTCTTCCAACCGTCGGTGATACTCGTCGAGCCGTCGGGTAGTCTTCCACTGGGCGTCGTCTGTAGAAGAATCAGAAGATGAAGCTGGGGTAGGCCACCGAGGTAAGGAACGTGCCAGTCTGGATCCGTCTCGGCATCGATAGGAGCGACCAGAATGACGGGAAGGGGACCGCCGTCGCCCTGAGGCCTCTCGGGGATGGGGCTCAGGAGGCGAGCTATGGGAAAGGGACCGTCGCCGTTTTGAGGCCCCTCGGCGATGAGGTCCCGAAGGCGAGCGGGAGAGAGACCGTCGTCACTTTGAGGCATCTTGACGACGGTCTCCTGAAAGCGAGTGATGGGAGGCCTCGGGCGGGGTCCCGCCCTGATGGGATAGAACTGTTCCCCGCACCCATTCGCCGGGCGGAGGGAGCTGAGGTGCGGCTGCAAAGTAGCATTCCTGCAATCCCCGTATCACCGCCGCTAGGTTCTGAACTTGGTGAGATAGAACCTCCAGCCGGTCAGGCTGGCTAATTTGGGCGGGGGGCGGAACACGGAGGTTGGCCTCCGCCTGTTCAGCCCGCGGAATGCGCTCTGCGGCCTGATTGGTGGAAGACTCCTATGCTCGTGTGGTCACCATCGTCTCTTTCGCAGAATCGGAGTCCATCACAGGGAGAACTAGCGTCCCCTACCTGGCGCGCCAATCTTTGCTGCCAAATCACTTTTGCTGAGCGCCGGGCGAGCTGAGATCTCTGCAGACCTTCGAGGATGTAGAAGGGTCACCGTCTCCTTTCTGGGGCCTGCAAGAAAAGTTCTGGACCGGTGATTCCGGTGGGGACCCTCCGACGCCCAAGTTGACTTGTAGAATAGTAGAATTTTTTGATGAGAAAGTAGAGATTGAGTTTTTGTCCCCCCTTCCTCGTTGGGGGATTGAGGTCTTTATATACCTGTTCGGGGGTCCCTCTTACCCTTCACTGGTAACAGCCAAGTAATACCTTCCGTTCTTCGTAGGTGGGCGTACTAACTGCTAAACGTATGTCATAAGTACGCCTCTTAATTTTTTGGAAACCGTCCGTGACCTTAGTAATTGCCGGTTCATAATATTTGGTGACTGCGCGTGATCCTAGTAAAGCCACGTGGAATTCCTTGCAGCAAGTGGATGCTTGTCGGCTTCTGCCGCCGAGGCCAACGCTGAGACCGACGTCGAGACCGAGACCGGCGTTGCGTCGAAGCGGGCCATGGCCAACACCAAGATCGAGGTGGGCCGCGGAGGAGATGGGCCCAAGGCCGTACGGAGGTCGATGCCGATGCCGTGTCGAAGCTGGCCGCGGTCGACACCAAGATCGAGGTGGGCCGCGGAGGAGATGGGTCCAAGGCCGCGCAGAGGTCGATGCCGACGCCGTTGCTGAGACCGACGCCGTATCGAAGTGGGCCGTTGCCGAAGTCGACGCTGACTCCGTTGCTGAGATCGACGCCGAGATCGAGACGAGCGGAGTGCGCCGGACCGTGTGACATTAAGCTCGCGATTTCTCATCTCGTGGGTCGTGCAGGTCCCAAGGTACAGCCGTTGGGGGGAGAAGGATGATGTTGAGTTAAAGCCAACTGTCCCCCGTAGAGTGTCGAGTATGGAGTGCTTGCGTGGCCCTGCTCATACCCTTGGATGAGCTTGCATCGCACTGTTCACGTACAAGGCTCCATTCACTTGCATGGCACTGTTAACGGCGAGGGAGCTTGGCAGCTTGGAGGTGTTGGCCATGGAGCTGTTGGCCATGGAGCTCTCGGCCTTGGAGCTATCAGCCAT
>UESW01001650.1:354293-401203 GCA_900491605.1 Calamus simplicifolius
TAAAACTTATTTTTGAAAAGAAAAGGTAAAGATTTATTAGTAGTTCAAATATATGTTGATGATATTATTTGGTGCTACTAACAATACTCTATGTCAAGAGTTTGCTAAGTTAATGCAGGGAGAATTGAAATGAGCATGATGGGAGAACTCAACTTCTTCCTTGGACTCCAAATCAAACAAAGCAAAGAGGGAATCTTCATCAACCAAACAAAATACACAAGAGAAATCCTAAAGAAGTTTGGTATGGAATCAATAAACCCCTCGGAACACCAATGAGTCCTTCATGCAAGCTGGACAAAGATGAAGAAGGTAAGAAGGTTGACCAAAAATATTATCGAGGTATAATCGGATCCCTACTTTACTTAACTGCAAGTAGACCAGACATAATGTTTGCTGTTTGCTTATGTGCTAGATTTCAGTCAGAACCTAAAGAATCACATTTAATTGCTGTTAAAAGAATACTAAGATATGTAAGTGGAACAAAAAATGTAGGTTTATGGTATTCTAGAGACTCCACATTAAATCTGATTGCATACACTGATTCTGATTATGCTGGATGTAAGTTAGATAGAAAAAGCACAAGTGGTGCATGCCAATTCTTAGGAAGTAACTTAATCTCATGGTTTAGCAAAAAGCAAAATTCAGTTGCATTATCAACTACTGAAGCTGAATATGTAGCAGCTGGAAGTTGCTGTGCTCAAATCCTATGGATTAAGCGACAACTTGAAGACTATGGTATCACACTTGATAAACACCTATAAGATGTGATAACACAAGTGCAATTAATCTAACAAAGAATCCAATTCAACATTCAAGAACCAAACACATAGAAATTAGATATCATTTTATAAGAGAACATGTAGCAAATAATGAAATATGTCTTGATTATGTTAACACTGAAGAACAATTAGCAGACATATTTACAAAACCTTTAAGTGAAGAAAGATTCTGTTATCTTAGAGGAGAGTTAGGGATTTGTGATCCATTAGAATGAATTTGAAACCCCTAAGGAAATTTTATCTAAGATTCTTTTAAATCCTTGATCTTTAAGGAAATCTTATCTAGAATTCATATCTAATTGATCCATTCATATTCAATGATTATTTTATCAATTTTATGATCAAATTCGGACACATTTTAGAAATTTCATGTTTTTTGCTCTGAAATGGTCTCGGAGCCGACTCGTGCGTATCGGAGTCGACTCCTGGTTTCGACTGAAACTCTCGGGTCGACCCCCTTGGCGCGAGTCGACTCCACTTCGGGATGGTTTTCTGTGACTGTCCGGAGTCGACCCCTTGCTTTGCGCGAGCCGACTCGAAGTGGTCCCAGGTTGATTTATCTAGGGCAGAGTCGACTCGCCGTTCATTTCAAACTTTCTAATCTCTCAAAATACTCTCTCCAAAATATCTCCAGACCTTCCAAATTCCCAAAATCACTGATTAATCCTTCCAATCAACCAATGGCACCCAAAACTAGAGGTTTCAATCTTGCTGCGGCCGGTGTGAGAGGAAGAGAGCGTGAGGAAGACGGTGAGGCGTCCGTTCGTGAGCCTTCTCCAAGCACGGATTCCACTTCATCATCTTCAACCCCCAATGCTTCTCCAGCCACTACTACTTCCCAGGTAGATAGATTAGCAGATAGAATCATCACCACGGTAGAAAGTGGATTTTGAACTTTTTGAGGCAGAGGGATTTTTATTAGGGAGACAATTGATAGAAATGGGATGGGAGAAGATATGTTCACTGGATTGCCCATACTTATCCCTCTCTAGTAAAGGAGTTTTACAAGAACTTGTCGAGAGAGATCATGGTCTCATAAGCACTAAGAGGAAATAGGATCTCTGTGACTGTAGAGCTTCTGTCTAGACTATTGGATCTACCCTTATCAGGGACTGCACATTTTCTTCTGAAGACCGAAGCCCTGCTCTTGCTAGATTACTTAACCGAGATGTTGTCGGTTTTGAGGAGGTTTTTGCCAACCAACTATCTTTAGAACTAAGATTGCTTCATAACATTTGCAGTAGGATACTTTTTCCAAAGATAGGAAGATTTGATTATGTATCTGAAAGAGACATTTTGTGATGGATGCCATTGTTACGGGCAAGCCAATAAACCTTCCCAGTATGATTCTTTGGTACATTGCTGACTGTGGAGGAAAAAGAAAGTCTAGCTTGCCCTATGGTATGATTCTCACCAAGATCTTTCAGAGTCAAGGAATTGTTATATCTGACAGTGAGCCAATGAGGAACCTGAGATATACAGACTTTTATAGCTTGGCCACCATTCATCGGATGGGTTTATTAAGAGAAATGGTATATGGGAGAGGAAAGGATTAATAGAAGAGAGAGCTACGGATGTTGATGCACCAGGTCCATCAGTTAGACAATCCTCACCTGCACCTCCGAGCCCTCCTACTTCAGCACCTGCTCCTACACCTGCTCAGTTATTTGATCAAGCTTCATCCTCTTCTGCTGGCTTCTCAGATCTACAATTAAAGCAACTCAAAGGACTTTTAGATGACCAGTCAGAGAAATTAAAGTCTGAGTTTGAATACAAGTTCATGAACCTAAAGGAGACTCTATATTCATTGGATGATAGAATCACTAAAATTGAGTCTACTCTCAGCACATCTTCAATGACTTTAAGTGGAGATCTCAAGAACATTTTTGAAGAACTTAAAGATATTTGCGGAGATGGCGAGACCTACTCTAGATGCAATGCGGAGCTTCAAGACAAGATTTTGACTGCTTGCACCTTTGTAGATGAAAGGTTAAAAGATATGTAAAAATCCAATCAGATGGAATCAAGAATATAATAGATCATTTGACTAGGATTGTTAGAACTCATTTCTAATGTATTAATACTCAATCCTTATTATTGTTATGTTTTACAGTTTGATATCAATGTATTAGACATTTTGATGTATTAGACTCTTTGATGAAATGAAATATCAATTTTGGTTACTCAATGTATTTCTTTCTATCAACGATGAATGAATGTTTATGCTTCTCTACCTTTTTGTTGATAACAAAAAAGAGGGAGAGTTTTATAGTTAGTTTTATGATTGAATATGCATATGAGAAAATCAAATTAATCAATGAGACAATTAATTGAATGATTAAGTTTCATAGGGGGAGCTACCTCATTCAGGGGGAGCCTAAGCCTATTTATGAAATCAAAATAAATTCACAAATCAATCATGCATAAACTCAATATTTTTATCATCATCAAAAAGGGGGAGATTGTTGGGGAGTTTGTTGAAAAACTATATGACCCAATCTTTTGATTTTGATGATTACCAAAAGCCATGAGTACTATAAAAGATGCAATGAGTTTATTTACATGTGCAATGAATTTATTTTGAACAATCAATGAGAATGTTAAAGTTTGACATTAATCATTTTGAAAGTAACTTTAAGCTCAATGTTTAAGCTTTCAAAAGAAATTTTATAATTCATAGATTAATCAATGAGTTTTTGGAATACTTCTTGAATTAATTCTTAATGTCAATTTTATTGAATTCAAGTCAAAACAATGATTTAAAATGAATCTGGAACGATTTTAAAGTCAATCAGAAAACTTTCTGATTTTTGATACGTTCCGGAGCCGACTCATGAGTTTCAGAGTCGACTCCCCTCAGAGAACAGAAATGTCTATCTGTCTCGAGTCGACCCACATAATTTTACGAGTCGACCCCCGATTTAGTCGAGCCGACTCCATGACTGTGCGAGTCGACTCCGCTCAGACACCAGAAGTGTATTTTTCTGAGCACTTCGCGAGTCGACCCCAACTTTTCATGAGTCGACCCCCGACTTTCAGGAGTCGACACTTTACTTTTGGTGAGTTGACCCCATGACTTTCTAAACATTTCTATTTTTAGTATCACGACCTCGAGCCGACTCGGGAAAAGCATGAGTCGACTCCAGCAAATCTGGGCAAAATTTTTACGGATGCCAACTCAGCTCCAACGGTAAGATTTTTGATTAACGGCTATTTTTCTTTGTCTCTAACGGCTATATTCTTGCAGAATCTATAAATAGAGAAGTCATTTTCAAATCAAAGAGAGACGAATAGAGAGATATTTATTTCAAAGAAAAAGAAGAGAAAAATCGGAAAAACAGAGCTTCAGTTGAAAAAATCCGAGATTCAAAATAGAGTGAAAGAAAGAGTGTAAATCAAAGGAAGTTCCTTCTGTGTTCAAGCTCAAATCAAGGAAGCTTCTGAAGAAAATCCAAGTGCTATTCAAGAGCATCTCAAGAGATTTCCAACACTCAAAGAAAAGAGGGAAAGCCCAAATCAACTCCAACACACATTCCGTGAAGAATCCAAGCTGAGGCCTGGTTCTACACCTCAAGGAGTTGAAGAAAAGAAGAAAAGCTCAAAGCCAACCAACTGCAAATCAGGCTTATCTAAACTCTATTCTTACATTTGTTTATCTGCTCATTAAGGAGCCTTGTATCTAAACAAACAATATTTCTATTCTTTGTGTCTAGCTCAATCTGGGGGATTGAACTAGAGGAGGTAGTCTTACCTCAGTTCAAGCTTGGTTAAGCTTGGGTTTAGGGTTTTTGTGCTGGTGAGCCTTTGAAAACCAGCTGGGTTCGTTGTGCGCCCGGGAAAACAATAAGTTTGAGTTGTGAGCTTGTAAAACAACTCTGCTGTAATCTAGGTTGATTATAGTGTGGACCCAAGTGAATCTTGGGAGTGGACGTAGGTGTTGGATACACCGAACACTATAAACTCTTTGTGTTTGCCGTGTTCTATTGTCTCTTTCTCTATCTCTGTTTTATTCACTGCAATTTATATTTACTTTGCATTTGCCTTCACTCATCTCAAGCTAAATAATTTAAAAGGCTAATTTTTTAAAGAACCCAATTCACCCCCCCCCCCCTCTTGGGTTGTCATCTGGGCCAACAGGTAAGATAGAACCTCCAGCCGGTTAGGCTGGCTCATTTGGGCGGGGGGCGGAACACGGAGGTTGGCCTCCACCTATTCAGCCCGCGGAATGCCCTCTGCGGCCTGATTGGTGGAAGACTCCTATGCTCGTGTGGTCACCATCGTCTCTTTCGCAGAATCGGAGTCCATCATAGGGAGAACTAGCGCCCCCTACCTGGCGCGCCAATCTGTTGTTGCCAAATCACTTTTGCTGAGCGCCGGGCGAGCTGAGATCTCTGCAGACCTTCGAGGATGTAGAAGGGTCACCGTCTCCTTTCTGGGGCCTGCAAGAAAAGTCCCGGACCGGTGATTCCGGTGGGGACCCTCCGACGCCCAAGTCAATGACTTGTAGAACAGTATAATTTTTTGATGAGAAAGTAGAGATTGAGTTTTTGTCCCCCCTTCCTCGTTGGGGGATTGAGGTCTTTATATACCTGTTCGGGGGTCCCTCTTACCCTTCACTAGTAACAGCCGAGTAATACCTTCCGTTCTTCGTAGGTGGGCGTACTAACTGCTAAACGTATGTCATAAGTACGCCTCTTTAATTTTTGGAAACCATCCGTGACCTTAGTAATTTTCGGTTCATAATATTTGGTGACTGCCCGTGATCCTGGTAAAGCCACGTGGAATTCCTTGCAGCAAGCGGACGCTTGTCGGCTTCTGCCGCCGAGGCCAACGCTGAGACCGACGCCGAGACCGAGACCGGTGCTGCATCGAAGCGGGCCATGACCGACACCAAGATCGAGGTGGGCCACGGAGGAGATGGGACCAAGGCCGCGCGGAGGTTGATGCCGATGCCGTGTCGAAGCGGGCCGCGGTCGACACCAAGATCGAGGTGGGCCGCGGAGGAGATGGGCTCAAGGCCGTGCGGAGGTCGATGCCGACGCCGTTGCTGAGACCGACACCGTGTCGAAGTGGGCCGTTGCCGAAGTCGACGCTGACTCCATTGCTGAGACCGACGCCGAGACCGAGACGGGCGGAGTGCGCCGGACCATGTGACATTGAGCTCGCGATTTCTCATCTCGTGGGTCGTGCGGTCCCAAAGTACAGCCGTTGGGGGAGAAGGATGATGTTGAGTTAAAGCCAACTGTCCCTCGTAGAGTGTCGAGTATGGAGTTCTTGCGTGGCACTGCTCATACCCTTGGATGAGCTTGCATCGCACTGTTCACGTACAAGGCTCCGTTCACTTGCATGGCACTGTTAACGGCGAGGGAGCTGGCAGCTTGGAGGTGTTGGCCATGGAGCTGTTGGCCATGGAGCTCTCGGCCTTGGAGCTATCGGCCATGGAGCTGTCGGCCTTGGAGGTGCCGGTCTTTGAGGTGCCGGCCTTGGAGGTGCCGGTCTTGGAGCTATCGGCCTTTGGGGCGACGGTCTTCGAGGTGCCAGCCTTGGGGGTGCCGGTCTTGGAGGTGTCGGCCTTGGAGGTGCCGGTCTTGGAGCTGTCGGCCTTTGGGGCCGACGGTCTTCGAGGTGCTGGCCTTGGAGGTGCGGTTGGAGCTGTCGGCCTTTGGGGCCGACGGTCTTCGAGGTGCCGGCCTTGGGGGTGCCGGTCTTGGAGGTGCCGGCCTTGGAGGTGCCGGTCTTGGAGCTGTCAGCCTTTGGGCCGACGGTCTTCGAGGTGCAGGCCTTGGGGGTGCCGGTCTTTGAGGTGCCGGCCTTGAAGGTGCCGATCTTGGAGGTGTCGGCCTTTGGGGCCGATGGTCTTCAAGGTGCCGGCCTTGGAGGTGCCGGTCTTGGAGCTGTCGGCCTTTGGGGCTGACGGTATTTGAGGTGCCGGCCTTGGGGGTGCCGGTCTTGGAGGTGCCGGCCTTGAAGGTGCCGGTCTTAGAGCTGTCGGCCTTTGGGGCCGACGGTCTTGGAGGTGCCAGCCTTGGGGGTGCCGGTCTTGGAGGTGCCGGCCTTGGAGGTGCCGGTCTTAGAGGTGTCGGCCTTTGGGGCCGACGGTCTTCGAGGTGCCGGCCTTGGGGGTGCCGGTCTTCGAGGTGCCGGCCTTGGAGGTGCCGGTCTTGGAGCTGTCGGCCTTTGGGGCCGATGGTCTTCAAGGTGCCGGCCTTGGACGGTCTTCGAGGTGCCGGCCTTGGGGTGCCGGTCTTGGAGCTGTCGGCCTTTGGGGCCGACGGTATTCGAGGTGCCGGCCTTGGGGGTGCCGATCTTGGAGGTGTCATCCTTTGAGGCCGACGGTCTTCGAGATGCCGACCTTGGGGGTGCCGGTCTTGGAGGTGCCGGCCTTGGAGGTGCCGGTCTTGGAGCTGTCGGCCTTTGGGGCCAACGGTCTTCGAGGTGCCGGCCTTGGTGGTGCCGGTCTTGGAGGTGCCGGCCTTGGAGGTGCCGGTCTTGGAGCTGTCGGCCTTTGGGGCCGACGGTCTTCGAGGTGCCGGCCTTTGGGGCCGTCTAAAATTTTTTTATTCTCTATGGGGTCAACTGGCTCCATCAAGTATGATATTAAATGGATACAGAATAATTTTGAGCCTAAATCAAATCGTATTAGTTTTAAGACAATGCGGTGTATGTATGTATATATATATATATATAATAAGAAAAGTTTTCATATCACACAAATTTAAAATCTTAGGGATCTATCATATCTAATTGATTAAGCTTAGAAAGAAACTCTGAACACTACCATCTTCATTTCTTTTGAATTACGCCCAGTTAGTCAAATAATTTGTAATCTTATTAGCCTGTTTGTAAAACATGAACACAATAGAACTGTGAAATATGAGAAAAGATAAAGACAATCAAAATGCCCCTGAATCCAAGAAAGAAATTAACTACAGTAGAAGGATCCCTTTCTAAGATTGTATTAGAGTATTGAAACTTTAATATTATTTCTTTCAAACCAACCCAATTATTGTCAACCCTACAAAAGGCATCATATTGGTAGTAAGAGAAACTACCACAACCTAGATAATACGTCCAAGATCAATTTTTGATAACTAGACTTGCTTCAGTTAAGTTAGGATGAACGAAGCCATTAAATTTCTATTTAAGAAATCATGATAGTACGAACATCCACAAAATAAGTTTGGAGATCACATATCTCTGCTGAAGGAACCCAAATTTTCAGATTTTTAGTTTTTAATGGCTACAAAGAAAAAAAGAATTCAGCTGATTGCCCTAAAGCTTAACTAATCATCCAATCAGGCCTAAATGGCTTCTTCTCACAGTAAAACTCATTCCTGACCTTCCATATCCATCATAGTATATAAATTGATCTTATTTGATCCTTTTGCACCCCTTCATCCTAGCCTCCAAGGAAAAGAAATTTTCACACTTAAGTGGAAGTTTTGAATGTTGCTAAAGCTATAACATGACAAAATCTCCCACTCATGAGAAGATCCCACACAAGTAAAGAACAAATGGTTAAGATATTCATCGTAAATCTATCATCTACTGCAAACCAACGATACTGAAGAAATTTGTTAGGCCAACAATGCAGAAGTAGGAATATCCTTATGTCAAACCTTTCATAAAAAATAAAGGACACAATGCTAATCCTTCAAATATCACATCTATCTAGCATCATATTTCAGACCAGGATTCCTCTCACACCATAGAGCCTCATGGGTATCTTAACGATGAGGGGTAAAATTATCATCGCATTAATGCCCATGCACATCGACAATTGGGTCGAGACCAATCCCAACATCCTGTCGGCCAGCTGTTATATCCGCAAGGCGGCAAAGCCGAATCGCCTTCAGCAGAGTCGGGTCGCCCCGATGAACCGAACCATCCTCATGCCTCGGCAGACCGAACCATCCTATACCTCGGCAAACCGAGCCATCCTCATATCTCGGCAAACCGAGCCATCCTATACCTCATAAAACCAAACTGTCCCTCGCCTCGGCTGGACCGAGGCACCTTTGCGGAATCTAGCGCGAGAGAGTTCAAATTCACGATAACTGAATAAGATTGCAAACGGAAAATCATGCCAGAAGTGGCCTAAGGGCCATAGAAGTGGCCTAGGACCTATAATATCGATGAATCTCAAGGCATCAACCAACTCTCCTAGTCGTCGATCCTCTAATCGGTAAGATACAGATCTTACTGGCCTCGTAACAAACTTGATTCGAATCCGTTTCGAATCTCAACAGCTTTCGGACCTCCTACGACGCGTCCAAGGAATCAGGTGATTGCCTATAAATATCACAGCCCCCAAGTCTCTCAAGTACGCATTCACTAACTCTCATACTGAAAAACTCTATTAAAGCTCCACCAGAGCTCCGAGCTCTCGGAAGAACACTCATCTAGAGGAACTCTTCTGTGAGAGCCTTCTCCTCATATCTGCTTGTTTTGAATCTCTGCTGACTTGAGCGTCGGAGGGTCTTCCGCAGAGGGCCACCTCCGAAACACCCTCTGCGTGCGAACTGTCTGCAGGTTCCATCCTGGATGAAAAGACTGGCATCCGGACTCGGAGCCAGGGTGCATCCGAGTCGAAGAACGGATTTCCGCGGCAACACTTAAATAAGCACCGTAGACTTATAATTGGAGCCTTAGTAAATAATATTCTTTTCATTAATCCTATCCAATAAAGTATAAGTGATTTCTTGCGGAACTCAGTAGGATCTCTGCTACTAACCGATCAGGAGCCCTTTTTCAAACTGGTGTCATTTGACATCGATTTTACGTAAAGGGTGCGGGAAGAAAAAATTTACGAAGAAGGTGTTAAAGGAAAAAAGCATCATTTGAAGTGGCGCTTTTTTTATCCATCATGATAAAATAAAAATGTCATTTGAAATGGCGCTTTTAAAGAGCATCATTTCAAGTGGCACTTTTAGGAACCATTTTTTTTTTACATTTCAATTGAAAGAAAATGCCATTTGAAATGACGCTTTTTAAAAGCGCTACTTCAAGTAGCGTTTTTATCTCTCCACGATGAATGAGAAAAGCACCACTTAAAATGATGCTTTACCTTTTAACACTATCTTCGTAAAGTTTTTTTTTTCATCCATTACGTAAAATTGATGTCAAAAGACATCGATTTGAAATACAGCTCAATTCGAGCATAGTAAATGAGATGGCACGTCTTTTTGTGTATTTATAGATGTAGAATTTGTCTATATTTAATATCTTCCTTGTTCCCCCCCCCCCCCCCCCCCTCCTATTTAGCTCTACAAATAAGAAAAAAATATAACAGGGGATTTCGATATAATTTTTTACCTTAAGTCTATCGAGTTTGGTTCTCCATCCCTCTCTCTGTCTTCTTGCTCCCCTTTCCCTCGCGCTTCTTTTCCTCGATTCCATGGCGAACGCCGGCTCTTCTCTGATCCAAAGTCGCCTCAGGTGGTCTTCCGCCTCCATCTCAAGCCAACTCCAACCTCGGAGCTTGACCCAGAGGAGCAGCCTACCTAGGTGGCACAGAAAGAAAACGGAAAGAAAAGTTCTCCAATCAAGAGTGTGATCTCTGTCATAATCTCGGATCTTGCCTTATATTAAGATCTTAACTTCCAATGGAACTCTGAAATGGTGGTGGAAACCCTCGCATTCACCATCCTCCATCCTAGGCCTTTGATTCGATCCCTTTCCCCTCTTTTTGTTGCAAGTCGAATCATTTATCATTCCAAAATATAGCATTTCCAAAGTAGATTTGGTTTTCCTTTTTGATGTTTGGGATAATGGTGTGATATTTGTAATCTGGAATTTCTTGCCATTGGTATGTTTTAAAGAAAATGTGGTTTTTATAAAACTTGATGTTTAATTCGACTTCAGGTGTAGCCTAAGCTAAATAGTCATTACAAAAAAAAAAAAAAAAATAACAACCCTCCAAAAGCGTCGGAAAAACCTAAAAGCAGTTAATGATGTTTAAAAGCATCTTTTTTTTTTATGGATACCGATACCGATGCTTTTAGCATCGGCATTGTAATTTGTCTAATGTCGAGCGATGGGATCAGACTTCTATTTCATTTTCACACCGCGCAATTCCCTTCCGCTCCTTGATTTATGATTCAAGTCTCATTTCTGTCTCTTTCTCTCTCATTCGAGATCTCAAATTTTTCCTCCTCACCTTTGGTTTCTCCATTACTCTCCATCTTGACCTTTGATCGCCTCCACCACGGATGCCCCCCTCTTCTCCGACGGTTGAAAGTTTAGCTAAAAAGGAAATGGTGGACGCTGGTGCTAACGGTGGTTCGGGAAGTGGACGTAGAGGAGGCCATGAGAAGATTCCAGATAGCAGAGGCAAAGTCCTTGAGGTAGTCCTTGAACTCCTCATTCTTGTTCATTTTGAGCTGGAGCTTCTCATAGATGGCGGTACGAAGGGCATCGATGTACCCTCGATCTCGATGGCTGATGAGTTGGTGGTGGTGAGGTAGCTCCGGAACTAGGTCATCCACTCCAGCATGGGGTCATCGAAGAACTCGGGGAGCTTGGTGGAGTTCATGGAGTGAAAGATCCTGTAGCTGAGGTGCTGGCACTCAAAGAAGGGGCATAGGATGGTGGCATTGGCGGAGATGAACTGGGTGGCCTTGACGAAGACCTCAGGGAGGGGGGACGGCGAATCCATCGGGGCAATACTTGAGGTCGAGGCAGAGGGCGGAGGTGTCGGTGGAGTGGCAGAACTTGAGCAAGAGGGAGTTGGCGGCGCCGAGGAGGCCGTTGACGGTGGAATAGTTGGCGGCGGAGTGGAGGTTGGAGACGAGCTCAAGAAGGAGGGAGGGCTAGGACAAGGGGAAGTCGTGGGAACTGACGATGGAGAGGGCCTCGAAGAGTTGAGGACGGATGCGGCGGGGCACTTTGAGCATGGGGGAGACAATGAGGGCTTTGATCGCGTCTGGGATTGGGGGGGGGGGTCGGAGTCGGAGGAGGGGGTCCAACGAGAGCGGACGTGGTTCTTGAAGTGGATCGCGACAGTGAGACCGATCTTCTCGTCGAAGGGGTCGGTGGAGATGACATTGAGGATAGCGAGACCGAAGCCAGAGGCGACGGCGGCAGCGGCCCCGGGGGGAGGGGCACCACGGGGAAGAAGGTGAGCATGGACCTGATTTTTTTAAAAAAAATGTATTGCTGATACTTTAAAGCGTTGGCAAGATCAAGATCTGCCGACGCTTAAAAACGTTGGGACTTTTCGATGCTTTTTCGATGCTTTAAAAAAGTGTCAGAATATTTTGTCTCCACTCCTACTTTTTCGACGCTTGTAAAAGCGTTGTGATAATATTTTTCGATACTTTTAAGCATCGATAAATGATATTTTTAACGTCGGGATAGCGAGAATTTGTTGTAGTAAGTTATTGGGAAATTAGAAATATCTATTGGTATGAAAGGAGATTATTTTCTTCCATCTTGGTTGCATGGATCAGATCAATTATAATTGGGTTCTCCTTCAGCGTGGAGAGCTTTACTCCATAGAATGGCACGCTTCGTGTGCTTGCTTTATAATTCGAAGACATTCTATCCTCCAATATAATGCAGCTGTGCAAATCTCTCTAGCACTCAATCCTATCTAGATTCTGGATTGGTGCGGTCTTTTTTTTATATTACTGGCCCTTCTTTATGCTTCCATTTTATCGTTTTTGCTTTTACTCCCAAGGTTTGGAAAGCAAACCTGGTCACTTACGAGCAATGATAATAACGATTCTTAGAGTTAGTACCTAAAAATAGTCACACATTAAATTAAAAAATATGCTTATATCTCAAATTTACTTGCTATTCATTAACTTTTATTCGAGTTTTTGAGCTATATGATTGTAACCCACTGATGGGTTAATTGGATCAGCAGGTAAACTTAAGGTATTACAAACGGTATCAGAACCAATCTAATCCCGCTATAGCATGAAGCTACCCTTATCGCACTAATGACCTAATTCGAGGTAAATTCTAACTTTTTTTCATATTAAATCGAAAAGAAATATATTAATTTTTGAATTATATAATTTTGGTCAACTAACAGATTAATTGGATCAACAAGTAGGCTTGGGATGTTACACTAACATTACCTTAATTTGGTGCCTGTATAAATGATTCTATGGTGGGAAATATGTAAAAATATTTCGTTACCAGTTATCTTTAAATGCTAATTGGCAACGTTATCTAATTCAGTCACTTCAACTTATACCATACTCCAAGTTAAGATGAGTAATTTTAGAGCTAATGCTTAAAGAAAAAAACTTTGAAATATTACCATGAATGAGTCACCCTAGGTGAAATACTACAATCATCTGATTTGGCGTGACTGGACTCAAGAGAACCAAGATTAGTTAGAGAGAGAATTGTAGTGGAAATATATTAACAAGTTGCTAAATGCTGCTGCACGGCTGCAAGGAATTGAAGAATACTGCCCACCTAAATTGGACTTATGTACAATGCTGACAACAGTAATGCAAACCACAAATAACTACAAATAAAAAATAAGACCTCTCCTAAATTGGTGAAGATCCTGATTCTTGCTTGGATTAGGCTGCACGTAAGCATTTGAAGTAATTTATTTTTTTTTCAAAACTTTATCAAAGCAGAAAAATCATTGCTCAAAACTTTGGACTTTAAGCAATGCTAACATAACTTAAAAATCTCACTTAAAAAGAATATTCAACTAATGTAGGAGCCATTTGGTTCGTAAAAATGATTTTCTGTAATTAAAATCAAAATCATTATAAGATGTGAAATTCGAGTCCTCCACTCAAGATTATAAATTTATTCAGACAATCATAACTCAACTCTCTCCTCTTCTTTTCCATCCTTTCTCATTAACACTCCTCTCTATCTTCTTAATTAATATCCATTTATTTTTAATCAAAACCATTAGAAGATGTGAAATTCAAGTCCTCCACTCAAGATTACAAATTTATTCAGACAATCATAATTCAACTCTCTCCCCTCTTTTTTCACCCTTTCTCATTAACACTCCTCTTTGTCTTCTTAATTGATATCCCTTTCTTTTTCTCACAATCCTTCAATCATACCCTGTAAAGGTAAGTGAACCAGTATTTTTTTACCACTTCTCATTAAATTCCTATGAATTATGCCATATTTCTAACAAACCTATTTTGTATTTTTCTCATAGTTGGTACTATTTTGCAAATATTTGCTATAATTTTTTATTCATTTCTAGCATATTCATTTATATTGTCTATCCAAACTTCTAATTTCAATTTCAATTTTCATGTGAATCAAATAAATAAGAAAAATTAATAGATTTTAATTCTAATTTTAATAGAATTCAATTTTGATTTTAATTTTGATTATAGTGTTGAACTAAACATGTCCTAAGTTTTTTTCATTATCACTTTAAAATTAGTAAGTTAAACCATACCAATTGACGCCACAACTAAAAGGTTAAACACTAATGCATATATATTATTATTTTATTAAGATTTTTTGATTCAATTAAATTATATATTGGGGGTCATTTGAATAATCACACTCAACAATTAATTAGATGTCCTATTTTAAGTGTTAGATGATATGTCTCTATGTAATCATATTGTGTGAGGGTTTCTCTTCTTTCTCTAAATTGTAGAGAAAAATATTTTTCATTACATCAGAAATCAATCATAAATAATGATTCCTAATTAGCAATACCAATATGGATAGAAACAAGTGCCATAGGATTTTCTTTTTCTTTTCTCCTTTTATCAACTACGAGGAGAGAAAATCTAGCAGGATGTGGAGGATAATGAAAAGCATTCTAATTACTTTATCAACTCAGTAAATTGGTGCTTACAAACAATGTTTTGAAAACTGGATCGGGCAACGAATTAGCTTAACATTTGGATCGCAGATCAATCGGTTCGATCGGATGAACCGATTTAATCGAACCGAATAATATTATAATTAAATTTTAATTTAATAATATAAAATAATAAAATATAAATACAATTTAAATAAAAATTAAAAAAATCTAAAAATCAGAACCGATTAAAACCTTGCTGGTTTAATGATTTTTTTTTTAATCATATAAAAGTCAACTTTAATAATAAAATCGGACCGAACTAATGATCAGGTTTCCGATTGGATCGATCGATCCGATCCGATTTTCAAAACATTGCTTATAAATCATCATCATATATAATAATAATATATATATATATATATATATATATATATATATATATATATATATATATATATAAATAAATCTAAAAAGAGAATATTTTCTACTCCATGGAAGGCAAGGCCCCACAATCATAAGAAATGACATCCATAATCCTAGGAAAAGCAAATCGATAGAAAAAGCTGTCCCTAAAGAACCTCGCTACCCCTGACCACCATGAAGTCCCATCAAGCCCACCTAATTGCACCCATCCAGCTACATAGGCTGTAGTCACCAGCCTTGCCACACGCCACCTTCTTTCCATGACATATCTCTCGATCCCGTTGGACACAAGGCGAGCCCCGCCCTGAGCAAGCCAAATATTCCGAGCAAGCACTACGGCATCCTCTAGGGCAGAGCAGCCACCTTGGCCGATGTCCGGTGTCATAGGATGGAAAGCATCACCGGCAACGGTGACGCATCCCTTATGAGCGGGCCCCAATAGGATGTCCCATGGGACACGCAACATGAGTGGGGCCCAAGTCAACGTGGTGAGGTTGGTGGAGGCCACCACTTTTAGGTACTCGGTTGGTAAGCTTTTGGCCAAGTTCTCCATCACTTCTTGAAGGATCAACTCTGGGTCTCTTCCGATCTCTTTGTCTGCACATAATTGCCACAAGGGTTAGTATTTCATAATTAATCGATGGTTGCAATAATTTTTACTTAACAATTTTAAATCATGTTTCATCAGAAATATATTGTGCCCATATGCGCATGTATGAAACAAAAATATCATATATGCTTAAGGTTAAACTATACAATTGTTGATAATTAGGCAAGTAAAATGTGATATGATCATTTTGTAACTAAGCTTTATTAGACTAATAGCTTCCTTGAGCGAGGAAGTTTGGAAGTTAAGATAGGATGATCCGCTAGAACTAACTATATCATCAAAATTTTGTATCTTGGACCTCATATATCATGTAAATAATAGAAAATGCCGCAATTTTGGTCAAGATCACTGAAAGTACTATAATATTTATACAAGAACAAAATCAATCCTTACATATTTGCATGGCACCAATTCAAAGAGGAAAGGTTGAGGCCAACAAGTCTAATAAACTTATCAACTTATTTTTTTATAAAAAACAGCAGGAATTTGTATTTAAAATAAAGTTGTAAGCTAGCTTTGGTTGTATTTTCAAGGTAGCTATGATGACTTGAAAATTGTGGTGGTACAGACAAATCTCATTGTAGGAATAGGGTTAGAATTGAACAGTTTGCCACCAACTTATCGGGTTAGAAACCTTAGGTTAGTCTATAAACATGACTTGATTCTTAAGTTATAGAGTCCAAACAAAAATTAATTCTGGTTCAAACCCAACTCAAAGTTTGACTTAGAGTTCGACTCAATTAGACCAACCTAGCTAAATCCTAACTCTAACTGGCCTCCACCTCCGCTCCTACACCTCCTTTTTATTTCTCTCTCACTCTCTCTCTCTCCTTTCTCAGTACTCTTCCAAACTCACCCTTGGTCTCTCCCTCCTCTCAACACCTATCCCACTCCTGCACCCTCTCTCTCTCTCTGCCTCCCCCCCAGCTCTCAATGCCCAACCTAGTCTCACAATGCCTCTCTCTTTCATTCCTCCTCTTCGAACACTTCCTATGTCCTCTCTCTTCTTAGTGCCCATCCCACTCTCTACACCACCCCCAGATATCTCTCTTGGACTCTTCTTGTTTGACTAAACTTAATATTGATAACCGATTCTGCCTCAGACTCTCTCTTACCATATATACCATCATCATTGTTGAGAAGATTTTGGAGCCAGAAGAGGAGGAATATGCTACCAAACACCATTCACCATGCCAAGCTCGAGCTTGGATTGGGCTTGCTTGCACTTGCTTTTGGTCATGGGCCTATTTGCACTAAAGTTTAGCTTATGTTTAAATTCAAGCCTGAACTGAGCTTGAGCCTTTAAAAAATTTTCAAGTTTAAATCAGGCCTGAAGTTTGAAACAAAATTCACGCTAAGCTTGGGCCACATAAAAACTGACCCAAGCCAGTCTAGCTCCAACCTTTAGCCAAGAACAACGCTTTATATTATGGCATCCATTTTCCATAGTCTTTATTCATCATGAAGAGGAGCATGTTTCGAGCACATATCATAGGACAATAGCGAGAAAAGAAGGACAAGCTATAGGTGTGCTTTCTGTTAAGAATCTGCTCCTTTTTGAATATCAAAAAGAGTGTATTATTTGATGAAAACCAACGAGAGCTTAAGGCTTACATTTATAGACATGAAAATAAACTAATTTCCTAAAGAAAAGCAACAGACTCCTAAATAAAAGCAACATCCCTTAACAATAGCAGTACTCTGCCACATGCTTATTACTTCCTAAAGATCAGGTCAAGTGATATGACCATACGACTACTTCACCCTTCTGTCTTTGACTTAGTCTCCTCCTCTTTAATGGTAGCATTTGGTTGGTGATGACTTGCAACACTTCCCCTCAGCGCCAACCTTCTTTTATCTGTAACTCCTAACAAATCTCTGAATCTTGAGAACTTCTTGTAGCAGAGTGCTTTGGTTAGTACATCTGCTACTTGGTCATCTGTTCGGATTGGTACCAATTTGATATCTCCCTTCAAAACTTTCTCTCTTATGAAATGATGTTGCACCTCAACATGTTTTGTCCTGGCATGGAATACAGGATTTTCTGCAAGCCTAATTGCACTTTCACTGTCACAATATAAATTTATACTGTAATCCACAGATTGGTGAAGTTCTTCAAGTAGCCTTACCAACCATGTGCTTTCTTGTGCTGCCATTGCTGCTGCTCGATACTCGGCTTCAGTGGTTGATAAGGACACAGTTGATTGTCTTTTACTGCACCAAGAAATTGCTCCCAACCCGAGATTAAAGAGATATCCGGTTGTAGATCTTCTTGTAGATTGATCTCCTGCATAATCAGCATCACAAAATCCGCTGATTTTACAAACTCCTCTTTTGTACATTATACCAAAATCAACGGTACCATGTATGTACTTTAGTATTCGTCGAGCAGCTTCAAGATGAGACTTCTTTGGGGTTTGCATGAACCTGCTCACCACTCCAACTGCCTGAGCAATATCAGGCCTAGTTATTGTCAAATATATTAAGCTCCCAATCAGTTGTCTATACCTTGTTGGATCTTTGATATCTTCCTCATCATCTATGCAAAGTTTAGCATTAACTTCCATTGGAGTTGCACTCATGTTGCTTTCAGACATTCCAAACCGGGTGATTAGATCTTTTGCGTATTTTTGTTGACACAAAAATATTCCTTGAACATTTTGTTCAAGCTCAAGCCCAAGGAAGTGATGTAGCTCTCCTAGCTTTTTCATATGGAACCGCACTCCAAGATTAATTTGTACTCTGTCAATTTCTTCTTTATCATCACCTGTTATAATTAAATCATCAACATATATTAGAATAATAGATATATGCCCATTTGTGAATTTCACAAATAAGCTGGAATCTGCAACCGTCATTGAGTAGCCAACAGCTTGAAGAAATTCTGCAATTTTTCCAAACCAAGCTCTTGGAGCTTGTTTCAATCCGTAGAGTGCTTTTCGCAACCTGCATACGTATTGCGGATGTGTTGTGCTTTCAAAGCCTTTGGGCTGTTCCATGAAGATTTCTCTATCAATTTCACCATGTAGAAACGCATTTTTCACATCCATTTGCCACAACTTCCAATTTAAACAAGCGGCAATTGCAATAAGGACTCGCACTGTTGTGATTTTAGCCACTGGACTAAAAGTTTCGTCGTAGTCGTGCCCGTACTGCTGAGAGAAACCTCGAGCTACAAGCCGTGCCTTGTACCTTTCTATATCACCATTGGCCTTTGTCTTGATTTTGTACACCCATTTACATGAAATGGGTTTCACCCCAGATGGTTGTGGCACTAAATCCCAGGTCTCATTCTGTTGCAAGGCCGTGATTTCTTCCACCATTGCTTTCCTCCAATCAATGTTATCTTGTGCATCTTCAAATGAGGTTGGCTCCTTCTCTCTTGTTGCTGCTGTGAATGCTACTGCAGTACTCAGATTCGCATACCTTGGGTTTGGTTTAGGCACACGTTTGGATCTTCGTGGTCCTGTATCTTCGTCGTCTCCTTCATCATTATTATCTATTGTCTCAAACTCAGGAATGCCACTTGATGATCTTACTACCTCTTCTTTGTCATGGTTGCTGGCACCTTCATGAATATAGATGGATTCTGTCATTTCGAGTTGCTTATTTTCTGGTACAATTGCTTGATCAGATGGCCACCATGAAGATAATTCATCAAACACCACATTTCTAGACACAAGAACTCGTCTTGTGTTTGGATCAATGCATCTCCAGCCCTTTCGTTCAGAGTCATATCCTGTAAATATGCATCTAATGGCTTTCTTGTCAAATTTACTACGAAGATGATCAGGCACAAAAACGTAGCAAACAGATCCAAAAACACGAAAATGATTTACACTAGGTGTATGACCAAACAATTTTTCAAAGGGTGAATTGAAACCAACTCTTGGTTGTGGCAACCGATTGGTGATGTATACCGCAGTATTCATGCATTCTGCCCAAAATTTTGTTGGAACATTTTTGGCATGCATCATGCTCCTTGCTGCCTCGGCAAGATGTCGATTCTTCCTTTCAGCTACCCCATTCTGTTGTGGTGTATTTGGACAAGTGAATTGCCTAGAGATTCCATGGTCTCGTAGATATGCGGAGAACTCAGTGGATGAGTACTCACCACCATTGTCTGACCTCAAGCATTTTATTTTACACTTGAGGTTAGCTTCTACTTGATTCTGGAACTCTATAAACTTTTCAAACACTTCAGATTTTTCTTTAATAAAATAGACCCACACATATCTAGAAAAATCATCAATGAAAGTTACCATGTACTTCTTGCCTCCCAAAGATTTTGTTTTGCCTTTGCCAAATACGTCTGAGTGTACCAGCTCCAATGGCTTTTGTGCTTGAAACTTTGATTCAGCATATGGTAGTTGGTGAGCTTTGCCATATTGACAACCTGGGCATACGACGTCAGATCGTACTTCCAGTTGAGGAAGTCCTCTCATCAATTGTCTTTGCATTATTACTTTGAGCTTTGTGAATCCGACATGAGCGAGCCTTGCATGCCAGAGATCAGTTGTTTCATGCTTCCCCGTTTTGTCAACATAAGCTTCTTGGGCTGTCATAACATAGACAGATTCGGATCTTCTTCCCTGCATGTAAGGTTTACCTAAAATTTGCATAGTTTTATATACCTTGACATCATCAGGTCCAAATACAACATGTCCTCCTGACTTGGTTAATTGAGACACTGATAGAAGGTTTTTCTTCATGTCCGGAACATGGTAAACATCCTGGAGCATAAGATCTTCTTGACTTGATGTCGGTGTGCAGGTTACATTGCCAACATGGGCAATGGAGAGTCTGGCATTGTTTGCGGTAACCACAACTCTTTTCCCTTTGTAGTCAATCTTGCTAATGAATTTCTTTTCATCACCAGTCATGTGGTTGGAGCAGCCAGAGTCAACAATCCATTCTTTAGAGTAATCTGAATTCTTTTGCCTGCTTGCTTCTGCCAAACTTGTAGTATCCTCTTCATCAACCGCTGTGAAGACAGCGTCAAGTTGATCTTCAGGAAATGCAAACTCCTCCCATTCTTGATCTTCAGATCTATATATTATTGGCTGGTCTTCGACAGTGGAAACGAATGCTCCCCATTCTTCTTCACTGTCATCATTAGAATTGTTAGAAACAACAGCATTACCTTCCTCCGTCGTCTTCTTTGGTAAGCGGCAATCTTTAGTGAGGTGACCTGCTTTACCACAATTGTAGCAGGGTGAGTGACAATTCCTAGCAATATGACCGACTTCACCACAGTTGTAGCAAGTTACTTTGGTTTTGAAATAGGAATCCTGCTTTTTTAATTCACGACCCTTTGAAAATTCTCCTATTTGGGAACTTCCTTGATTTTGCTTATTCTTGTTTTTGAACTTGTTCCCTCGTCCAGCAAAAAGAGCTTCTTCATCGTTTTTGACAGATAGGCCTGCCATCTGCTTAGCCAAACTCTCCTGATTTGCTAGAAGACTTTCTAGCTCAAGTAGAGTTGGTTGAACGGGCCACCCTTGAATAGCAGTAATAAAACTACTATACTCTGACTTCAATCCACGGATGATGATCCGTCGTTGCCTAGCCTCCGAGATTTTTGATTCCTCGTCAAGTTGCGAGATCTCCTGACAAATCATTTTAACTTTCATAAAATAATTTGAGATAGTCAGAGTACCTTGAGTTACTGACCCGATCTCGTTCTCCAGCACTTGTAGTCGAGCTCCATTCTTTTTCGAAAATAAGATGCTGAAGGCATCCCATGCCTCTTTCGGCGATTTTGCATCACGGATATAATCAAGGAGGTCCTTCTGTGTGGTAGCCTTGAGTACGAACAAGGCTTTTCCAGCCTTTATTTTCCACTTCCTCGTTGCCTCAGACTCTGTAGCATTTGGTGAAGTGGTATCGACTCCATTTACGACATCCCACAGATCTTGCCCTTGGAGATACGACTCCAAGCAAGATTTCCAGTCATTGTAGTTGGTGTGAGTCAACTTCTCAATTCCACCAACAGAACTAGCAAACTCCATTTTAACAGTAAGCTTTGATCAAACACACTAATTCAAAAAGGAACCTGGCTCTGATACCAAATTGTTAAGAATCTGCTCCTTTTTGAATACCAAAAAGAGTGTATTATTTGATGAAAACCAACGAGAGCTTAAGGCTTACATTTATAGACATGAAAATAAACTAATTTCCTAAAGAAAAGCAACAGACTCCTAAATAAAAGCAACATCCCTTAACAATAGCAGTACTCTGCCACATGCTTATTACTTCCTAAAGATCAGGTCAAGTGATATGACCATACGACTACTTCACCCTTCTGTCTTTGACTTAGTCTCCTCCTCTTTAATGGTAGCATTTGGTTGGTGATGACTTGCAACACTTTCAACCATACGAATTGAGTGAGTGCCATGAGGTTAATTATAACCTAGAGGTTTCGATCGACTTTCAATCACAATGGTATGAAATGGAGCAAGTGTTGTTCAAATTGTGTTATCTTGCTAGCTTGTTATTTGTATCTTAATTGAGATTTAGGCACATGAGATAACTATAAAAAATATTAACTTAGATTTTCTAGATAGGTGAGGTGAGAGACTTATACCTCTTTCGGTGGTATAGTAGGTAATGAACCAATAAATCTCTGTATTGTTGAGAGGAACAAACCCAGCCCTTTTGCCACCCCCAAGAAATTGTTGAACTTCATCCTTGAACCCATGGCCCTCTGGGAATACGGCTAAACCACGAATAGCAGAACGACCAGAATCAATGGGAGCTTTCAATCCCAACCACTGCGCCACCACGGAATGCACACCATCACACCCGATCAATACCTGTCATCATTGATATATATCATGAAGTCATGAGAAAAATCATATTTGTTTCAACAACGATCAAATCGGAGGGTGCCTCGATGGTCTCTTCACACCCTTCTGCCCAATAACTAGAGCCTTTAGATTCAAGTCTTCAATGGGGAAGTCTACATATATGCATTTGAATCTAGATTTTTATAATTATGTTGGGATAGCATAGGATTAATTATTCCTGGCTATCAAAAAGAAAGAGAGATAGAGAGGAAGAGAAGGAAGAAGGGATCGATCTTTTAATAATCCAGCAATCACACATCTTGTTGAATTTGCTATATAACTTGGTTGATTTTTCAGAGGTAAAGGTTGCAAATCATGTCAAGGGCTAAACCTATCTTGCGTATCATACGACTTACATGATATAACCCATTGAACCCATTTAATGATAATTTGATCATATATGGGTTGATATAAATACATCACCTATTTCAATCGGTGTTATTTAAAATCATATTTTGCTTCATCTAACTTATATAATCTGTGTAACTTGTCTAGTACTAATTTAATCATAAAATAATTATATATTAATAATCATAACTGTAGCATACAATTGTATAGAAGTTCAGTTTCATCCGTTGGATTCTATGATGATCTTAATAGTTAAAAAAAAAATTAAAGGATAAAATTAACTTGTATAAGTTAAATAGGTCTAGCAGGTTATAATGTCCAGATTTGCATGTCATATTATATGAATTGATATATTTGATAATTGGATCAATTGCAGATTAATTTAAAATTAGCATGTCAACTTGAGATATGACTTATTAATCATGCTTACCTAAATCCGATTTTAACCTCAAATTTGTTTGTACTTAATTTAAACCCAGTAAGTACTCCTTATTGAGTTTGAGCCAAATTTATGGGCCGTGCCCAAATTGCCACTCCTAACCAGTGGTTAATGATCATGCATGGTGCCAAATTAGGTTCAACCAAAGAATCAAGTGGTCAGGTACCTTTGCTCTGATGACAGCTCCATCTTCCAAGCAAAGAGCAGTGACTACAGATGAATCTTTTTTAACCTCACTCTTTATGGAAGCTAGCTTGGTAGAAAATCTAATTGTATGAGGTGGCAGTTCCTCGGCAAGAGCCTCCAGTAAGGCTTTCCTGTGCACTGATCTAACGCCCCTCCCTTCCCTAGCATATAACAAGCATTTCCATCATCAATTTCCATGGCAAAGCAGTTAACAAACAAATCATCAAATACCTGTCCTTCAAAGACATCTCCTGCGTAACTCCAGTAACAAGGTTCGTCACACGCCCACTACGAAGGCAAGAATTTATCCAACATCAATAATAGTTTAATCATGCATTAAGTTGAAGATTAGAGTAACCAGACAAATATATATATAGAGAGAGAGAGAGAGAGAGAGAGGGAGAGCATACGTTTTGAAAGGATTATAGACAGGGTAGAGCTTATGGGCGACACCAAGCACGTCGAGGGCACGCCAGGCGTTGTCGAAGAGCGTGAGTGCGGTGCCCGTGGTGCGGAGCTCGTGACACCGCTCCAGGACCAGAGCCTGCACGCCGACCCTCTTCAGCGCCACCGCCGTCGCCAGCCCAGCAATTCCCCCACCCCACTATCACCACCTCATGCTCCTCCACTGCCATCTCGCTGCGATATTAACGAAACACTGCTGTTGCTTCTTGGCTTCTTTAGCTTTGGACCGCTTGCTCATTAATTTATGGAGGTCGTCGATTCGCGATATCCAAGAAATAGGGCAAGAGAATCTGTGGCACGGTCGGCGAAGGGTCTTCGTAGCCGTCGCCGGCCGTCTTCTGAGAATCTCAGGAGTTCTTCCTTGGTCTTTGCAGAAGATCGAATAAGAACAAAGATTAAATAGCCTCTCTTCTCTCCCTCTCGTGGTTGCCGGAAGCTACGTACAGATGCGCGACGATGCGAAACGCCGGACGATCAATTTTATATCATTAAACTTTCGAATTTTATCCCAAGAGGCAAGTAGATCCAATCATATTTAGTATAGTTTTTAAATTATTTAAAATTAAATATATATTTTATAAATATTTTATTTGATTACTTAAAAATTTTAGATTAATTGATTTTATTTAATATTTTATATCAAGAAAATTTGTATATTTAGAAACTAGTATAATTGCTGAATTTTATGGGAATTGTTTGAAACTGTATTATGTTCAACACTAAATTTTAAGCATTTACTTATAATATATGGTAGGATTTTTTTAATATAAAAAAGTTCAATTACTAGTCTTACAAATTTCTATATATATATATAGTTATCAAAATTAGATCAAATATATATGTTTTGTTCTATGGCTTATGTGCCTATATTAAGTTTCTAATGAATTATGAATTTGCATTACGATATGTTTTTAAGTTTATTCATATGTAAAAGTTGTGTATTAAATTAAGAAAATGAATGTGCAACTTAAACAATTTGCAAACTATTTATGTATGAAATAAGATAAAATATGTTGAAGTAAGTTTTAGTCTCTTAGTCAACTAGGTTTCATAATATATTGTTATTGCCTTTGGTGGTTTGAACAAAGGCTTATTATTGATATTAAGATTTATCTCTACTGGGATATATATAGTCGAATATCATATTATGCATGTATTTTAAATTAAATTAAGTTACTTATCAAGCTTTGCTTATAAAAGTCCTTTTTTTTGAAGATCGAGAAATAAGCAAGATTTTAGAGTTGATTTAATTATTTTATTATGATTAGTTAGTTTGATTTAGTACATCTAGTACCAAAATCCCATATTAGATGTTATTGATCTTGTTTTGGAATTTGCCTAGTTTGATTTAATAAATATTAATTTATTATTGTTGGTTAAATTTGTCATGGAATAGGGCACCTTGCATGCTATGAATTTTATTATCAAATATGCGATGGATGGATTGTTACGTTCTGAATCTACCCTCGAACCTGATGCATGGCAATTATAGAATATCAAATTTAAAAATTTAAATTTTTATCTAGATGTATGATAATAACTTTACAATCATAACGACGATCACATATAAATCTTATGGTAAGGCTAGAATATATTGTCATATTTAACTGATGCAAACGGAGCTACAAGCATGATTGACATTCTCGTGATTACGAATCTGATAAGTTGGTCTTCAAGAATGGCTAAAAAGCATGCAACCACAAATAGGAAAGTATGCCGAGATTACGAATCTAATAAGTTAGCCTCCAAGAATGGCTAGATATCGTGTGCTCACAAATAAGAAAGTATTACAAATCTAACAAGTTGACCCGCTTGAAAGAGATAAAGGATCATGAGAATGTCAATCATGCTTGAATGTAGCTCCGTTTGCATCATTCTCCCTCTCTTGGAAAGGATTTGTCCTCAAGAGAGTGGGGGGGGAGAGGAGGGTGGGGGGGTTTTTTTTTATGCCTGTGGCCTGGCCATGGGCTGTGGCCAGGCCACGGCCGTTGCCGTCGAGGGTGGCCATGGCTGCGGCCGGCCAGAGAGAGGGGGAGGGGGCGGAGGGGGGGGGGGGGGGGGGGTTGGGGGGTGTTTCTTTTTTTTTTTTTCCAAGCCGCGGCCGGCCAGAGAGAAGGGGAGGGGAAGGGGGGGTTTTTTATGCACGTGGCCTAGCCACGGGCTGTGGCCAGGCTGCGGTCGGCCGCCAGGCTACGGCTGTGGTCGTGGCCGCCGAGGGGGAGGGGGAGGGGGAGGGGAAGGGGGGGTTTTTTTTTCTTTTTGTTATGCCCGTGGCCTGGCCACGGCCATGGCCACCGAGAGGGGGAGGGGGAGGGGGGGGGGGTTTCTTTTTTTTTATGCCAGTGGCCTGGCTACCGAGAGAAAGAGGGGAAGGGGGAGGGGGAGGGGGAAGGGGGTTTACCTGATGGAGCAGCCGGTGAGGAGATCGGGTTGCCAGAGGGCCACCGGAGGTGGGGAAGAGGGAGGGAGGAAGAGGCAGGGAGAGGGAGCAAGGGCGCCACCAGGTGTGGGGAAGAGGGAGGGAGGAAGAGGGAGGGATTAGGGCTGGATGGGAGTGGTTTTATAATAGGGGATTAGTGATGCAATTTTGTGTTGCTAATTCATCGCTAATTAGCGATGCATGAATTGCATCGCTAATTGAGTTGCTAATTAGTGACGCAAATTCTATGCATCACTAATTAGCAACGCATTTACACGTCGCTAATTAGCGATACACAGTTGCATCGCTAATTTGGCGAGGTAAAGCCGAGTATGACGGGAATTTAGCAACGCATTTTCTATGCATCGCTAAATAGTGATGCATTAATGCGTCACTATTTAGCGACGCATACATATGCATCGCTAAATAGCGACGCAATTATGCATCGCTAAATACTAATATTATATAATGTTAATTTTATATATTAATTATTATAGTGTATGATAATTAATATTATATAGTGATAATTTTATATATTGATATATTAATCTATGCCGCTCATTTCACTGGAGCCCCCGGGTGACATGGGTGGCCGCAATGTTACATGTCTGCTTCCTTCAGGAATCTTCCATGGGCGGCGCTCCTGCCCCTTGCTCCCCTTCTTCGCCCTTGGCGGCGCTTTGATCTCTTGTCGTGGGTTACCTCTCTGATGGCCAACCGGAGGATCGGGCTTGGCCTTGTGCTGCTCTCGTCTTCTCCCAAATCCGAAGACGGGTAGGGGCCTACCATGGTGGTGACGGGTGATCGAGAATTAGGGTTCGATTCCGGAGAGGGAGCCTGAAAAACGGCTACCACATCTAAGGAAGGCAGTAGGTGCGCAAATTATCCAATCCTGACATGGGGAGGTAGTGACAATAAATAGCAATATCGGCTGGCTCTTCGAGTCTGATAATTGGAATGACTACAATCTAAATCCCTTAACGAGGATCCATTGCAGGGCAAGTCTGGTGCCAGCAACCGAGATAATTTCAGCTCCAATAGCATATATTTAAGTTGTTGCAGTTAAAAAGCTCGTAGTTGACATTGGGCTGGGCCGACTGGTCTGTCCCACGGAACGGTGTGCACCGACAGCTCCACGATGTGCCCGGATGGCCGACTATAAGGTCCTACCCGGGATCGACGCTATCTTTAGTCCGATCCATACCTTTGTGCTGAGAATGCAGCCTAAACCCTAAAAATCCTAAACCCTAAAACCCAAAATCCTAAAACCCTAAACCCCTAATTAAACCCTAAACCCTAAAACCCCTAGAACCCTAAAACCCTTAACCCTAAAACCCTAAAACCATAAAACCCTAAAACCTTAAACCCTAGCTAAAACCCTAAACCCCTAAACCCCTGAAACACTTAATCCCTAAACCCTGAACCCTTAAACCCTGAACCCCTGAACCCTAAACACCCTAAATTCCTAAAACCCTATTTAGGTCGCTAAATAGTGGCACAATTCTGTGCTGCTATTTAGTGATGCACGGTTATGCATCGCTAAATAGTGACGCATAAATTTGAGTCGCTATTTAGCGATGCATTTTAATGCGTCGCTATTTAGTGACGCATGCATCGCTAAATAGCGACTCAAATTTATGCATCGCTAAATAGCGATGCATTTTGATGCGTGGCTATTTAGTGACGCAATTCCGCGTCGCTAAATAGTGACGCACATTAATGCGTCCCTAAATAGCGACTCAAATTTATGCGTCACTATTTAGCGATGCACAATTATGCGTCGCTAAATAGCAACGCAGAGTTATACGTCGTCGCTAAATAGTGACATATTTTTATGAGTCACTAATAGAGTCGCTATTTAGCGACGAAATTTTTTGAGTCGCTAAATGCGTTGCTATTTAGCGACTGATTTAATGCGTCGCTAAATGGCATCGCAGATTTCATGCGTTGCAATTCTATTGTTATTTTGCGACGAATATTTGCGTCGCTATTTCATAATTTTCTTGTAGTGAAAATACAAATATCACTATTTGTCTAGCATTTTCTTGCCTTAAGCAAAGCCCTCTGCTTAGATGCCATGCCTTCACTCTTGAAAGTCTCAAGTGAAGCCACCCCTCTAATAACTTCTCAAAATTTTAGGTTCACTCTATTAGAGGGAAAAAAAAAATATTGCTTACAACTTTTGTACTTTAAGCAATGCTAGCATGACTTAAAAATCTTGTTAAAAAAGATCAATTTAGGACCTATTTAGTTTGTAAAAATGGTCCTATATAATCAGAATTGGATTTATTGATTTCAACTCAAAGTATTTGTCTGCATAAAATTAGAATCTAATTCAGATTCATGGCATACCCATTTGAAATATAGCTTATACAGCTTCTGATTTCAATTTTGGCTCTTGTTAAATGAAATAGGCAAGAAAAATGAGCGATTTTATTAATTTCTAATATAATTCAATTTCGATTATAACGTCAAACTGTACAGGTTCTTAGTTCTTTCTCGTTGCTCCTTTAAAATTAGTAGGTTAAAGCATACCAAGAGATGAAGCAATTAAAAAATTGACACCAATGAACAATATATTTATTATTTTATTGAGATTTTTTATTCGATAAAATTAACATGTTGGGTCTTCTCCTAATAACCATGTATCTTAGCTCAGTAATCAAAAGCTCTTATTTCTAAGTCTTGGATAATGCATCTCCCATGTAATTATAGAGTGCAAGGATTTCTTTCTTTCTCTAAATTATAGAGAAAACAAACTTCATTTGCATCATGCTTGGAAGCAAAAATCATTCATAAATCATCATGATCCAAATAACCAATACCGATACGAACAAGTATTAAAGAACTTCTCTTCTTTAAGAACTATGATGGGTGAAAATTTAACGAGATGAGGATGGGATAACATAAGAAGAATTCTAACAACTTTATCAACTCAACCAATTGACAGTCATGAACCATAATACTATATTACAATAGTATATTATAATTTAATTTTACTAAATTGAAGAAAAGAAAAACATTCCCTACTCCATCATCGAAGGCAAGGCCCACAGTCATAGGAAATGAGATCCACAATCTTAGGAAAAGCAAATCGATAGAAGAAGCTGTTTCTAATGAACTTCACCACTCCTGACCACCACGAAGCCTCGACGGGCCCACCCTGTTGCACCCACCCAGACAAGTAGGCTGCAACCACCAACGCCGCCACACGCCACCTCCTCTCCTTGACGTACCTCTCGATCCCATTAGATATCAGGCGGGCCTCACCTCGACGAGCAAGACCCATATTTCGAGCAAGCACCACAGCGTCCTCTAGAGCAGAGCAACCACCCTGGCCGATGTCCGGCGTCATGGCGTGGAAGGCGTCACCGGCAACGGCGATGCACCCCTTATGGGTGGGCCCTAGTATGATGTCCCACGGGACACGAAACATAAGCGGGGCCCAAGATAGGGTGGTGAGGTCGTTGTGGGCCACCACGTTTAGGTACTCAGGTGGGAAGCCTTTTGCCAGGTTCTCCATCACTTCCTGGAGGATCAACTTTGGGTCTCTTCCTATCTCCCTCTCTGCATATAATTTGTCAAAAGTGTTAGTATTTCATAGATAATTAATGGTTGTAAAAGTTTTTTAACTATAAGAAACAAAAAATATCATGAGTGCAAAAGGTCAAATTATACTATTGTTAATAATTATACTATTGTTAATAATTTAGCAGACAGAAAGCCAGTTTGGATGAGGAAGTTTGGATGTTAACTGTATGATCCAATGAGACTAAATCATCAAAATTTTGTGTCATAAACCTCATATATCATGTAAATAATAGAAGATGCTACAATTAGGGTCAAGATCTTTGAAAATGCTATATTATAAGAACAAAAGTCCATTAAATTTATTGACTTATTTTTTTAAATCAGGAATCTGTATTTAAGATAAAGTTGTGAGCTAGCTTTGATTGAATTTTCAAAGTAGCTAAGTTGACTTGAAAAATTTTGTGACAGAGACAATCTTATTCTAGGAATAGGATCAAAATTGAGCCAAGATAGCCACCAACTTATTGGGTAAGTAGGTTTAGATTGGTCCAAGAACATGACCTGAAAAGATTTGTGCTCAGGTTAAAAAGCCCAAACAAAATCCAATTCGGATCCAAACCCAACTCAAAGCTTTTTTAAATTTAGGGACAACTCAATCAGACCCACCCGAAATCTTTAACTCTAACCTACTAAAACCCTCAGCCTCCATTCCATTCCCACACCGCCTCCGGATCTCTCTTGGACTATTCTTGTTTCGCTGAACTCAAGGCTAATAACAAATTGTACCTCGCACTCTCTTATGCTATCATCACTATTAAGAAGATCATGGAGCCAAAAGGGAAAAAAATATTATAATATCCTAAAATAATTTCATATCATCTTAAAAAAGAAAAGTTTTAATAGCCTATAACTCAAATTTACTGCTGCTAATTAACTTGTACTCGAGCTTTAAGCTCACATGGATCCAACTTATTAACAGATTAATTGAATAAGAAGATGGGTTTCTTCAAGCGTTACAAATATACTTCCTACACCCTGTAAGCTTGGGCTTATCTTTGGTCATGGGCCTTCGTGCACTCAAGTTGAGCTCATATTTAAAAACTCAAGTCTAGACCTAACCTCAAGTCAGAAAAAAAATTCAAATTAAACTTGGGCTGCATGAAACTGATCCAACCCAATCTAGCTCCAACCTTAGCTAGGATACATGGTGGCATTCATTTTCTGTAGTCTTTTCATTCATCATGAAGAGGAGAGAGCTATCTACAAATAGATACCATAGGATTCTAGCAAGGAAAGATCGAAAAGTTGTGAATGTTTAATTGAGATTAAGGTGAACTAATAATATGAGATAATTATGATATTAATTTAGATTTTCTAGATAGGTGAGATGGGAGACTTACCTCTTTGGGTGGTATAGCAAGTCATGAACCAATAAATTTGTACTGTTGAGAGGAACAAACCCAGCCCTTTTGCCGTCCCCAAGGTATTGATGAAGTTCAGCCTTGAACCCATGGCCTTCTGGGTATATGGCCAAACCACGAATACCTGAGCGACTAGAATCAATGGGAGCCTTTAATCCCAACCACTGTGCCACCACGGAATGTACACCATCACATCCGATCAATACCTGTCATCATTGATATCATGCAATCATCATGAGAAAAAATCATATTTATTGAAACAATGATCAAATTAAAAATTTTCGTAGTGGTTTGGTTGCACCCTTCTCCTTTCCACCCAACAATTAAACGTTTTAAGATTCAAGTCTTTAGTGAAAAGTCTGTAATCATTCAAACCTAGAAATTATAAGAGTAGGTTGATGTCCATCCCTCTCTAGTCGATCAGACCATAATATTTCATTTTTGGTGATTAACTACATAACAATATTCAATCCATCATACCAATTCTTTTTAATTTTTGATCCTTCTTACTGTGTGCGCCATGGCAAAACACTTATTTTCTTATTGCCCATCTTCTTACTGCTCACAATAAATATAAATATGTACACATAATTATTATAATGCAGTGCAAAGGATCAGAAATTAAGGTAGTATTTACAATAAGGGATAAGAGAGGGATATCCAGGGGATATCCCTTCTTATTCCGAAAAGTCATAACTATAAGGGATAGCTGGGAATAAAGTTAATCAAAGGGATAATCCATTGTTAATCATGGTTAACCATGGGATATCCCCTCAATTTATTCCCTAGAAAATGCAAGAATAGCTGGTTATCCCTCTAAATAAAAGTAAAAAAAAGAAAAGTTATCCTATGGATTTACCTTTTTGCATTTGATATGATCAATGGGATAGCAAAGTGATATCATAGGGATAGCTAGGAGATAAACTCTATTCCGTACACTTATTCATGGATAATATTTTTTCTATCAAACACTACCTAAAGATAATTATTATAGTAGACCAAGTGATACATGGTTAGTTAGAGGTACTAAAAAGTTATAGTCCGATCTATTGAAGAGTCATAACTAATTTGTTATAATTATAATTCCGATGGGCCAGCATGGGATTGATCATCCCTTGCTCTCAAAAAGAGAGAGAGGAGGGGAAGGGATATGTCTTAACAGTCAAGCAATCACAATTAATTCACGCATCTTGTTGAATCTGTTGGCTGATTTATGAGAGATGGTCATGATCATGGTGTCAAATTAGATTCAACCATAGCATCAAGTGGTCAGATCACCTTTGCTCTGATGATAGCTCCATCTTCCAAACAGAGAGCTGTGACTTCAGATGAATCTTCTTTAACTTCACTCCTTATGGAAGCTAGCTTTGAGGAGAATCTAATGGTATGGGGTGGCAGTTCCTCTGCAAGTGCCTCCAGTAAGGCTTTCCTGTGCACTGATCTAACGCCCTCCCTTCCCTAGCATATAACAAGCATTTCCATCATCAGTTTCCATGGCAAAGAAGTCAACAAACAAATCATCAAATACCTGTTCTTCAAAGACATCTCCTGCGTAACTCCAGTAACAAGGTTCGTCACAAGTCCTCTGCGAAGGCAAGAATTTATCCAACATCAATAGTCGTCTAACATGCATTAAATGAAGATTAGAGTAACGAGACGGAATATATATATATATATATATAGAGAGAGAGAGAGAGAGAGAGAAAGAGAGAGGGGTACGTTTTGAACTCATCGTAGACAGGGTAGAGCTTATGGGCGACACCAAGCACGTCGAGGGCACGCCAGGCGTTGTTGGCGAGCGAGATGGCGGCGCCCGTGGTGCGGAGCTCGTGAGACCGCTCCAGGACCAGAGCCTCCACTCCAACCCTCTTCAGCGCCACCGCCGTCGCCAGCCCAGCAATTCCACCACCCACTATCACCACCTCATGCTCCTCCGCTGCCATCTCGCTGCGATATTAACGATCGAACACTGCTGTTGCGTCTCGGCTTCTTTAGTTTTGGACCCAACCCAGAGAAGAGTCCTGCCACGACTGCTCATTTATAGACGTCGATCCATGATATCCCAGAAGTAAGGCAAGTCTAAAACTCTAAATCCGTGGCACGTTCGGCGAAGGATCTTCGTAGCCGCCTTCGTCCCTCGTCTGAGAGTTTGAGTTCTTCCTTCCAACTGATCCCAAGCCTTTGATTTTTCTGGCCCTATCTTTCAGAGTTGAGTTCTCTTGGTGGTGGTTCAGGAAGCTACCAATGCGTGACGGTGGGAACCGCTGGATGATTAGATGGTCAAACTTCGAACGCTGACACTGGGGAGGAACCCTCCCTCACGATTCCTTCCGCACGCACCGCAACCCAAAATATATATATATAAATCCTTTTTTTTGGTCTTTGAGGAATATCTTTTTCGTTTTTGATAGAATATAAAATATTCTAATAAGAATCAATTTTTTTGTAAACTTTTTAGAAATATTATATATTTTAATATTATAAATATTTAATATATATTATACATCTCATTATATAATATATATATATATATAATACATAAATATTTAATAATATGTTATATAATAATTTAATACATAAAAAGTTTAGAAATATTAATAATATAAAATTTAATATTTAAATAGTATTAAGTGTATATTAATATATTAATTAATTATTATTAAATGTTTATTTGAAAGTTAAAAGATTATCGTTCTTTGATAATCTTAGATACCATACCCTTAAAAAAAGTCTTAGATTATCGGGAGTTAAAAACATTACCATTTAATTTACCTATCTAATTATCAAACATGCTAATATGCATGAAATTAAGAATTTATATTTAAGACTTTATGTAATTAAATCTGACTTATTTGGAATTAAGATTTTGATGATTAAAATTTTGTTGTTGTTATTGTTGATTATTTATTATAATTAATCTTTGACTATTAAAATAAATTATCACAAATTAAGTGGTCCATCATTTTCTTGCATAAGAGAAGCCCCCTCATGCAACGGAGAGCCTTGCACTGGGTTGGCGGAACTTAATTAAATATGGAAATGTATGAGCCTTAGCTGCGCGTTCTCACGGTTGGGGTCAATGGCATAATTCTCTCTCATATTTGTCTAGAAAAGATTTTACGCATTGTATTCGGTGCAGTAAATTCTATATGAACTGTATCATTCCGTTTTTTAATTCATATACATATGATATCTATTAAAAAATATTAAGACACCTTGATGACATCTTGAGAAAAAAAAAAATACGACATTTCATTTTAAACTTACGACACCCCAGTTTTAAACTTACGATATCAATTTAGAAAGCAAAAAAAAAATTTCTGACATCCTAGTTGTAAACTTATGACACCATAGCTATAAAATTACGATACCCACTCAAAAATATGTCGTACATAAATTCCAAAAAAAAGCTAAACAGATATTAATGCACGTCATGCTAAAATTTAAAATGGCATTCCAATTTTAAACTTACGACACCCAGTATAAAATTTACAGCATTCATTCAGAAAGCAAAAAAAAAAAAAATTATGACATCCCAGTTTTAAACTTACGACACCCGTTCAAAAAGAAAAAAAAAAAACTACTATACCGTAGTTATAAAATTATGATATCCACTCAAAAAATGTGTCTATACATAATTTCAAAAAAAAAGTTGAATGGATATTAATGGACATCATACGGCTTTTTTTTGAAATTTATATACATATACGTTTTCTGAGTGGGTATTGTAATTTTATAGCTACGGTGTCGACTGGGTTATCATAATTTTTTTTTTTTTTTTAAATGGATACCGTAAGTTTAAAATTGGGTGTCGTAATTTTTTTTACTTTCTGAATAAATGTTTTAATTTTATAATTATGATATTTTAAAACTAAAATATTATAATATATTAATATTTTTAATGAATATCTATACCGAATTCAATGCGAAAGTCTTTTTCATTTGCCTACTGGTCTCCTTTTAACCATCTTCGATGCTACTTCTTCTTCAGTCTTCACTTCTTCTGCTTCAGAGAAGAACCCTGTCACGACTTGCTCATTTATGAATGTCAATCCGTGGCATCCCAGAATTAAATAAGGCGAGGCAAATTAAATCCGTGGCAACATTCGTCGAAGGGTTTTCTCGCAGTCGCCGTGGCCGTCGTCGGGCGTTTGAGAATATCCAAGGAGTTCTCCATATATCTTCTTTCGACGAACGTTGAACAAAGACAAAAGTACTCATTACTTGATCAAATTGTTATTGCTCATCTCTTCCTTTTTTTTTTTTTCTTTGCTTTTTTTAAGGGCGGTTACAGGAAGATACAAATGCGTGACCGTGTGAAACGCTGGATGATGACTGACTGAGATGCGTGAGGAAGGAGAACTTTTTCATCTCGATCGGCAGATATTGAATTAGAAGGAAAGACCATAGCCTGATGTTACCGAGACAAATAAAGACCAGATGCCATGAACTGGAGTGGTGGTATTAAAGGATGCCCATAAGTTCATTATAAGGTTTGGAATGGATTAGAGCATATAATGAAAAAATCAGTCTCCAAGAGTTCTATAACCAATCAATTATTTCTATCGACCTACTGTATAATTAACAAACGTGGACGAAAAAGGAGACCTCAAAGAAAAAGAAAAACACAGGATATTAATTATAATCATGCGGTATAATAACTAATACCAACAAAAAGAAAATTAGGATAATCAAACATATTATAACAAATAATTTTACTGATAGATTTAAAAGATCCAAAAAGAGGGGGATTGTAAAAGTAAATAATTGACCGGCTTTACTCATCATATCAAGCCAAATATTACAGGCATAATCGATTACTCTGTTAAAGCAAGATTATTATAAAAGAAATAAAAATGTTTTTAGTGACTTATTAATTAGAAGATGAGATGCGAGAAAATTATAATGAAGTTATTTAATATTTTATTAATCTTAATTTTTTTTATTATCTTCTAAATAGTATTTGTCTTTAATCTTATTAATTTACCTTTTCTAGATTAATAATTTAGAAAAAAAATATTTTTTTAAAAAATATTAACTTCAAACAATGAAGAGTTATATGGGTGACTTTTTATCTTCTTAAAAGACATGGGCATTGGACTGTGCCCGACGCTGCCCGACGTAGGCCTCTTAGGCCAAAAAATAAATAGGCCATGCCTGGCCCGGCCCAGGCGCTCCGAGATAAAAAATAAATAGGTCGTGCCTGGGCACGACCAATGCCCAGGCCCCCCGGCTAAAAAATAAATGGACCGTGCCAGAGGACCTGGGCCAAAAAATAAATGGGTCGTACCTAGCATGGTCCATTAAAAAAAAATTCATGCCTGACACATCCTGCGGCCCATTTTAGGATGGGATGTGCTAGACACGATAATACTTAGACCGTGCCTAGCACAGCCCAATTAGAGCCGTTGGAAACGCTAGAAACGGGGGGTTTTAACCATTTTAACCCTTTGAACAGTCATAAAACGACTAAATTGAGGGGTATTTTGGAAAAAAATGGAGTCCTATAAATACCCCTTTCCTTCATTCTCACCATACCAAACCAACTCTTCTCTCTTTCTTTACTACTACTATTTCTCTCTTCTAGCAAATACTCTAGCAATTTAATTTTTGGTTTACATTTAGCAAATGTTTAAGTGCAATACAAGAGGAGGTTCTTGTTCAGAAGTGCAAGAGAAAGAGATTACTTCTTGTTAAGAGGCAAGAGCACAAGAGGAAGCTCACAAATCTTGGCTCCATACCTCCACTTTGGTTCTCTACTCAATTTCTTCGTGTGGTTAATTTTTATTTTTTTGCATTCATCAATTTAGAATTTTAGATATGACATCTTATGATAAAAGTCATTTTGGCATGCCCTCTGTTTCTGAGGAAGAGAAAACTAATCCCCAAGTTTCCTTTAGAACCAGTGAACCGAGTGAACGTCAAACCTCTTCTCATAGATGACTAGTGATGTTTGGAATGAATTTGATAGAATTATAGTTGATGGAGTATTGAAAGCAATATATAGAAAATGTGTAAAACTTTATAGTTGTAGTAGTAGTGGGAGAACATGCGATTTAAAAAGACATCGAGAGACTCATAGGATATATGATTCTCGTCTTCAAAGTATCCTTAATATACAAGAGGATTACTTGCATGTACTTTTGCATATCATCATGAAAATCAGAAAATTACTTGTAAGATGGATAGTTAAGAATGAATTATCTTTTAGTTTATGTGAATCTTTTAATTTTGAAGAATATGTTCAATTAGTCCTACAACCTGCTTATAAAAGAACTAGTAGGCATACATTTAGAAGAGTACCTATGGCAAACTTATTAGCAATGAGACAAAGTTTAATTGAAATGCTTTCTATTTTAAATGCAAGAGTTTCTTTAACTTCTGATATTTTGTCAGTATCTGTAGGTAGTAATTGTTTTATTACTATTACTACTCATTATATTGATAATAATTGATAATTAAATAAATGTATTCTTGCTTCTCATGCTTTTGATTTTTTCGGACAACAAATTTTAAATGTCATTTATCAAACTGCATGCTCATATAATATTAATGATAAAATTATGTCTATTACTCTTGATAATGCATCTAATAATAATTCTATTATTGCATTATTGAATGACTCATTGCAACCCATGTTAAATGAACAATTATTGCATATTAAATGTGCATATCATATCTTAAATCTTTTTGTTCAAACTGGCATAGGCATGATTCAAGATGTTATTTCAAAACTTAGAAATGCAGTTTCTTTATTTATGCTTCAAGATCAAGACTTCAAGAATTTAAACAATTATGTATAGATCATGGTAAACATTTTAAAAAATTTAAACTTGATGTAATTACTCATTGGAACTCAACATATAGCATGATACATGATGCATATCCATATAAAAACTTATTAAGTGCATATATTAATAATCGTGAATTAGGATTTACATTGATTGAAACTGATTGAATTGGAAGATTTTTTGGTTAGTTTTTATAATGCTACAAATATTCTTTCTGGTATTTATTATCCAACTTCTTGTTCATTTTTACAACAAGCAATATATAATTAGTGAAAAATTTGCTAAATATAGATATGATGATGTTTAAATGCCTATTATTAAACAAATAGAATCTAAATGGGATGAATATTGGGACAAGATATGTCATATGCATAACTTAGTTGTTGTATTTGATCCTAGAGTTAAATTAAGTGGCATACTAATTTTAATTGATGCATATTATGAAAACATAATTCAAGATATTGAACCTGCTAAAAATGAGGTAACACAACTTCTTCATGATATTTATGCCTTATATGATGAAAAAATTATGGATCTAGAATACCCGCACAAAGCTCTGTTTCTTCTTCTAGTTCTCATTCGTCATCTATTTTATCATTCATTGCACAAAAAAACACACATGCTTCAAGTTCATCTTCATCTTCTTCATCTTTAAGTAGTTAATTAAAATTTTATTTACGAAATGATCTTCAGTCTGCACATGATGAAAATCAAATAGAGAATCTAAATGTATTAGCTTGATGGAAGAGTGTTAAAAATCAATGTCTTGTTATGTCTGCCATTGCATGCAATATTTTAGCTATGCCAATGTCCACAGTAGCATCAGAANTCATTGAATACGTACGATTAATAAATAAATTAAATTTTGGATTGGGTTAGTACTCAAAATTAACTTACATTATTAAACAAGTCGACTCATATATATAGCACATTTTGTTGACTTGTTTAATTTATATTAAAAATTACTTATATATCTTTATTTAATATAAAATAAGTAAAATAGAAGGCAAAGTAGAAGAAACAAAAGATGTTTTGAGTATCTTAGCATTCTATCAGATAAAATCTAAAATAAATACGGCTTATATGGCTTAAAAATAGATTATATATTTGTGTCAATCTGAATATGATCTATTTATTAAATGAGTTACATATATTGTGTAACATGTATAATACAAAGGATTAGGTTAGATTCTAGATTCTTGATATGATTAATAAATGGATTGAGTTAATTTGTGGTGATATATTCGCAAGTACATATATATATTCTTAAGTTAACATGATTTAATTATCACCCCCTATTCTTTGGAAACATTGGGTTATTTTAAAGTGTAATGGTTAACACAGTTTTAATCCAAACTAAGAGCTGGATTAATCAATCCTCTACACAGAATCATTGGGGGGGGGGGGCTATATTGTCAAAATCACAGGCATCTCTCAGTAAGTTGACAATGGCCATTAATGGGTGAGAGGAAGCCCCCTTAAGGGAAATGGATAGATACCTACCATGCGGCCACTCGGATCGTCCCCCAATATCCCCTTCGTTATCATCTTCTCGTGCTCGAAAGAGCAACCCCTGAAAGAGATGGCCAACAAAGTTGTAGCTCCCGTGATAATGTACCAGGAATTCACTGCTCTGGTACACCATTATTCAGCTCATTGGAGTGTTTTGAGAGTTACCTTACCACTTCCAAACAAGCAACCAATGGCACAATAATTAATTAATGTTGACATAAAGCACACGACCGCCCTTAGGATATTTATCACCTAAAACTGTTCTAGGAGACAAATATCGAATAAATCAAGTGGACACGTGGAAAGATTATGAAAGGCTTGTATCGAAGTGGACTGATGAACAGTCTCTGCTTCAAGCTCGTCCAGCCCCTTATCGGATTGATCATCGCTAAGATAACGTCACCGTGATCTGCGAGTGACCGCATCGATCTGGTTCGTATGGTGGTAGCGTCGGCACGTATTAGGTGTGTGCATCACTGCTGGGCCAAGATTGAGGGGCTCGCAATGCATGGCGAAGTACTCTTTGACAAATGTACAGTAGAAGGATGTAACATGTAGCTTTCAAAAGGATGTACCAAATCCAGGGGTCATGGCTACAAGGTACAAGACACTGTCCTCCCAGCCACACGGACCCCTACCTCTCTCTCTCTCTCTCTTGCTCACAAACAAACAGTTATATATAATCATTTTTCTATTCTAAAATCTATATGTATTTCGAAACCACTTTATTTTTAGAAATATTTAAAAATTAAAAATCATATATTTCAATGTTATCTAATCTATGCACCTAGAAGCTCCAAAAGTGAAAAAGATAGAAGATTATATTTTACTGCAATCTAAATATTAAAATTTTAATTTTACAAGGTATATATATATATATACATAGGTAGATTACATGGATTCTCAATTTAAATACTTCATCATATATTTTAATGTATCATCATTAACATTATAATTTATAATATTTTTAAGTTAAAAATATAAGGCATACGAGAAATTATATTATAAATTAGAAATTAAAGATTGAAAAATATATAAAAAAGTACAAGAGTAAGATACAAAAAAATTAGAGATATATTCACGTTAAATACATTAAAAATAATCAAAAGGTTTTGATTAAGAAAAAAGAGATAAAAAAGATGAAAAAATTTATTTTAATAAATTTATTAAGTAAAAATTATGTAAATAATTTAGGATATCCTACTCGCTCTACTAAGGATAAAATTATGTTGTATACTCATAAAATTAGAATATTTGAAGTAAATGAGGTCATGAAAAAGATAAAAATCGGATAAGTTATGAGATTTGAAAAGATTTCTATAAAAGTTTAAAAATGTTTAGGTGATGCTTGAGTAACTTGGATGATAAATTTGTTTAATAATATTTTAAAAATTAAAAAGATGCTTAATAAATGTAGAAAGAGCACTATAATACTAATTTATTAGAATAAGAGAGATAATTTAAAACTGCTTTAATTATTATGATATCAAACCAATGAGTCATACTATGAAATTTTGGAAGAGAGTAATTGAATATAACTTGGAACGTAACATAAAGGTATCAAAAAGCTAATTTAGTTTTATGCTAGGAAGGTCGACTATAGAAGATATTTTTCTCTTTAAGATGTTAATAGTTAAGTATAAAGAAAATGAAAAGAATCTTCATATGATTTTATTAATTTAGAGAAAATATATAAAAGGATTTTAAAAAAATCTTATGATGGGTTCTCAAAAAGAAAGAACCCCCATTAGGTATATTAACATAATAAAAGATATGTATGATAGTAGTTACTATATAAGAATTACTAATAGCACTCAACTCAACTCAACTCAACTCATCTAAGCCTTTTCCCAACTACATGGGTCAGTTACATGAATCTGCTTCATCCACTCTACTCTATTAAGGACCAAGTCAATAAATTATAAATAGTTATATCTTTTTTAATTATCCATGTTTGTTTAGGTCTACCTCTACCTTTATCCTTACCATGAATTGTTAAAAGATCACTCTTTCTAATTAAAGCATCTAAGGTCTACATTGTATATCCAAACCACCATAATTAATTTCTCATTTTATCTTCAATTAGGGCTACTCCTATTATATTTCTCTTATATTTTATTTCTAATTCTATCTTTTAAAGTTTTACCATATATCCATCTTAACATACATATTTTTGTTACACTTAATTTATTCACATATTATTTCAATATTGCCTAACACTCTGTTCCATATAGTATAACTGGTCTAATAGCAGTTTTATAGATTTTTTTTTAATTTTAATGGGATGTATTGATCATACAATACTTTCGAAGCACTCCTCCACTTAATACATCCTACTTTAACTCTATGATTCATATCTTCACCTATTTCACCTTCTTACTGGATAATTGATCCCAAATACCTAAATTTTTTACTCCTTCATATCTCTTGGCTTGCAATCTTTATTGTTTCTTCATTTGTAGTTCTACTCACACTAAAACTATATTTCATATATTCAGTTTTAGTTCTACTAATCTTAAAACCTTTAGATTCTAAAGCCTCTTTTCAAATTTTAGCTTAACATTTACTCCAGATTTAGTTTCATCAATCAACACTATATCATCTGCAAATAACATACACCATTAAAAGAATTACTAATAGTAATACTAGCAAGTTTTCTATTATAGTATATTTATATCAAAGATTTATTTTTAGTCCCTAACTTCTTGTTTTAGTTATACACAAGTTTAGACAATATTTTATAATATATATTATTTGCAGATGATATAATACTAATAGATGAAACTAAGTTTGAAGTTAGTCATAAGTTAAAACCATGACGAAATATGTTAGAATCTATAGATTTTATGTTAAGTAGGATAAAGACAGAATATATGGAATATAATTTTAGTGCAATTAGAAATGAAGATTAATATAAAGTAGAAATTGGGGATTATAAAGTTAGTAAAAATGATTAGAGATTTGATGTTATCCATAAGATTAAAATAGGTTGTATAAAAAAAGAAGTATAACTAAAATATTGTATAATCGTAGAGAACCTACCTAGTTGAAAAGAAAGTTTATCGACTAGTCATAAGACTAGTTATCTTTATATCACAAAATGTTGGATAGTTTAAAAAAAATATATAAGATGAATCAGATGAAAATGAGAATGTTAAGATGGATGTGTGAAATACAAAAGGATAGGATAAGAAATGAATCCATTCATAAAAAGATAGAGGCAGCTCCAATCGATGATAAATTAAGGAAAGAATGACTTAAATTATTTGGATATGTGCAATATAGACCTAAAGATGCATCTTTGCAAAAGAGTTACTTGATACATATAGAAAGAAAAAGAAGCAAAGGTAAACTAAAAATATATGAAAAAGTGATAAAAAAAGACTTAAAATCTTTACATCTTACAAAGAATATAGCTTAGAGCAGAGCTAAATAGAGAAAAATGATTTATATAGCTGATTCTAATTAATTTAAGATTAAGGGTTTGTTGTTGTTGTTGTTACAATTTTTTTAGTTAAAAAAAAAAAGAATAGATGAACATGCCCAAATATAGATGCCTATAACAATAACAATAATAATAAAGCCTTAATATCAAATTAGTTAAGATGGATTGCATAATTTTTTTTTCTGCTATTCTACCTGATTGAACTCTTAGGTAGTGTTTGGATGCCCTATTCCTGGTTGAAATAAAACCTTATTCCATGCTATTCTCCCAAATAGGCAAAAAAAAGGTGATGGGCCTCTAGGAATTGGTATTTCGATCAAACATCTTTATTCTAGAATTTGTATCTCATACTCTTCTATGGAGTAGCCCTATTCTCATTTATCGTATTACAATGGTAGTAGCCAAAAATTTTTTGACTATTATCTTTTCTATCGAAAAAATTCATAATATTAAATATAAAGAAGAAAAAGATGTAGCCCTAGCTAACCGTTACTAATATATGTACATAATATGCAAACTTTTAATAGATAATAATAATAAATTAATTAATAAAAAATTTATTTAAGTAATTATATTAATAAATAAATTGATAATCCATTTTTTCTTATCATTTGGTCATGGGTATTTTTGAAATTTCTAAAAAATCTTTATCTATTCCTAATGGAATAGAGGAATATTTTCATGTCATCCAAACATCATTTGGAATAATATTGCATTAATTGTACTGGAATAAGGTGAAATACTAGATTTCAAACCAAACAAAAATCTGAAATAATAAGAAAAATAAGCTATTCCTTTGGAATTCATATTTCTATTCCTGTAATAACTTTTTGACATCCAAACACTATCTTAGAAATTATCATTATTATTTTTCTTCTTTTCTTAGGTTTCTTACCATAATATCAATCTTCGGCTCATTCCCTTATTTTTAATGGCTCTACCACATTATAGATCTTGAATAAAATGAATAAAGAATTTGGTAAAGAAAAGAAATGAGGTAGTACCTAGGATAGAAGGAATTCGGTGCACTTTATAGATCTTGAAACTGCAAAGAAGATCCTTGAACGCTTGGTCACCGGTATAAGTTACTTTATTCATCATCAAACGATTATTAGCTAAAATCTTGGAATTAATGGGTTCAGTTTATCAAGATGAGCCTTGGTGGTCCTTTAGCAAATGATCTCTATAATAGGAAAGCCCAAAATTTTTGAAGTTAGGAGGATTAGGTTCTCTCTTAAAAACCTATTGTAACCTAATTTGCAATCCAGGTCTAGCTCTTCCTCTCATTAAATGTGACTACCCTATCTAATTTTGTATAGGGAATTCTAAGGAGAATATACTTAATCTTGTAAAATGTCTCAAACTTCTAAACTAATTTATATAAAATACCTTTTGAAGGGGCCTTGCTTTTCCTACCATCTCCAACTTTCTGCGATAAAAAGGATTAGATCTTGGGCATAATAGGCTGAAAATAAAACATAATATATATAGCTATCTGCTTGAAAGGTATACAATTAGCTATGCTATATGAAATAGAGTGTTGGGCAATATTGAACCAACATGTAAATAAATTAAGTATAACAGAAATGCGCATGTTAAGATAGATATGTGGTAAAACTTTAAAAGATATAATTAGAAATAAATATATAAAGAAATGATAGGAGTGGTCCCTGATGATGCCTGATCACGAACTTAGACACCGGGAAGATATGTCCGCTTGCTTACGGGATCCTCGCCAAGACAGATGACCTGCAAGAAGTCCCAGGATCGGAGGGAGCTCTGATAGGGATCCTCTGACGTCTAAGTTAGCGACCGAGGTCACAGCCGAAGGGGAGCTCGAGAGAGCTCCTTAGGAGCAGAAAAGAGCTCCGAGGGTTGGAGTTTTTCTGGGGTTTTTGTGTAAGTGAGCACTTGTGTGCATGTACCTGGGCTTTGAGTTAACTTATCCTTTTATATGCATTTGACATTCATCTGGGGGCTAGCCAGGTGAAGTTTCATGAGAATAGAATGTCTATGGGACGCGTGGAAGTTACATGAGTTTGGGCCGGTCGGTAGGCTTTGTCCCATCGGAGAGGGGGAGCTGGCGGTTGATGGGCCAGGTCCCATCGATTGGCAGGGCCAGTTGGTAGGTGGGCCTGGTCCCATCATGGCGTGGCTAGGCTGGCTAGCAGCTGCGCAGGTAGAAAGTTGGTGGGCATGGCGGCTGGGACCAACTTGGGAAGGTCGGGGCCGCCTCAGCCGACTCGAAGAGGTCGGGGCCGCACAGGGCCGACTCGAAGAGGTCGGGGCTGCAGGGGATCGACTTAAAGAGGTTGGGACCACCTCGGCCGACTCGAAGAGGTCGGGGCCGCAGAGGACCGGCTTGGAGAAGTCGGATCCATCTTGGCTGACTCGGAGAGGTCAAAGCCGCAGGGGGCCGATTTGAAGAGGTCGGGACCGCCTCGGCCAACTCAGAGAGGTCGGGGCCGCAAGGACCGGCTTGGAGAAGTCGATACCGCCTTGGCCCATTTGAAAGAGTCAGGGCAGGCACACCCATGCCACTTGGTCAATTTTGCTGTGATTATCCACGTGGCTCCATCAGCCACATCAGATGCCCCCCGCTCCTGAGTGAAGGGCCATGTGTCTGTTGATCCTTGGGCGAAAGGAGTGTGAAAATTTGAAAATGATTTCCGGTTATGGGGTACCTTTAATCGCGGGGAGCTGGTGTGCTCTCTTGAGGCAGTGTTGCTTCGAAAATCTTCCGCAATCAAGCAGAAAGTGGGGAATGACGTCAACACTGGGCGTCCTGAGAGGGCGCTTCTCGAAGGATGGGAAGAAGGGCAGGCATCATCATTGCTTCTCCGCTCTTCATGCATCATCATTGGCTGGAGATCCCACTCTTTAGGAGGAACTAAGGCGGTGCACCTCGGGCGTAGGCTTGATCGCCGATAGCTGGACACCTGGCGCAGCGGTCGCAGGCCATGTGGCAAGATCTCAGGTGAGGTGATTTGAAGTCGGGGTATAAAGCCATTCTTTGTGCTCGAGGAGGACCTTTATGCTACCATTGCCTCCTCCGTAACTTCTCTGAGCTCTGAGTCCCCTGCAGCCCGAGACCTTCGACCTTCGTCTTCTTCCTAAGCTTCAGGTTAGTTCCCCCTTTTTGCTCACTCTTCCTTAACCTATGTACCGTCAAGCCATTAGGAAGGGTAAGAGACCCATGGTAGAATCTCTCTGCTCCTCTGATGAGGACAACGTTCCCCTAGTTCGCCGAGCACCCCGGCCAGTGGGTGGAATCACCATCCGGATCGGTCGGCGGTGAGTGATCAACCATTCGCTTGAACCTCCCTTGTGAGAGCAATCCCTATATCCTCCAACCGTCCGACTCTTCCTCCGGCAGCGGGTCTTGACTCGGCAGGGTCGGGGGGGGGGGGGGGGTGGCCTCTACCATGACCCCGAGGAAGTAGAGGACCTTAGGAATAGGTACAAGGTCCCTAGTTTCATCCGCCTGTCTGCGCCAGGGCTCGAGGACAGAGTAAACTCCATCCTTCCCGGTCAGGTTGCTCTATATGAGGAGTTCTTTCGGTGCAGGCTGCGCCTTCCATTTCATTCTTTTTTCTTAAACTTGTTAGATAGATATAGGTTAGTGCCTGCGCAGCTGACTCTGAACTCGATTCGGATCATCTACGCCTTTGTCGTCCTTAGCTTCTTCTAGGGCTCAAAGGCTAGGTTTTTCCTATTCTGAGCCTTCTACAAGCTCCGCCACCATAGTAAGGATGCCTGGTGGGTATTCACCACCAGGCCGGGTAGGGCCCTTCCTTTGTGTCTTCCGTCCAAGGTTAGGGGATGGAAATCTCGGTTTCTATATGCCCATGTGGAGGTGGTGAGGGTCGATTGGAGAGAGCCTGACGTCAGCCTCAACAAGAATTCGGCTGTGGGTGAGAAGGACGGGGAGCTT
>UESW01001651.1:0-16854 GCA_900491605.1 Calamus simplicifolius
TCACGCAGGTATGCCTTAATCTCTACTCTTGATGCTAAGTTCATTGGTTTTTGAGTATATTAAGGAACTTTATCATGATGACCATGACTTGGTGAAATTTATAGTGTGTGAAAAATCTGCAAAGGGCAAGTTCTTTAGGTATGAGGGATTTTTGTTAAGAGAGAATAAGTTGTGTGTGCCTAATTATTTGATAAGGGACTTGTTAGTTCAGGAATCCCATGGTGGAGGGTTAATGGGACACTTTGGGGTCACTAAAACCTTAGCGATGTTGTAGGAGCACTTCTATTGGCCACACATGAAATGGGATGTTGAGAGGATTTGTGGTAGGTGTGTTACTTGTAGACAAGCAAAGTCGAGGGTTCATCCAAATGGTCTTTACACATTCCTACCTATTCCTAGTTCTCCTTGGATTGATATTTCAATGGATTTTATTTTAGGATTACCTAGGAGTAGGCATGGAAGGAATTCAATTTTTGTGGTTTGTAAACCAATTTTCTAAGATGGCTCATTTTATCCTTTGTCATAAGACCAACGATAATTCCAATGTTGCAGATTTGTTCTTCATGAAAATTGTGAGGTTGCAAGGTATGCCTAGGACAATCGTTTTAGATCGGAATGCTAAGTTCTTGAGTTATTTTTGGAAGACATTATAGGAAAAACTAAGAACGAAACTTTTGTTTTCCTACTACTTGTCATTTCCAAACTGATAGTCAAACTGAAGTAGTTAATAGGACTTTATCCATCTTGTTAAGGGCTATCATTAGTAAGAACATTAAGACTTAGGAGGATTGTTTACCATATGTTGAGTTCACATATAATCGTACTATTCATTCTGCCACTAAGTTTTTTACTGTTTGAAATTGTTTGGTTTTAATCCTTTAACCCCTATGGATTGTCACCTTTACCTATTTTTGAGCATGTGAACTTAGATGGCAAAAAGAAAGCAGAATTTGTGAAGAAAATCCATGAGAGAACATGACTCAACATCGAGAATAGGATGAAACAATACATCAAGCAAGCAAACAAAGGATGTCACAAGTAGGTTTTTGAGCCCGATGATTAGGTTTGGCTACACATGAGGAAAGAAAGGTTTTCGGCACAAAAACGTTCGATGTTGCTACCTCGAGGAGATGGACCTTTTCAAGTACTAGAGTGGATCAACGACAATGCCTACCGGCTTGATTTACTAGGTGAGTACAATGTTGTGCTACTTTCAATGTTTTCTGATTTGAGTCCTTTTAATGTAGGTGATGATTTGAGGGAAAGTCCTTCTCAAAAGGGGGAGAATGATGAGGACATTAAGGAGTGTGCTAGAGATCCAATTCATGTTCCGATTGGTCCAATGATGAGGGCTTAAGCTAAAAGATTCAAAAAAGAACCGAATAACTTAGTTCGAAGAGTTCTACAACAAGAAGAGAACGTATTCACCACTGAGGAAGAACAAAGGCTAGTTCTATTCATCAAAGTTGACTCAGAAGAGAACCAATCAGCCAAACATGTTCATTGAGGCAAAATATGGCTTTTTTTTGGCACGTCCAACCCGAAATACATGTGAAAGGGTATTTTTTTTAGCAAAGAATCAAGTCAAGATTATGATCGTGCAATTCAAGAAGTTAGAAGAGCTGATCAAGATTTGATTTCTTTATAATCATATTTTAGGCATGATTTGATTTTTTTAATAATCACATTTTAGGCATGGTTTTTCATGTTAGGCGTATTTCTAAGAGGAATAAAAATCTTGAGTCAAATCAATATTCTTTCCTAGGGTGGTTAGGCGTATTATGGTTTTGTTAGGCATGGTTTGCATGTCAGGCGTATTTTAAGAGGAAGAAAATCTTGAGTCAAATTAAGATTCTTTCCTAGGGTGGTTAGGCGTGGTTTCCATATTATGAACTTTACAATTAAAACTCTCTGTAACTCGACTATAAAAAGCCAACGTAGAGACAGAATAAAAAAAATAGAGTTTTGATGTTTGTTCATAATTTTTGTGACTTAATTTTCTTCTTGTGTTCTTGAAGAAACTTTCTGAACTTATCAAGGAATTCCTTGTGGCATTCAAAAACTGACTTATCAAATGGATCTTCCATCCCTGTTTATGGTATCTTCGCGTACCAAGGTTCTTGCTTCGCTAAGCAACGGGTCATGGTTCCACTCAAACTAGATCGTTCTTGAGGTTATGTTTTTAGATTTGGTATTGGGTTCCGTCACAAGTTGATGGGGTTCGATCACTAAACCTCAATTTAGTGCCCATAGCCTTTTGCAATCCTGCCCAAAAGTGAGATGTAAACCTTAGATCTCTATTAGATACTATGGACACTGGCACAATCTATCAACTATTACCCATATAGCATCATTAGCTCCTCTTATCCTTGGAAGTCCTACAACAAAATCCATAGTTATATGCTCACATTTCCACTCTGGCACAAACGGAGGTTCTAACTTGCCAACCGAACTCTGATGTTCAACTTTAATCTACTGACACACCAAAGATTTAGGCACATATTTAGTTATCTTTCGTTTCATTCTATTCCATCAGTAAATTTGCTTGATAGTTCTATACATTTTAATATTCTCTGGGTGCATAGAATAAGCTGAGCTATGTGCTTCTTTCAAAATCAGATCCTTCAATGCTTCCACATCTGGCACACATAATCTATCCTTAAACATCAATACCCCATCATTTCTGATAGAAAACTCTGACTGAGACCCACTCTGAATCAAATCTCTAACCTTCAATAACTGCGGATCTTGCAGCTGAGCCTCTTTTATCTTCTCAAGTATCATGAGTCTCGCTCTGAAAGTAGCCAATAAGGCTCCTGATTTTTTTACAACTAGCTCTGCATCTAATCTCCTTAATTCGATCATTCAGGGTAGCTACACTGCTCTAATAGAACCTAATGTGGCCAAGAAAAAAATTACTACTTCCACTCTCAGTATCTTGAGCTTGAAGAATCCTGAGGAGCCTTGACACAAATATTTGAGTCTATAGTTTTGCCCCCGACCCTTCCTCTGTTTCCTACGAGGGAATGCCTAATTTAAACACCCCCGCAGCAGTATATGACATGGTGTAGAGTAATCCTTGAGAAGTCGTGCAATTGTATAAATGCAGGGCCTGGCAGGGGGGGGTGGATGATGCTGCTCCAGGCCTGCCATTCTTTCTTTTCTCTTTATGCAAAGTGGCACAGCGGTCAACCTTTCTTTATCTATTTTTCAGTTTTTTACTAGTTTTTCTTTTTCAGGGTTTCTCCTGACGGTATAATAATTAATGAAGTCTTATTTTATTGCAGTAGATTGCCATGTCTTTATGCAGCTGTTACACATTTCAAGAGTAAAGGGTTGTTTTGCGTGCCAATTCTGATTGTTTAGGTGGTGTCTTAGAGTTTGGAGTAGATTTTATCATGCCTGTTTTACAGCTTGGCATGTGGGAAAGAGAAGTGCCGTTGCTTACCACCCTTGCACTGCGCAGAAATGTTGGTTCTATTTAACGTTTATTTTGGTGGATTTGAGTGATTTCTGTCGTTTCATCAGATTTGCTATCAGGCAGTGCTGCTTCGTTGGGTTCGGATGATTCTGCCACTGCAAGCGGCTAGGTTCATGTGGCCTGCAAAAAAAGATTGGCTTGTCTGTAGCTCAGATAAATGGGGTGTGATGATGCCAAGTCATCTTCTTCAAGCATCGAAAAAGACGGACGTCTTTTCCGGACCCCTGCAAGAATAAGTCTTCGAAGACCGGAAGCTCCGGTGGGGACCCTCGATGCTTAAATTAGTCACTTGGGATCAGATGAGAACTACTCAGCCGAAAGGAGCTGAAAACAGTTAGGGTTTTAGCTAGTATGAAGAAAACTAAAAAATCAGAGTTCAAGCCCCTACTCACAGCACGGCGCGTGCTTTTATACCTGTTCGGATGTCCCATCTTTCTGTTCCGGGAGATTGCCGTCGTACCGTTACTGTGCGCGTCGGAGGCATCCTGCGTTACCTATCAATATGGCTTTACAGGTGTCTAGCAGCTACGGTTGCATTGGTGCGCGCCATTGCTGATATGACCGCGCACGGTTGCAAGTGGTAGTGAATCGTACTCGGTAACGGGGCATGGTCATGCACAGTGACACATGCAATGCGCCATACGCCATTATGAGGCATGGTCGCTAGCAGCCACGAGCGCACGGCGGACCACGTGAGTGCGCCAGGTGGTACGAAGTTGTTGTTTGGTTCGAAGGCCGGTTCACGTACTGAACGCTGCTCCCGCACCCGAGACCGGAGGGGGTCTCGGGGGTGAGGTGGCGTTTGTGCACCCCGAGACCGAAGGGGGGTCTCGGGGCTGAGATGCAGTGGTCTCACCCCGAGACCGGAGGTCTCGGGGGTAAGATGATGCTTGTGCCCCCGAGACCAGAGGGGTTCTCGGGGTTGAGATGCAGTAACCTCACCTCGAGACCGGAGGGGGTCTCGGGGGTGAGAGGATACTTGTGCACCCCGAGACCGGAGGGGGGTCTCGGGGTTGAAATGCAGTGACCTCACCCCGAGACCGAAGGGGGTCTCGGGGGTGAGAGGATGCTTGTGCACCCAGAGACCGGAGGGGGGTCTCGGGGTTGAAATGCAGTGACCTCACCCCGAGACCAGAGGGGGTCTCGGGGGTGAGAGGATGCTTGTGCACCCTGAGACCGGAGGGGGGTCTCAGGGTTGAGATGCAGTGACCTCACCCCGAGACCGGAGGGGGTCTCAGGGGTGAGAGGATGCTTGTGCATCCCGAGACTGGAGGGGGGGTCTCGGGGTTGAAATGCAGTGGCCTCATCCCGAGACCGGAGGGGGTCTCAGGGGCGAGAGGATGCTTGTGCACCCCCAGACCGGAGGGGGGTCTCGGGGTTGAAATGCAGTGACCTCACCCCAAGATCGGAGGTGGTCTCGGGGTGAGAGGATGCTTGTGCACCCTGAGACTGGAGTGGGGTCTCGGGGTTGAGATGCAGTGACCTCACCCCGAGACCGGAGGGGGTCTCGGGGTGAGAGGATGCTTGTGCACCCCGAGACTGAAGGGGGGTCTCGGGGTTGAAATGCAGTGACCTCACCCTGAGACCGGAGGGGGTCTCGGGGGCGAGAGGATGCTTGTGCACCCCGAGACCGGGGGGGGTCTCGGGGTTGAAATGCAGTGACCTCACCCCGAGACTGGAGGGGGTCTCGGGGGTGAGAGGATGCTTGTGCACCCCGAGACTGGAGGGGGGTCTCGGGGTTGAAATGCAGTGACCTCACCCCGAGACCGGAGGGGGTCTCGGGGGCGAGAGGATGCTTGTGCACCCGAGACCGGAGGGGGGTCTCAGGGTTGAAATGCAGTGACCTCACCCCGAGACCGGAGGGGGTCTCGGGGGTGAGAGGATGCTTGTGCACCCCGAGACCAGAGGGGGGTCTCGAGGTTGAATGCAATGACCTCACCCCGAGACCGGAGGGGCTCTCGGGGGTAAGAGGATGCTTGTGCACCCCGAGACCGGAGGAGGGTCTCGGGTTGAAATGTTCGGCAGAGCTAAGGGTTTGACTGACCCCGTAGAGACGAGTCCTCCAGGCGAACGCTCGGTGAAACCAACACTGATGCCAGGTAAGAAGGAGGTTCTGGGGTTAGGGGAGGACCTATGTTAGCTGCTGTTACCATTTATTCTAATGGCGCTGGATCAGCCACATTAGATGCCCCCTCACCCCTGAGGTAAAGCGGGCCCCACTGGCAAGGCGAAAGGGGTGCTACTCCCACGTGGCTGATCCCCGTATGCATCTCTATGCTGACGGCATGGGGAATGTGAAAAGGCGGCCGCTTCCGTCCGCTCAGCCCGCCACAATTGTCCTCGAGGCGAGATTAACTCTTCGAAGTCCGCGTGGAAAGCCGCATCATCATTACCTTTCACGGTGGCGACGTCAGCAAAGTCCCATCATTGGCCAGAGGCGTATCGTATCACGCGCTGGGCAACCATCGAGGTGAGCCAGCCTATGGTGGGGATCCATGTGGCTGATAAGACATGGCGGGACAATTTGAAACCCAATAAACTCGAACGGGGGCTGAATCTGGCCACACCACTGCTGCCATCATTGTCTTCCTTTGAGCCTCTGCGTCTTGGTCTCCCCTGCAACCGAGAACCTGCGCTTAGCTTTCCTTCCTTCAGATCAGTTTTTGTCTCTTCTATACTCCTTCATTCCTCCTTTTATCCATGAGTTCCTCATCTCGAACCTCGGAGGACAATTCGGACGATTCGAAGAATCGTTCTCCTTATGAGAGGCACTATGCCTCTCCTATTCCTTCCCCCTCTCCTCACTTGAGTGGTCCACCAATTCGGAGGACCGCGTCCCTCTGGCCCAACGGCGGGTCACTGGTAGGGTTCCACCGAGGAGCCGTCGGTCAGAGGCGCACCTCCTCGAAGGTGGAGGAGTCCCGGGGGGGACCTCCTCCACGGTAATAGGCCTGGATTTGGTAAAAATCCGGGCCCGTTACTAGATTCCCCGGGATGTTGAGCTTTTCCTGCCAACTCCCGATGATAGAGTCATCTCCTCCCGACCCGGCCGAGTGGCCATTTATGAGTTTTGCTTGAAGGCGGCCTCCGGCCACCCTTCCCTTCCTTTTTCGTCAATCTCCTTGAATACTATTCCTTGACTCCTTCCCAGCTAGTCAAATTCCTATCGGGCTGTTTGTGCCTTTGTCGTTCTGTCATCGCCTTGGTATCACCCCCCGAATCTCCCTCTTTCGATCTTTTTACATCCTTCGGTCCCAGAAGGGTTGGTGGCTGTTCCAGCCCTGACCCAACCGGATCCTCAAGCTTCTCCTACCTTCTCGATCAAGGGATGAAAATCCCGGTTCTTCTTTGCCGACCTAGACCAAGTCAGGCCCCGGTGGGGAGACCCCGACCTACGAGTCAATGCCAACTCTGCCGTCCACCCTGAGGACCGGGAAGCATTGGGTCATTATTGGCTGCCGAGATCCCTCGGTACACCCTGCTCCTGACAGAAGATAACCTCCAGTTGGCGGGTCTTATCTCCCACCGGGGTAAGCCATCTCCATACTTAGCTAAAGTTTTTCTTGGTTTCGTTTCTTTTTTCTCTTTTTTTTAAAAAAAACCTTGACCGATATCGTGCAGCTATGAAGATCTCAACCCATAGACTTCTGAAGGCCGTCTCCAAGAAGAGGGCCCGGGAAGGGCCGAGTGAAGGCCAGCGAGCCCCAGCCCCAAAGCGACCAGCAGCTCGGGTCCCCAGACCATCAGCACCGCAAGACCCCCTGGTCGCTCTAGAGATCGACCTCACAGCTGACACCCCACCAGAGAGGGCGATGACCGAGGGGGCATCGATAGAGGAGCCAGCTGCGAGGGAGCCAACGGCGGTAGAGGAGCCCACAGTATCGAAGGAGCTTCCTGCCCCTGGCGAACCGACTCCACCCGAGGTAGCCAGAAGTTGGGGCGAAGGGCCATCAGGGACAGCAAGCCCACCCCCTGAGAGGACGCCGGTGAGGGGCCCGCAGGATGAGTCGGAGAATGCTGAGGTAGCCGGACGGAGCAGGGCTAGGCCAAGGCCATCTCGGGACTCCATCCTGAACAACGGGCATTGGGCAGAGCGGGTCCTTTCCCAATCTTCATGCCCGAGGTCCTGGAAGAGCTCAGCCACCTGAAGGTGGGTACGTTCTTCCGGAGTCCTACGGGCCGCTCAGGGTAATGGTCCTTCCACTCTTTGCTTCTATATTTACCCTTTTCTTTTTTTTTTACCCGAGCTTGCATGCAGATGTGCACTCCCTAAGGGCCACAAGGAGGTAATTCATGGTGGGAAGGCCCTCCTGCAAGGCGCAGAAGGAGGCCGAAGAGGCCCGGCATCACGCGGAGGCGGCTGAGGGGGGCCCTAGAGTCGGCCAGACCGCTCGAGCCAGTGAAATAAGGCTGCCGAGAGCCGAGCAGAGGCCAAGGCCAACCGACTGCGGGCAGCGCTCCACCATATGACAGAGGCTGAAAACGCCGTGATAGCCAGAGACAACACATCTCTGAGCTGACCCTAGCTATCCAAGAAATCGAGGGTCGGGCGGGCAGCGGCCTGCGGGAAAGTAGGGTCGGCCGAGAATAGGCAAAGGCAGCGGAGGAAAAGGCAAGGGCGTGGAGGAAAAGGCAAGGGCAGCGGAGGAGAAGGCGAACCAAGCCGAGAGGAAGTGAGCTGTGCCCAAGAGGCCGAGAGGGCTGCAGCGGCAGCCCTCGCCGCGGAGGAAGGAGCTCGGGCCGTGGAGATAGAAGCCGCCGTCGTAGCCAGGACCGCCGGAATCATAGAAGAATATAAAGCGTCCGAACGCTTTGCAAATGACCTGGCAGAAGCCTCGGCGACGGTCTTTCTTCAAGGGTTCCAGCACGGGAAGGAGAAAATTGCTAGGGACTTGAACATTCCTCGGCCCTGGAAGTCGAACCAGATCACTTCTCGGATTCGGCCCCTCCGATGATGAGCCCGCGCCGACTGAACCGTGAACCTTGTATTTTTTTTTTTTTTGCAAGTCCGACTATGTCGGTGTTTTGAAATCACTTCTAATTAATGAAATATCTTTTTCCCAAGATAAATTGTCCATCTGCAACCCTTGTCCTAAATTCATTGGTTGATGATGCGCGACCTCTCGGTCCTATTAGTGCTAGAGGATAACTCTATTCATGCGTGAATTACTCCATCTTAGCCATCTAGGACCAAACCTCGGGGCCAGGAAGGATAGGCTTCCTGGGGTTGAAGCACCGGACTTTGGAGTTGAAGTAGGCGGGTTTCCTAAGGACCGGTGGCACACCGCTCTGCTAGGGTATGGCGGGCCTTGTGCCTGGCTGGCACATGGCTTCAGGTGCCGACGGGAGTCAGATTTTAGGTGCCGACGGGGGTCAGGCTTTATGCTTGGCTGGTCCAGGGCTTTAGGTGCCGACGGTGGTCGGGCTCTACACCTGGCTGGTCAGGGCTTTAGGTGCCGACGGGAGTCAGGCTTTAGATGCCGACGGGGGTCAGGCTTTAGGTGCCGATGGGGGGGCTTTAGGTGCCAACGGGGGTCGGGCTTTATGCATGGCTGGTCCAGGGCTTTAGGTGCCGACGGAAGTCAGGCTTTATGCCTGGCTGGTCCAAGGCTTTAGGTGCTGATGGGAGTCGGGCTTTAGGCGCCGACGGGGGTCGGGCTTTATGCCTGGCTGGTCCAGGGCTTTAGGTGCCGACGGGAGTTGGGCTTTATGCCTGGCTGGTCCAGGGTTTTAGGTGTCGATGGGGGTCGGGCTTTAGGTACCTACGGGGGTCGAGCTTTATGCCTGGCTGGCCCAGGGCTTTTGTGCCGACCGGGGGTCGGGCTTAAGTTTACCGAGAGCCGGCAGCGTTGCCGCTCTGCAGTGGTACACTGGGCTTTGTGCCTAGCTGGCCCAGGGCTTTTGTGCCAACCAGGGTCGGGCTTAAGTTGCTGAGAGCGGCAGCGTGCCGCTCTGCCAGTGGTACACGGGGCTTTGTGCCTGGCTAGCCCAGGGCTTTTGTGCCGACCGGAGTCGGGCTTAAGTTGCTGAGAGCCGCAGCGTGCCGCTCTGCCAGTGGTACACTGGGCTTTGTGCCTGGCTGGCCCAGGGGCTTTTATTGCCGACCGGGGTCGAGCTTAAGTTGCTGAGAGCCGGCAGCGTGCCGCTTTGCCAGTGGTACACTGGGCTTTGCTGGCTGGCCCAGGGCTTTTGTGCCGACCGGGTTCGGGCTTAAGTTGCTGAGAGCCACAGCGTGCCGCTCTGCCAGTGGTACACTGGGCTTTGTGCCTGGCTGGCCCAGGCTTTTATGCCGACCGGGGTCAGGCTTAAGTTGCTGAGAGCCGACAGCGTGCCGCTCTGCCAGTGGTACACTGCGCTTTGTGCCTAGCTGGCCCAGGGCTTTTGTGTCGACCGGGGTCGGGCTTAAGTTGCTGAGAGCCTGCAGCGTGCTGCTCTGCTAGTGGTACACGGGGCTTTATGCCTGGCTACCCCAAGGCTTTTACGCCGATCGGGGTCGGGCTTAAGTTGCTGAGAGCCGGCAGCGTGCCGCTCTGCCAGTAGTACACTGGGCTTTGTGCCTGGCTGGCCCAGGGCTTTTGTTCCGACCGAGGTCAGGCTTAAGTTGCTGAGAGCCAGCAGCATGCCGCTCTGTCTGTGGTACACTGGGCTTTGTGCCTGGCTGGCCCAGGGCTTTTGTGCCGACCGGGGTCGGGCTTAAGCTGCAACACTGAGATACTAGAACCCAAATTTATTAATACAAATGATGGGTGAAGACCCAAAAGAATACATGAAAGATATTTAATGTAAGAAGGAATGTACTACTGATAGTACCGACGGAGGTTGTCAGCGTTCCACGTTCGAGGGAGTGACTTCCCATCCAGCTCCTCAATCTTGTATGCTCCATGACGGAGCACCTCGGTGATCCGATAAGGCCCTTCCCAGTTCGGAGCCAGCTTACCCCCTTCCATCAGCTTCGAGACTTCAGCTCGTCGAAGGATCAGGTCTCCCGGCGAAAAGTCGGGGGATGCACACGGGCATCGTAATATTTGGCGGCCCATTGCCGATAGGCCACCATCCGAAGTCGCGCTCGGTCTCGCACTTCCCCCACCAGGTCGAGGCTAGCTCGCAGCCGATCTGGGTTGTCTTCCTCGCTGTACGACTCCACCCGAGGGCTCGGGGATCCTATCTCCACCGGGATGATAGCTTCGACCCAAAGACCAAGCTGAATGGGGTCTCACCGGTGGGGGCTCGTGGCGTTGTGTGGTAAGCCCATAGCACATTGTGGAGCTCCTCCACCCACCGTCCTTTACAATCATCCAGCCGGGTTCTCAGTCCTTGGAGAATGATGTGGTTAGTTACTCAGCCGCCCCGTTGGTCTGAGGGTACTCGACGGAAGTGAATTCTCTGGCGGATGCCAAGCTCGGAGCAGAATTCCCAGAAGGGCGCATTGTCAAACTACCGGCCATTGTCGGTAACCAGGGTGTGTGGGCAGTCCGAACCGGCATATAATGGACCTCCAAAAGAAAGACCTCACCTTGCTTTCAGTGATCTTAGCGAGGGCCTCAGCTTCAATCCACTTGGTGAAGTGATCAACGGCCACTAGGAGGAACTTGCGCTGTCCGAAGGCCGGGGGGAATGGTCCCAGGATATCCATACCCCACTGGGCGAAGGGCCAGGGTGCCACCAAGGGGGTTAGTTGAGACGTCGACTGTCGCTGAATATTGGCATGGCGCTGGCAGCTATCACATCTATTAACAAGCTCGGCCGCGTCCTCCTTCATGGTCAGCCAATAGTATCCCTGTCGTAGGGCCTTGTAAGCTAGGCTCTACCCCCCATGTGACTTCTGCAAATGCCTTCATGATCTCCCGCAGGATGTAGTCTGATTCTGCTGGTCCCATGCACCTGAGGACCGGGTATGAAAATAATCTTCGATAAAGCTTCACATCCATCATCAGGAACCTCGGGCCCTCCGCCTGAGTAGTCTGGCCTCAACGGGGTTCTCTAGGAGAGTGTCGTCGATCAAATATCGAACATAGGCATCCATCCAGAAGGGCCCTTGCTCAAACCGGTAGCACTTCATCTGCAACTTCAATGCTTGGGGCCTGGAGGTGCTCCGCATATGTTCTTCCCAGCGTCCCATCGGCCGAAGTGGCCAGACGGGATAGAGCATTGGCCCTAGCATTCTCCGCCTGGGGAATATAGCTGACACGGAAGTAAGAGAACTGAGAGGCTTGGAATTGCATCTTGCTCAGGTAACGGGACATGATCGGGTCTCTAGCTTTGTACTCCCCAATGACCTGCCCAGAAAAAAGCTGAGAGTCCATGAAGGCCCTTAAACGCCCTGCGCTTAGCTCCTCAGCCAACCTCATTCCCGCTAACAGGGCTTCATACTCTGCCTGGTTGTTAGTCGCCAGGAACTGGAATCGAAGAGCATACTCCACCAGCTCCCCCTCAAGGCTCGCAAGAATGAGTCCGGCTCTGCTTTCCTGAGAGTTTACCGCTCCATCTACATGCAAAATTCAGTCCTCCTCTGCTTCCTCAGTTGAGGGAGGGTCCACACACCCCTCCGGGCGTATCTCCCCCAAACCCTTCTCGGTCCAGGAACACTCAACCAAGAAATCAACTGTCACCTGAGACTTTATGGCCAACCTTGGTCGAATGGATAGGTCAAATTCACTCAGTTTGATGGCCCATTTGGCTAGCTGACCGGAGGTGTCAGGACGAGACAAGATGGTCCAAAGAGGTTGGTTCGTGAGCACCACAATGGGATGAGCCTGAAAGTAGGGTCGGAAGAGCTCCTCCCCACTCTTTGGCTTGGACAATAGTGGAGGAGTGGATAGAAATTGCTTCAACTCTTCAAAGGCATCCTGGACACTTCTTTGTCCACTCGAAGCCATTGACCTTGCGCAACGCCCTTAAAGAAGGGCAGGCACCTTTCTGCCGATCTTGACATGAAATGACTCAAAGCCGCCACCCTCCCAATTAGGCGTTGCACCTCCTTCTTATTAGCTAGGGCCTCATATCCAAGATAGCCCTGATCTTGTCAGGGTTGGCTTCAATCCCTCGCTAGGTTACCATAAAGCCCAGAAACTTGCCTGCCGCCACTCTGAAGGCACACTTGTGGGGGTTAAGCCTCATCCGGTACTGGCACAGGTTGTTGAGGTCTCCTCAAGGTCGGCGACATGATCAACAGCACTGGGTGCTCTTGGTCAGCATATCATCCATGTACCCTCCATATTACGCCCGATCTAGTCCTCAAAGACCTTATTCATAACCTTTGATATGTGGCTCGGCATTCTTCAGCCAAACGGCACACCTTGTAGCAGTAAATCCCTTTTTTCTGTAACAAAAGAGGTGGCTTCTTCATCTGCTGGGTTCATCCTGATCTAATTGTATCCGAAAAGGTGTCCATGAAGCTAAGAGTCTCGTGCCCAGACATGGCATCCACTAGCTGGTCAATCCGGGGTAACAGAAAGCTATCCTTGGGGCATGCCTTGTTAAGGTCGGTGAAGTCTACGCACATCCTCCAGCTTTCACTGGCCTTGCGAACCATCACAACATTCGCCAGCCAGTCCAGATAGTGCACCTCACGGATATGACCGGCGACCAGTAGCTTCTGCACCTCCTCATCCACAGCCTTCTGTCGGTCGGGGACGAAACTCCTTTTCTTTTGCCGGATAGGTCGGCACTCCGGCTTAATGTTGAGTTGGTGGGTAATAACCTCTCCTGGGATACCTGGCATGTCGAACGCTGACCAAGCGAAGACATCCGCATTGGCCCGCAAAAAGGTGAGGAGTCGGTCATGGGCCTCTTCTGGGAGTAGGGCTCCAATCTGGATTGTCCTCGTTGGGTCCTCCCCGAGGGGTAAAGTAAGCAAATGCTCGGTCGGCTCCCCTCTTCTCTCCAGGTCCCGGGGATCCAGCGTCTTAGGTACTAGCGCGGGTGCACCCCTGCGGACTGGGGGCCATGTGGTAGCAAAGTGAGGATGGATTCTGCTCTCCCCGCATCTCCCCGACTCCTTCGCTGGTAGGAAACCTCATGAGGAGCCTCTTAGTGGATATGATAGCGTCCAAAAGATTGAGTCCGGGCCTCCCGAGGATCGCGTTGTAAGCAAGGGGCACACGAACCACCAAGAAATTCATGAAAACCGTACTTTGACAGGGGGTTGTGCCAGCCGTAACAGGGAGAGTGGCCTCCCCCTCGACTTCACAGAATCTCCAGTAAACCCCATCAGGGCGTGGCGACAGGCTGGAGCAGATTGAGCGATAGGTTCATGCGAACAAAAGCATCATAGTTCAAAACATCCACAGAGCTCCCACTGTCAACTAGAATTCTCTTTACATGATGTTTAACATCATCATGGACATGACGACGCTGTCATCATTTTTGTTTATCACCCCCTCTAAGTCCTTTTTAAAGAAAGGAATTACAGAATCTAACTCCTCCCCCCTCTTGGCCTCTTTGGCGGGCCTCTGCTCCCCAGGAAATCATGGCCACCGTCTTCTCTGTTGGAGCATTGTCGACTACTGGCGGCGGGGCGCTGACGGGCCTGGAGCATCCGGGTTGTTCCTTCGGATGAACTTCCCTAGATGGCCAAGCTGAATAAGGTCCTCGATCGCCTTCTTCAATTGACGATAGTCATCAGTGTCGTGGCCGTGGTCCCGGTGGTAGCGGCAGTAGTAGTGGTTCTTGTTGCGGGGGATCTTTGGGTTCATTGGGGATAGGCGTTGTTGATAGGACTCTCCTTCAATCTCAAACAAGATGTGTGATATGGGAGCGAGCAGTGGAGTGTAGGGTCCATCTCTCTGTACAGGAGCCCAAGGATGATTGTCCAGCTGGCGAGGGGGTTCGGGCTTCCGGGGTCGAACTTTAGCAGGCGGTGGGCCGGCTTCTTAAGGACACTCCCACTTGCCTCACGCCGAGCGGAATCAGCCTCGTCGGTGCGGATATACTTCTGGGCCCGGGTCAAAAGTTCAGCGTAAGAACCGGGTGGCTTCTTGTCCAAGGAATATGCGAAGCGAGACGGGCGGAGCCCTCGCTTCAAGGCCAAAGTGGCCACCGAATCTTTGAGATTGTAGACCTCCAGGGCTGCTTCCTTAAACCGAGCGATTGTAATCCCGCAAGGACTCGCCGCTCTTCTGCTGGACGGCAAAGAGGCTATCTGCCACCCTTGGAATCTTTCGGCAGGCATCAAAATGGGCCAAGAAAGCTCTTTCTAACTGACAGAAGGAATTAATACTCCGTAGCGGCAGACGGGAGTACCAAGCTCGGGCAGCCTTCCTCAGGGTGGCTGGGAAGGCAATGCACATGAGCGAATCGGTGGCCCCCTGGACTTGCATGAGAACTTTATAACTTTCTAAGTGGGTCCAGGAGGTCGGTGGTCCCGTCATATGGATCTAGCTGGGAGAGGCAGAACCGAGTGGAGATGGGCTTCCATGATGCGGCGAGACAGTGGAGGCCGACTGTCGTAGTCCGACTCCGGTAGGTGGTGATCCGGCGGTTAAGTTCCTCCAACCGCTGGTTATACTCGTTAAGTCAACGCTCGGCTCGACGGGGCTACCCGACCATCAAAAGACCCCTCCCCCGAAGATTCAGAGGACAGAGAACAGTGATGGCGATGTCGGGGGGGGCGCTCTGCCTCCTTCCCATGTCGCCGCCTAGGAGAGACACTGGTGTGACGAGAAAGCGACGGTGTCTCCTAGAGGGCTTCCCAGTGGTGAGGCTTGGGCGGAGCTTGATGGTGGTGAGCCTCCGATACCGGTGATCTCCTTCGGAAGGAATGCTGGCTGGGTTGCACCAACCCTGGAAAAACTGATGGATTTGGCTCTGGCTGCTGTGGGGCCGCCTGTTGGTGTTGCATGCCCTGAACCGCCGCTGCCAGGGATTGAACTTGCGTGGTCAGGGCGGCGAATCGATCTTCCTGAAACTGCTGCAGAGGAGGCGCAGGGACATCGACCGGAGGGAGGGCGAAGGTCCAGCCTCCTAGGGATTGCAGCGGTGCCGGGACGCTGGCCGGGAGATCTAAGGGGCAATCCGCGAGTGATCAGCTCCTTGCCGCTACCCCCAGCGCAACTGATAGAGACCCCTTTCGCATGGGTTGTCACCATGGCTTCAGAGCTCGAGGAGAGAGAAATTGCAGATTGCTGGTTCGATGTCTTTCTCTTTCCTGACCCCCCTACCTGGCGTGCCAATCTAATGACGCCAAGTCACCTTCTTCAAGCGTCGGAGAAGACGGACATTCCTTTCCGGACCCTTGTTAAAAAAAAGTCTCTGGAGACCGGAAGCTCCGGTGGGGACCCTCCGACGCTCAAATTAGTCACTGGGACTAATGAGAACTGCTCAACCGAAGGAGCTAAAAATAGTTAGGGTTTTAGCTAGTAGGAAGAAACTAGAAAACCAGAGTTCAATCCCCTTACTAACAGCGCGGGCGCATGCTTTTATACCTGTTCGGATGTCCCACCATTCTGTTTCGGGAGATTGGCGTCGTACCGTTACTGTGCGCGCCGGAGGCATCCTGCATTACCTGTCAATATGGCTTTACAGGTGTCTAGCAGCTACAGTTGCATTTGGTGCGCGCCGTTGCTTGACATAACCGCGCACAGTTGCAAGTGGTGGTGAATCGTACTCCGTAACGGGGCATGGTCATGCATAGTGACACATGCAATGCGCCATACGCCGTTATGAGGGCATGGTCGCTAGCAGCCACGAGCGCACGGTGGACCACATGAGAGCGCCAGGTGGCCCGAAGTTATCGTTTGTTCGAAAGCCGGTTCACGTACTGAACGCTGCTCCCGCACCCTCGAGACCGGAGGGGGTCTCGGTGGTGAGGTGGCGTTTGTGCACCCAAGACCGAAGGGGAATCTCGGGGCTGAGATGCAGTGGTCTCACCCCAAGACCGGAGGTCTCGGGGGTAAGATGATGCTGTGCACCCCGAGACCGAAGGGGTTCTCGGGGTTGAGATGCAGTGACTCGCCTCGAGATCGAAGTGGGTCTTGGGGGTGAGAGGATGCTTGTGCACCCCAAGACCGGAGGGGGGTCTCGGGGTTGAAAATGCAGTGACCTCACCCCGAGACGGGGGAGGGGGTCTCGGGGGTGAGAGGATGCTTGTGCACCCCGAGACCGGAGAGGGGTCTCGGGGTTGAAATGCAGTGACCTCACGCGCGACCAGAGGGGGTCTCGGGGGTGAGAGGATGCTTGTGCACCCCGAGACCGAAGGGGGGGTCTTGGGGTTGAGATGCAGTGACCTCACCCGAGACCGGAGGGGGTCTCGGGGGTGCGAGGATGCTTGTGCACCTCGAGACTGGAGGAGGGGTTCTCGGGGTTGAAAGCAGTGACCTCACCCCGAGATTGGAGGGGGTCTCGGGGGCGAGAGGATGCTTGTGCACCCCGAGACC
>UESW01001651.1:17423-107966 GCA_900491605.1 Calamus simplicifolius
GAGAGTCGGCGTGTGTTTTTGGAGGCTGTTGGTGCCCAGCCACGAGACCGCAGGGTCTATGGTCTGGGCACTAGAGCTTCTACATTTTTTTCCCCATCAGGCCTCCAGCTCACGAGTTCCTGTGATCTTCCTCCCGAGCGTTTACAGGACCTTCGCAGATCTATTGCAGAGGAGATTCGCCAGGAGGTCGAGCAGGATTTTGAGGATCGTATGCGAGGCGGGATTAGGAGGTTGCAGACATGTGAGATGAGATGCATTATTTGTAGGATATGGTTAGCCGCTTGTCGCAGAGTCTTCAGCCTCCACAGCCTCCACGTGATCGCCCAGATTCTTGATGTATTTTTTTTTTTCTTTTTTTATATTGTAAAAACTTCAAAATTTTAATATATAAATTATTTTTGAAAATTTATTATTGTTTGGATTGAGTGAAAAATGTTTGTATCAATATTTAGATTTAGCGAAATTGTATTAACCGTTTTAATTTTTAATCTTTTATATTTTTTTAAAAACAAAATTTGCGACGCATTAGCAACTGAAATTGCATCGCTAATATTTTCAAATATTATTATTAAATATTACGATGCAATGACCTGCATCGCAATAATTTAAAAATAAATTTAATAGCGACGCATTAGCGACTAAAATTGAGTCGCTATTTTATCTTAAAATTTTTAATAAATATTGTGACGCAATGACCCTGCGTCGCAATATTTTAAAATAATTTTTATTTGTGACGCATTAGCGACTCAAATTGTGTCGCTATTATACTAAAAATATTATTATTAAATATTACGATGCAGCTGGATGTGTCGCAATATTACGACGCAATTTAGTGCATTGCAATATTTAATAATAATTTTTTTTATTTTAAAAATTAATTTTAAATTTAGCGACGCATTTGCATGTGTCGCAGTATTGCGACGCAATGTTGCATCGCAGAGAGTCGCAATATTGCGATGCAATTGCGACAAATGAGTATTGCGACGAACATTTGAGCGACGCCGTCATTGCGTCGCAATAGCTTGTTTAGCGACGCAATTGCGACGCATTTGGGCGTCGCAATATTTATTTCTCTTGTAGTGTTAGATGACATTAATTGTGACTAATTATATTAATGTAATGAATCTTATCCCACAGGAATTTTTGTTGCACTAATATAATTAATTAGGATGCGATAACAAATTTTTTCTTAATTACCCACAGGAATTAAGAAAGGAATATAATTTGTTAGTCACATCATTAAGCTAATGAGTCTATTTGAGTATAATAACTTAGCCCACAGGTAGTTATTGTATGTTATTGATTCATGTTATTGCATGTTTACATTGGTAAAACATGACATCAAGTTATATGCCTCAAATTCAATTACATGAACATGATTTTATTTTTATGCAGCTATTTTGCCTGTTAATATTTCTGATATGAAATGTGACATTCCCGATTTAAGTGGTGATAATTATAAATTATGGAAGGAGAGAATTCTTCTTCAATTAGGGTGCATGGATATTGACTATGCTATCAGGAAGGATGAACCACATTCAGTTACATCTACTAGCACTCAGGCTGAGATTGCTGCGTATGAACGATGGGAACGGTCCAATCGCCTCAGTATGATGTTCATACGTACTAAAATTTCTGCTAGTATACGTGGTTCAATTCCTGAGTGCAAAAATGTCAAGGAACTTCTGAAGGCTATTGATGCACAATTTGAGTCTTCAGATAAGGCAATGGCTAGCACCCTAATGACAAAATTATCATCAATGAAGCTCACTACGGTTGGAGGTGTGCGTGAGCACATCATGAAGATGAGGGACATTGCGGCTCAGTTGAAATCCCTAGAGGTTGAGATGTCAGAATCTTTCTTGGTGCACTTTATTTTGAGCTCACTCCCACAGCAATATAGTCCCTTCAAAATATCTTACAATACACATAAGGACAAATGGTCAATTAATGAACTTCTGACCATGTGTGTTCAAGAGGAAGGGAGGCTGATTTTAGAAATGGGAGAAAGTGCACATTTAGTCACTCAGAGAAAGACTAAAGCTCCCAAAGCCAAACGCAAAGGAAAGGGTAAAGTATCCATCCATACAGAAGACAAGAAGGAGTCCAAGTGCTTCTTTTGCAAGAAGAAAGGGCATATAAAGAAAGATTGTCTCAAATTCAAAGCTTGGCTTGACAAGAAAGGTACTCTAACCTCATTCGTATGTCATGAATCCAATTTGGTTATATGTCATAACACATGGTGGATTGATTCTGGTTCTACAATCCATGTTTCAAATACCTTGCAGGGTTTTCTAAATCAAAGGAAACCATTGGGAAGTGAACAAAGCATCTATTCAGGAAACAAGATGGGTTCACATGTGGAAGCAATTGGAACGTGCAGACTTATTTTACATTCTGGTTTTGTTTTGGATTTGGAAAAGACATTTTATATTCCAAGTTTCTCTAGAAATTTGATTTCAGTGTCAAGGCTTGTACCAGCAGGATACTCCTTTAATTTTAATAAAAGCTCTGTTGATTTATTTTATAAATCTAAGCTTATTGGGAATGGTACATTGTCAGACAATCTTTTCCAAATCAATCTGAAAAATAATACCACCTATAATGTGATGCACGCCCAAACTGGTATGAAAAGATGTGTTATAAATGAGAATTCCTCTATTTTGTGGCATCGGAGATTAGGTCATATCTCCATTGAGAGAATTAAAAGATTAGTAAAAGATGGAGTACTTGATACTCTTGATTTTACTGATTTTGACACTTGTGTGGACTGCATAAAGGGAAAGCAAACCAACAAGTCCAAGAAAAATGCCAAGAGAAGTTCGGAAATACTGGAGATCATACATACGGATATCTGTAGCCCAGATATGGATTCGTATGGTCAGAGATACTTCATCTCATTTATTGATGACTATTCACGATATATGTATCTCTACCTACTTCATAATAAGAACGAAGCATTAGATGCCTTTAAGGTATTTAAGGCAGAAGTAGAGAAACAATGCGGCAAGCAAATTAAAATCGTGAGGTCAGATAGAGGTGGAGAATATTATGGTAGATACACTGAGAATGGACAAGCACCTGGTCCGTTTGCTCGGTTTCTTGAAGAAAATGGAATTGTTGCACAATACACCATGCCAGGGTCTCCTGACCAAAACGGTGTAGCTGAAAGGAGAAACCGGACATTATTGGACATGGTAAGGAGCATGATTGTCAGCTCTAACTTACCTAAATCCTTGTGGACTGAAGCTCTTAAAACTGCTGCGTATATATTGAATCGGGTTCCAACCAAGGCTGTTTCCAAAACGCCATTTGAGTTATTTAAAGGTTGGAAACCAAGTCTGCAACATATACGTGTTTGGGGATGCCCATCTGAAGTAAGAGTCTATAATCCACAAGAAAAGAAACTAGACCCAAGGACTATTAGTGGATACTTTATTGGATATGCTGAGAAGTCCAAGGGTTATAGATTTTATTGTCCATCTCACAGCACTAGGATTGTGGAATCAAGAAATGCAAAATTTCTTGAGAATGACTTGATCAGTGGGAGTGATCAATCTCAGTATTTGGCTTCTTCTGAGAAAGATCATTCAGTTATTCCAGCTTCCACTTCAAGTGAGGGATTGGTTGTTATTTATAGCACTCCTCAAACTCAATTAAGTGCCCAACAACCAGTCATTGAGATTTCACAAGCTGATGGTAATCTAGAAGATCATGTTGTTCATCAACAATCAGTTGTGCAAGATACTCTTCAAGAGGTCATTGACACAACATTAAGAAGATCAACTAGAATAAAGAAATCAGCAATTCCTAGTGATTATGTTATGTATCAACATGAATCTGACTATAACATTAGAGCCGAAAATGATCCTGAAACGTTTTCACAAGCCATGAGTTCTAAGGAATCAAACTTGTGGTTCAATGCCATGAAGGACGAGATGGAATCTATGGCATCTAATCGAGTCTGGGATCTTGTTGAGTTGCCTGATGGTGTAAAAGCCATTGGATGTAGATGGATCTTCAAAATAAAGAAAGACTCACAAGGCAACATTGAGAGATATAAAGCAAGACTCGTTGCCAAAGGATTCACTCAGAGGGAAGGAATCGACTACACGGAGACATTTTCTCCTGTATCCAAGAAAGATTCTCTCCGAATAATTATGGCATTGGTAGCTCATTTTGATTTTGAGTTACATCAAATGGATGTGAAGACCGCATTCCTTAATGGAGATCTAGAGGAAGAGGTTTACATGAAACAGCCTGAAGGATTTTCCTCTAGTGATGGTGAGCATTTGGTTTGCAAACTTAAGAAATCCATATATGGATTGAAACAAGCCTCACGTCAGTGGTATTTAAAATTTCATGATGTGATCTCTTCCTTTGGTTTTGAAGAGAACATCATGGATCAATGTATATACCAGAAGGTTAGTGGGAGCAAAATTTGTTTCTTGGTCCTATATGTGGATGATATTCTACTTGCAACCAATGATAAAGGGTTGCTACATGAGGTGAAACAATTTCTCTCCAAAAATTTTGATATGAAAGATATGAGTGAGGCATCTTATGTCATTGGCATTAAGATCCATAGAGAAAGATCTCGAGGCATTTTGGGATTGTCTCAAGAAACTTATATCAATAAAGTCTTAGAGAGATTTCAGATGAAAAATTATTCACCAAGTGTTGCACCTATAGTGAAGGGTGACAAGTTTGCTTTGAACCAGTGCCCTAAAAATGAACTTGAACGGGAACAGATGCACAACATTCCATATGCTTCAGCTGTTGGAAGCCTAATGTATGCTCAGGTTTGCACAAGACTTGACATTGCATTTGCAATAGGAATGTTGGGAAGATATCAGAGTAATCCAGGTTTAGACCACTGGAGAGCTGCTAAAAAGGTCATGAGGTATCTTCAAGGGACCAAGGACTACATGCTCATGTATAGACAAACTGATCATTTGGAGATAGAGGGCTACTCAGATTCGGACTTTGCTGGCTGCGTTGATTCTCGAAAATCAACATCGGGATTTATATTTATGTTAGCTGGTGGAGCCATATCATGGAGGAGTGCAAAGCAGACTTTGACTGCTACCTCTACTATGGAAGCGGAGTTCGTTGCTTGTTTTGAGACTACATCGCAAGGTGTATGGTTGAAGAGTTTCATCTCAGGGCTTAGAATTGTTGACTCTATTACTAGGACAATTAAACTGTACTGTGACAATTCAGCTACTGTATTTTTGGCTAAAAACATAAGAGTGGTAGTCGAAATAAACATATCAACATTAAGTATTTAGCCATAAGAGAATGTGTTAAAGAAAATAAAGTGGTCATAGAACACGTTAGCATTGAATTGATGATAGTTGATCATTTGACTAAAAGCATGCCAATTAAGAATTTTAAGGATCATGTGATAAGAATGGGAGTTGGTTCCATGATATAATTGTATGGATAACAATTTGTACAAAGAAACTCTTATTTCAATTATTTGTTTATTTCTCATTCAGGTGTACACGTTATTTGACTTTTGAGAAATGATAAACTTTTCTTTGGACTCTGAATAAACATATGGTTTATTCATTATGTTATGTTGTCACATTTGGAATAGTGGTAAAGAAATTGAATGCATTGTAATACATAAAAGATAATACTCAATTATAGAGGACCTATCGCTATGATTCATGTATTTAGTTTCTTGTTCAGTGTTGATAAAATATACGGACCAAGTGAGAGAATGTAATAACCCGTCACTTTCAATGGTCCTAATTTATTACTATCATTTCACTAATTAATAAGTGATAACGCCCCCTCTTAAATGTTGAACGCCTGCTTGATGGGAGCAGGCGGTGAAGGGATTTGAGTATAAATAGGGAACCCTTCTTAAGGCTTTCAATAAGGTTATCGAAAGAAAAATCAAATAAGCGGAGGCATTGAGTCCCTGATCAAGAGCACATCTTGAGGGCATACACCATCAGAGTGGATGGCTCATTGATTGGAAGAACTCAATCAAGATCCATCAAGAAGAGAAGAAGATCAATCAAAATCCATCGAGAGGAGGAAGATCAATCAAGATCCCTCGAGAAAGGAAGATCAAGATCCCTAGAGAAAGGAAGATTAAGATCCCGTGCAGCTGATTCAAGGAAGATCGAATTCCTTACTCTCATCGGAAAGAAAATTAATAATAATGGTTAGAGATATTTATCGATCTTAACTTGCATGATAAATATATTGATACCGTATTTCCGCATATTTGATATCATGATCAATATATTTAAATTAAGTCTTACATCCTCAGCTCACAGATAGTGACGGGGATCGGTTGGCTGATGTTTTGTTGACGAGAGTGATATTGGTGACAGAGCCATCTGCGGAGCATTCGATTCCGAACCACTTGCAGTGGTCGGTGGCGGTGGAATCATTCCAAGAGCTGAGAATCGAGGGAATTCCCCACTCCTCCTTAATTCGGAGGAGAATTTGCCTTTCTCCGCCGTTTGCTGTCGTATGGGATGCCGCCTTGGAATGGAAGGATAATAAGATGATCATGAGCAAAAGGAGAGAAGAGATGACTGTCGCCGCATTTTTGGTGCTTAGGGTGGCGCCACCCAAACCAGTCGAGTTCCCGGGTTTTTGTAGACAGCAAACAGTGGCCTGCGGATTTTCACGACGGAGGCATTTGCTCGGGAGATGCATGCGATGGGACTGGAGAACGACTGGGACGGTTCAAAGACGGGAGTTCAGTCTCAAAACGCAGAAGAGCATTGAAGGAAGATGGGGATAATAATTGGAAAAATTTTCGTGATTTAGAGGTTGGGGACGTTAGTTTCACTGCCCCGACGGCTGCACGTTGCCACCAGTCTCTGGTCATCTGGTCAAAGAAATAAAAGTCTGTGAGGACTTTTCAACCGCTATCTTCTTCTTAAGTACGGCGTCGGCGAGAGTTCTAAGCGTGGGGATGAGCAGGCGAATCACATCCCCGTCTTTTTTTTTTTTTTACCCAAAATCTAAAGAAGCCGGTCGCATTGGTGCAGACGGACTGGTTACCCCAAAATCTAAAGAAGTCGCTCGCATGGGTGCTGACGGACTGGTTACCCCAAAATCTGGTGCAGACGGACTGGTTGGGCCCCAATGGGCCCATCCCAACCCATTCTTTAAGACTCATGAAGTCGGACCGAGTCCAAATAACATGCTTGCACCATACTTTTAGATCAAATCTAAAATTCATAAATTGTGACCCAACCTGATTATACATATTGCCGCTAAATCGTATTCCTCGAATGTCAGGGTAACAGAGAGCCTCCTCTTCGACGGAGTTCCTGTAAGAAAGTCCTCGAAGATCGGTTTCACCGGTGGGGAGCTTCCGATGCTCAAGTAAGCGTGAAGAAAGAGATAATAGAAAATAGCTTGAAAGCTTGAGTTCAGATCCCCATACCCTGAGCGAGGGATTTTTATACCTACCCGAGGGTCCCTCTTACCCCTTTTGGAAAGTTGCTAGATCGGAGACGCCGCCGTTGGCAAAGGACAGATGGCAGGACTAATGGGGGACAGGCCACAACCGTCTCTGAGGTTGTCAGAGGTACCTTGGTGTGTCATCCCTCTGCCAAATGTGGCGCCGCAGGTGGTTGTTGGACCTGGCCATGTCAGACAGGTACTGCAACCAGTAGTGGCCACGCAGGGGCGCAAGATATTGGTGGCCACGTGGTAGTGTCAGGGAGGTACTGTAACCAGTAGTGTCCACGCAAGGGTGTGAAAGATTGGTGAGCCACGTGGGGTCCTCGGGTATTGAGGCCGAGGTTGGCGTCGAGGCCATGGTCAAGGTTGAGGTCGGGGCCGAGGCCGAGTCGGCACCGAGATCGATGTCGGGGCCAAGGCTGTGGTCGGCGCTAAGGCCGTGGTTGGCGCCGAAGTCGAGGCCGAGGTGACGGCGGGCACCTCCCATCAGCTTATCACTAACATAGCCTGATCAGCCACACTAGATGCCCCCCACCGCCCCTTTGATGGTGTGGGTGTGCTTCCCGCCCAGCAGAAGGGGCGCCATGTTGCTCGGTGGCTGATCCCGATACATCATTGATTTGAGGAGTACACGTGTTCCCGAAGGTGATAGCTCTTTAATGCTGGATGCACGGGGTATCGCAACGCCATTACCTCGCCTGCTCCATCGCCTAATCCAAAGGGGATCCTCCTTGGGATGGGGGAAACCCTTTCGGACTCCGTAAAAAGGTGACCGCCATCATTGGACCAACGTCATAAGTGTCATGCCGTTGGCTGAGGATCTCATGTATTGTGCATCAGGTGGTTGCCGAGACAACCCTCCCAATGGGAGGTGCACGCGTGGCTGGTCCAGTCGGATGGGACATTTCGAAAAGAGGTGGTAAAAGGAGGATCACCTTTAGCCTAGCTCCTCGCGCTTTCAGAGTTCCTTCATCCCCCCGTGCCTGGATCTTCTTTTGCTTCTGCCCAAGCCTCCTTCTGCTTCCTCCGGTCTTCGTTGTTCCCCGTCTTTCTAGATCAGTCCTTCCGGCTCCTTACTCCCTTCCATGGCTTCCTCTCCTGACTCATGATCCTTCGCCCCTCTTTTTGGTGACCACTTCTCTTCTTCATAGTTATGACCTTCTCCAACTCCCTTCATCCCCTGGTCCTCCTCTGATTCAACCGAGGACCGGGTGCCCTTGTCACAGCGGCAGGTCACCGAACGGGCCCCCGTCAGGGGTCATTCGGCTGCCCCTGGTCCTCCCCTAGGGCTAGAGGGAATCCCCTGAGGGATCTATCTTTACTGTAACTGGCCAGGACCTAGCGAACCTTAGGGCCCAGTATAGGATTCCGACTAGTGTCCGATTATTTGTCCCCAGCCCCGATGATAGGGTAACCTCCTTCCGACCCGGAGGGTTGCCCTGTACAAGGCATCCCTCAAGGCGGGCCTTCGGCTACATCTTCACCCATTCATAGCCAATCTTCTCGATAGGTATGCCTTAGTTCCTGCGCAGTTGGTTCCAAATTCCATTCGGACCATCTGTGCATTTCTGATACTGTGCCACCTCCAAGGCATAGAAGCCATAGTCTCCCTCTTCTGTACCTTTTACAACCTTCGCTAGCATTGGGCTGGTGGATGTTCCATCCTAGGCCTGGCCGGACCCTTAGGCTTAGCCTTCCTTCATCTATCAAAGGATGTAAGACCCGTTTTTTCTTTGCGGGCCTCGAGGTGAGGCCGAGCTAGGGGGACCCGGACATGGGTCCAAACAAAAACCAGATAGTGGACCCAAGGGATAAGAAGGCGTTCTACCAGCTGCTGACCATCGAGATCTCTCGCTGCCATGAGCTTCTGTTAGAGGAGAATCTGTGGCTGGCGAGCGCTTTCTCGAGCGGTGGTGAAGGCCCTTCCCTTTTCTCTCTTCTTTTTTTTTTGACTGACTGACCTTGGATGTGTGCAGACATGAGGCTACCTGACCATGCCGTGAGGAGGGCGGCGGCCAAGAAGAGGAAGGCCACCGACGACGCCGAGGGGTCGAGGAAGCAGCCTCAATCTTGGTCTCCAGCTCGGTCCTCGACCCAATCCCCACTCCAGTTCCTCCGACCCGTCGGCCCTAGGAGGACCGTGAGCCGATTCTGGCCATCGACCTCACTGCCGACACATCTCCGAAGGAGCGGAGGGTTGAGAGGATTCCACCCACGGAGCTGACCCCCCCACGCGCGGAGATGACCAGCTCGGGGGGCCAAACCGACCTAGATGGGAGGCTCACCCGTGGGAGAGCAGGTGAGGGAGGGCTTGATGGCAGCGGGCCCACCAGCGGGGGAGGGGCCATCGGCACCTGACGCAGCACCTGCATCCTCAGATCTAGTCGGGACCGCCGTTTGTGGCATCTTCGCATATCAAGGTTCTTGCTTCGCTAAGCAACATGTCACGGTTCCACTCAAACTTGATCGTTCTTGGGATTATGTTTTCAGATTTGGTATCGGATTTCGTTACAAGTTGATGGGGTTCGATCACTAAACCTCAATTTAGTGCTCATAGCCTTTTGCAATTCTGCCCAAAGTGAGATGTAAACCTTGGATCTCTATTAGATACTATGGACACTGGCATCCCATGTCTTCTTACAATTTTGTCCACATATAGTTTAGCTAATCAATCCAAAGTAAATACAATATTGATAGGCAATAAATAAACTTAGTCAATCTATCAACTATTACCCATATAGCATCATTAGCTTCTCTTGTCTTTGGGAGTCCTACAATAAAATCCATAGTTATATGCTCCTATTTCCACTCTAGCACAAACAGAGGTTCTAACTTGCCGGCCGAACTCTAATGTTCAGCTTTAATCTACTGACACCAAACATTTAGACACATATTTGTTGTCTTTCTTTTCAATCCATTCCATCAGTAATTTTGCTTGATAGTTCTATACATCTTAATACTGTCTGGGTGCATAGAATAAGCTGAGCTTTCAAAATCAAATCCTTCAATGCTTCCACAGCTGGCACACATAATCTACCCTTAAACATCAATACCCTATCATTTCTGATAGAAAACTATGACTGAGACCCACTTTGAATCAAATCTCTAACCTTCAACAACTGCGGATCCTGCAGCTGAGTCTCTTTATCTTCTCAAGTATAAGGAGTTTCACTCTGAAAGTAGCCAACAAGGCTCCTGATTTTTTGACAACTAGTTCTGCATCTAATCTTTTCAATTCGATCATTCAGGATAGCTGCACTGCTCTAATAAAAGCTAATGTGGTCAAGAAAAAAATCGCTCAGTATCTTGAGCTTGAAGAATCCTGAGGTGCCTTGACACAAATATTTGAGTCTATAGTTTTGCCCCGACCCTTCCTCTGTTTCCTACGAGGGAATGCCTAATTTAACACCCCCGCAGCAGTGTATGGTATGGTGTAGAGTAATCCTGGAGAAGTCATGCAATTGTATATATGCAGGGCCTGGCAGAGGGGGTGTGGATGATGCTGCTCCAGGCCTGCCATTCTTTCTTTTCACTTTATGCAAAGTGGCACAACGGTCAACATTTCTTTATCTATTTTTCAGTGTTTTTACTTGTTTTCTTTTTCGGGGCTTCTCCTGACGGTATAATAATAAAAGGGGAATTAATGAAGTCTTGTTTTCATTGCAGTAGATTGTCATGTCTTTATGCAGCTGTTACACATTTCAGGAGTAAAGGGTTGCTTTGCCGACACGAGACTTCCTGAGTGCCGATTTTGATTGTTCAGGTGGTGTCTTAAGAGTAGATTTTGTCATGTCTGTTTTACAGCTTGGCATGTGGGAAAGAGAAGTGCCGTTGCTTACCACCCTTGCACTGCGCAGAAATGTTGGTTCTATTTAACGTTTTATTTGGTGGATTTGAGTGACTTCTGTCGTTTCATCAGATTTGCTATCAGCCAGTGTTGCTTCGTGGCTTCGGAATGATTCTGCCACTGCAAGAAGCGGCTCGGTTCATGTGGCCTGCAAAAAATGATTGGCTTGTCTGCAGCTCAGATAAATGGGGGTAACGTTACTTTTCTTCACTTGCTCGACAATAGCTATCTGATTGACTGGCTAGCCTATGAGAAAATTTGAATAAATCAAATAAAAAGCATGGTGGATGTCACTGATAAATTTCCTCTGGGTGAATATTTCATATACACGTCATGATCACATTGGGAAACCGCCTCCGTTGAGACATGAAATCGCCATTGGATCATTGGGAAATATCTTGGTGAGATGTTTGCGACTAGGGGCAATGGTGGGAGCATCAATTCTCTGTGTTTATTCATTCTGTAGTAATATTTGTCGACACAGGTTGCTGTATAAGATCTGACATGCATTTTTCCCATAAATATTGCATATAATAAGAGTTTCTATATAAAATGGAAAAATATTTATGAAAAATGACACTAAAGCCAGCACGCTCAAGTTATTGAACTATTTGCTTACGCATTTATGAATTGCAAGCTAACATCCCAAGGATATATATCCTATGTGTATTGTGATGAGGGGTAAAATTGTCATTGCATTGTTGACCGCTCACATCGGCGATGGGGTCGCGCCCAGTCCAAATGCCCTGCTGGCACGACATTCTAGCGACAAGAGTCTCCTCATTATGAAGAAAGAGAACAAGAGGGAAAAAAGGGTCACGCCATGTGCATGATTCTCCCAACGGCTCCCTCATTAATATCCGTCAAATCAATAAGCCGGATCATTGTGCAGAAACGGTCATAATGACTTGGCCAGCATTTAATGGAGCAAAAAGAGAAGAGAAAGTATAGTTCGGCCAACATGCCTCGGCAAATATAGTTCGGCAAGTATAGTTCGGTAAATATAGTTCGGTAAATATAGTTCGACAAATATACTTCGGCAAACATGCATCGGTAAATATGCTTCGGCCAACATGCCTCGGCACTCTAACTCGGTTTCCGCAAACCTTTGCACCAACGCAATTATGGCCTCATAAAGGTCATTTGCATTTACCTGCTTCAAGGCATTTAATGCCTTATCTCCTTCCATCATTAAGACATTTATGGCTGCAACGTTGCCCCCTTGACACTTTTTGTGTAAGGAAGGATGGCGTCATAAAGCCGAGACAAAGAGTTCTTTGACTCCATGCTTCACAGAAGTCCGACTCGGCCAACCACATTGTACTTCGGCAGGTTCGGCCAACCTTATGCCTCGGCAACCCGAGCTATTCTTATGCTAGTGCCATCAAGGCCAGACCATTCCTCGGCCATTCGATCCGAGCTACTTCAGACCTCTGCGGAATCTGGCGCGGGAGAGTTCAAATTCACGGTAACAAAATAAGATTCCAAACAAGGAATCATGCCAAGACGTGGCCTAGGACCTATAATAGTGGCCTAGGGACCACGCAGCCACTGAGTCTCGAGCCATCGGCCAGCTCTCCCTGCCTTCCAGCCATCGATCCTCTAACTAACCAGATATGGATCCTACCGGCCCTGTAACAACCTGATTCGAATCCGTTTCGAATCCCAACAACTTTCAGACCTCATCCAGAGCACGTCCAAGAAGTCAGGTGACCGCCTATAAATACTACCACCCTCAAGCCTCTCAGGTTCGGCGATTTTACGCCCATTTTTCATTCGCATCGTTCTCACACTCTGCCATGAAAGCTCCCACGAGAGCTCGGAGGAACTCTTCCTGAGGGATCCTTTTCCCCATATTTGTTGATTACTGGTCTCCACTGACTTGGGCGTCGGAGGGTCTTCCGCAGAGGGCCACCCCCAACGCCTCTCGCGTGAGGACTGTCTTGCAGGTCCGCCCAGGAGGGAGCCCACGCTGCAGCCCGATCGCGCCCGAGCCGAAGGACAGATCTCAGCGGCAACAGATTGGTGCTAGAGGAAGGGCCTCAAGTCCCGTTAAACTTAAAAAAAGGAGACAAGGATCTCGATCTGGAAGAGAACCTCTCCAATGGCTAATCGGAGAAGGGCAACTTCTGAAGCCCATGACCAGGTCGCCTCCCAGAGACCCGATCGGTGAGCATCTTGGCACTGCCGCCGCCACCAGCTGAGACTCCGTCGCCACCAGCTGTCCCAGTAACCCAGGACCCGTTCGCCACACTGGTCCAGCAAGTCCAGGCCCTGACCCATCTAGTTCAGGAGCACCATACAGCTCCCCATCCAGTTATAGCTACCCCTGCTCCATGCCTCCTCAAAGAGGCCGCAGTTCCTCTTTCTCCAGCCACTTCTTCTTCTGGTCTGCATGGAGTTGCGGACCCTCCATATCAACCTAAGGAGGCCAGACCAGTCCCGCAAGGGGGCTGCGACAAGGATCTCCCCAGATCTCAGTGGGCCCGATCCATCTCTCCGGTGTCCTCTCGCCACGACTCAACACCATCTTCGCCTTCTCCCTGCCTTGACACAACAGATCGGCTTCCATAGCCACGCTATGCGCACCAAGGCATTTATGGCCTCATAAAGGTCATGTGCATCTACCTGCTTTAAGGCATTTAATGCCTTATCTCCTTCCATCATTAAGGCATTTATGGCTGCTGTGTTGCCCCCTAGGCACCTTTTGCGTGAGGAAGGATGGCGTCATAAAGCCAAGACAAGGAGTTCTTGACTCCAAGCTTCACAGAAGTCCAACGTCCAGCTTCAACCTCGGCCAGTGGATCTACTGCACCACACAGAGAGTCCCCACAGGCGAGACCCCGTTACGGATGGCCTTCGGCGTAGAAGCTGTCATCCCCGTGGAGATAGGACCCCCCTATCCGCGGATGCTATCATGCCTCAATAGTCAAAGGGAGATCCTTCTCGCCCGGCGACCCTATTCTCCGAAAAGCATCTGTCTCCAAACCGCTGGAGCAAGGAAAACTGGCACCAAATTGGGAAGGCCCCTACCAAGTGGCGAGATCATTGGACCGGGAACCTACAAGCTGCAAGATCTAAACGGAAAGTCCATCCCCCGGACGTGGAACTCGGACAATCTCTGTAAGTATTATCAATAGGGTATGTCCTCTATAAGTCCATTTTGATATGCCTTATTATACCTTCCTGTCGGCATGTATTTTCGTAATTTGCAACGTGAATCATCACACATTATGTTGCCAAAGATTGCGAAAAGAAACAGGTGCTGCTCACCAATCCTCGGCACGACCGAGTTGCCTATTTGCACAGGAAATCTCCGAACCTTGGCAGGGCCAAGTAAAAACTTCGAACCTCGGCTGGGCCGAGCAACAAATTCTCCGAACCTTGGCAGGGCCAAGTAAAAATCTCCGAACCTCGGCTGGGCCGAGCAGCAATAATTCTTTGAACCTTGGCAGGGCCAGTAAAATCTCCGAACCTCGGCTGGGCCGAGCAACAAATTCTCCGAACCTTGGCAGGGCAAGTAAAATCTCCGAACCTCGGCTGGGCCGAGCAGCAAAATTCTCCGAACCTTGGCAGGGCCAAGTAAAATATTCTTCGAACCTCGGCTGGGCCGAGCAACAAATTCTCCAAACCTCGGCTAGGCCGAGCAACCAATTCTCCGAACCTTGGCAGCGCCAAGTAAAATATAATCTTGAAGGCTCGGCTACAACTGAGTAACGGTCTCCGAACCTTGGCAGCGCCAAGTAAAATATAATCTTGAAGGCTCGACTACAACGAGTAACGGTCTCCGAACCTTGGCAGCGCCAAGTAAAATATAATCTTGAAGGCTCGGCTATAACCGAGTAACAGTCTCCGAACCTTGGCAAGTAAAATATAATCTTGAAGGCTCGGCGACACCGAGTAATTATATTATTTGAAGCCTCGGTCACAACCGAGTAGCAATTAATATTGGAAGCCTCGGTTACAACCGAGTAGCATTTTTGAAGGCTCGGCAACACCGGGTAATTTATTTAGAAGCCTCGGTTACAACCGAGTAGCATCTTGGGAAGGCTCGGCAACGAGTAATATATTTCTAAGGCTCGGCAACAACCGAGTAATAAATTCCCAGAGCATCGGCCGAAGACCGAGTGATATATTTCTGAAGGCTCGGCAACAACCGAGTAATAAATTCATCCATAAAAGTATGCTCTTTCTAGACCCATTTTTATTCATTGAATTATTCTATTTTAAAGGCCTGCGAAATTCTTATAACTCTCCTTGAAAGCTGCAATAAGAAGGAGGTCGTATAAATCCTCGGCTGGCCGAGCAATAAATCTCTGAACCTTGGCAGCGCCAAGTAAAATATAATCTTGAAGGCTCGGCTACAACCGAGTAACGGTCTCCGAACCTTGGTAGCGCCAAGTAAAATATAATCTTGGAAGGCTCGGCAACGCCGAGTATTTTATTATGAAGCCTCGGTTACAACCGAGTAGCACCTTGGAAGGCTCGGCAACACCGAGTAATTTATTATTTGGAAGCCTCGGTTACAACCGAGTAGCATCTTGGAAGGCTCGGCAACAACGAGTAATTTATTTGGAAGCCTCGGTTACAACCGAGTAGCATCTTGGGAAGGCTCGGCAACAACGAGTAATATATTTCTAAAGGCTCGGCAACAATCGAGTAATAAATTCTCAGAGCATCGGCCAAAGACCGAGCGATATATTTCTAAAGGCTCGGCAACAACCGAGTAATAAATTCATCCATAAAAGTATGCTCTTTCTATACCCATTTTTATTCATTGAATTAAATTCTGTTTTTAAAGGCATGCGAAATTCTTATAACTCTCCTTGAAAGCTGCAATAAGAAGCAAGTCTATGGGCCGAGCAATAAATCTCCGAACCTTGGCAGCGCCAAGTAAAATATAATCTTGAAGGCTCGGCTACAACCGAGTAACGGTCTCCGAACCTTGGCAGCGCCAAGTAAAATATAATCTTGGAAGGCTCGGCAATGCCGAGTATTTTATTATTTGAAGCCTCGGTTACAACCGAGTAGCACCTTGGAAGGCTCGGCACACCGAGTAATTTTTATTTGGAAGCCTCGGTTACAACCGAGTAGCATCTTGGAAGGCTCGGCAACACCGAGTATTTTATTATTTGAAGCCTCGGTCACAACCGAGTAGCACCTTGGAAGGCTCGGCAACACCGAGTAATTTATTATTTGGAAGCCTCGGTTACAACCGAGTAGCATCTTGGAAGGCTCGGCAACACCGAGTAATTTATTATTTGAAGCCTCGGTCACAACCGAGTAGCAATTAATATTTGAAGCCTCGGTTACAACCAAGTAGCATCTTGGGAAGGCTCGGTAACAATCGAGTAATATATTTCTAAAGGCTCGGCAACAACCGAGTAATAAGTCTCCAGAGCATCGGCCAAAGACCAAGTGATATATTTCTAAAGGCTCGGCAACAACCGAGTAATTTATTCATCCATAAAAGTCATAAAAAGCCCCGGCCAGAGCCGGAGTGCATCTCTTATTATCAAAAGCCTCGGCCAAAGACTGAGTGATATATTTCTACAGCCTCGGCCAATCCGAGTGATACAGCACTAAAGCTTCGTCCCAGCCGGATAATTTCTCGGACACTCTAGTGCAACTAAAGCACCTTATTTTACTTCAGCAAGAGGGCTGCCCAGGCCTTTCTCTAACCTACACAGAGATAAATACTTCATCTACAGAGGATCGAATGACACGTCCCCTGAATAAGATTGCTCCAGAATTCTACTCCCTATATCCGTAATTACACTTCGGACTAGGGAGTGGGGGGCATGTGATGAGGGGTAAAATCATCATTGCATTGTTGACCGCTCACATCGGTCATGAGGTCGCGCCCAGTCCAAATGCCCTGCTGGCACGACATTCTAGCGACAAGAGTCTCCTCATTATGAAGAAAGAGAACAAGAGGGAAAAAAGGGTGCCATGTGCGTGGGTTCTCCCAACGGCCCCCTCATTAATATTCGTCAAATCAATAAGCCGGAGCATTCAATGGTGCAGAAACGGTCATAATGACTTAGCCAGCATTTAATGGAGTAAAAAGAGAAGAGAAAGTATAGTTCGGCCAACATGCCTAGGCAAATATAGTTCGGCAAGTATAGTTCGGCCAACATGCCTCGGTAAATATAGTTCGACAAATATAGTTCGGCAAATATACTTCGGCAAACATGCATCGGTAAATATGCTTCGACCAACATGCCTCGGCACTCTAGCTCGGTTTCCGCAACCGCGCTATGACCTTCGCACCAATGCAATTATGGCCTCATAAAGGCCATGTGCATTTACCTGCTTCAAGGCATTTAATGCCTTATCTCCTTCCATCATTAAGGCATTTATGGCTGCAACATTGCCCCCTTGGCACTTTTTGTGTAAGGAAGGACGGCGTCATAAAGCCGAGACAAAGAGTTCTTTGACTCCATGCTTCACAGAAGTCCGACTCGGCCAACCACATTGTACTTCGGCAGGTTCGGCAAACCTTATGCCTCAGCAACCCGAGCTATTCTTATGCTACTGCCATCAAGGCCAGACCATTCCTCGGCCATTCGATCCGAGCTACTTCAGACCTCTGCGAAATCTGGCGCGAGAGAGTTCAAATTCACGGTAACAGAATAAGATTCCAAACAAGGAATCATGCCAAGACGTGGCCTAGGACCTACAATAGTGGCCTAGGGACCACGCAACCACTGAGTCTCGAGCCATCGGCCAGCTCTCCCCACCTTCCAGCCGTCGATCCTCTAACTAACCAGATATGGATCCTACCGGCCCTGTAACAACCTGATTCGAATCCGTTTCGAATCCCAACAACTTTCAGACCTCATCCAGAGCACGTCCAAGAAGTCAGGTGACCGCCTATAAATACTACCACCCTCAAGCCTCTCAGGTACGGCGATTCTACGCCCATTTTTCATTCGCATCGTTCTCACACTCCGCCATGAAAGCTCCCACGAGAGCTCGGAGGAACTCTTCCTAAGGGATCCTTTTCCCCATATTTGTTGATTGCTGGTCTCCACTGACTTGGGCGTCGGAGGTTCTTCCGCAGAGGGCCACCCCCAACGCCTCTCGCATGAGGACTATCTTGCAGGTCCGTCCAGGAGAGAGCCCACGCTGCAGTCCGATCGCGCCCGAGCCGGAGGACAGATCTCAGCGGCAACAATGCCAAATCATTGTACATTCTTTTCTGGTAGGTGCGTATAAATAGAAAATACTCAGCCGTACCTAGTTCACAAGGCATCATAAGGACCTTAATTTCTACCATAAGCTACACCAAATGGGTCGAATTTGAGGCGCTGGCTAAAATTATTGAGAGCAAAATGAAGTTCTTTTTTTTTTTTGAAAGTCCGTTATCTGCCGCTTCGGGCTCCCTCATACTCTCATCACCGATAACGGCCGGTAATTGATAACACACCCTTCAGAAAATTCTATGTCGAGCTGAATATTCACCACCGATTTACTTTCGTCGGCCATCCGCAAACTAATGGAGAGGCCGAAGTTATGAATCGGACCATCCTTCGGGGACTTAGGATCCGGCTAGATGAATTCAAAGGCAGATAGATGGAGGAGCTCTCAAGCATATTATGGGCATACTACACAACGCTAAGGACTCCAACGGGCGAGACTCCCTTCAGTCTCGTCTTCGGGTCAGAAGCGATCATCCCTGTGGAGATCAGCCTTTCCAGCCCCAGAGTGGAGTCGTACAATGAAGAAGAAAACTCCGCTCAACTGAGAGCTAACCTTGACTTCATCGACAAAGCGCGTGACCGGGCACGACTCAGAATAGCAGCATTCCACCAACGAGCCATCAAGTACTACAATGCCCGGGTCCATCCCAAGACGTTCCATCTTGAAGATGTGGTCCTCAGGGGAGCTGAAGTGTCCAAGCTGACAGAAGCTGGCAAATTATCTCTAAACTAGGAAGGGCCTATCAGGTGAACGAAGCACTTCATCGAGGGGCATACTGGATCGAAGGGCTAGATGTAAAGTCTATACCCCTCACTTGAAACGCGGAGAATCTCCGCCAATATTACCAATGATGTACACACTTAGCTGACGAAAATAAAAGAAGCCTTCAACACTCTGCCTTCCCAACCGACTCCCCTCGCGAGCTAAATGTCAATCCTCCAACCACTTGGGCCGGCCGAAGAAACCCCCAAGGTGGTTGTGAAGAAAAAGGACCCTGGCAATCTCAGCGACTCCGGGTCACCACTCGGGCCGGCCGAAGAAACCCCGAGGCGGTTGTGAAGAAAAAGGACCTTGGCTGTCTCAAAGACTCCGGGTCACCACTCGGGCCGGTCAAAGAAACCCCCGAGACGGTTGTGAAAAAGGACCCCGGTAGTCTCAGCAACTCTGGGTCACCACTTGGGCCAGTCAAAGAAACCCCCAAGGCAGTTGTGAAGAAAAAGGACCCCAGCAGTCTCAGCGACTTTAGGTCACCACTCGGGCCAGCCGAAGAAACCCCTGAGGCGGTTGTAGAAAAGGACCCCAGCAGTCTCAGTGACCCCGGATCATCACTCGGGATGGCCGAAGAAACCCCCGAGGTGGTTGTGAAGAAAAAGGATCCTGGTAGTCTTAGCGACTCTGGGTCACCACTCGGGCCGATCGAAGAAACTTCCGAGGCAGTTGTGAGAAAAAAAGGACCCCAATAGTCTCAGCGACTCCGGGTCACCACTCGGATCGACCGAAGAAATTCCCAAGATGGTTATGAAGAAAAAAGAACCTTAGCAATCTCAGCAACTTTGGATCACCATTCAGGCCAGCCAACCCCTGAGATGGTTATGAAGAAGAAAGGATCCCGACAATCTAAGCTACTTTGGGTCAGCACTCGAGCCAACCAGAGAAGCCCCCCGAGACAGTTATAAAAAGTTTCCAAGCCCCTAATCAGCGTCGGCATAGAATGGGACGCAAAAGTAGAAAGCCACAAAAGCTAAGTACGTTACATTTGGAGAAAGAAGTTTCTTTTCATTGATACTTAAAATGCATTACAGGAAAGCCGATGAAGTCGGGCTACAAAGGTATTCAAATGAGCAAAAATTACAAAGGCCTATGCCCCAGGGGACCTCGGCTCATCCTTGGTGTCGTCCCTCTCCGGCCCCTCCTCTTCATCGGCATCTCTAGGTTGGATGTCTTCAAGACAGTAATGCTGAAGACCTGAGATACCTTGGTCTTGTAATGTTCGAAGCCTTGGAGGAACACGTCGATGGCTGCCTCTGACACCTCCAAATCAAAGCCCTCGGAACCCTTGAGCCGTTCCACCGCGTCTCGGGCCTCGGCTTCAGCGCTCTCGGCCTTCTCCCAGGCAGCTTTGGCACCCTTTCTTCGGTGGCTCGGGCTGCCTCTTCCACCTTATCGGCACGATCCTCGACTTCTCTTCGATGGGCCCCAGCCTCGCCATGGCCTTAGCTAGCTTAGCCTCGGCGGCCTACGCCCGGTCGTTTTTGGCGGCCGCCTTACTCTCGGCCTCTCGGAACTGCACTTCCCAATCACAGTTCATGTCCCGGGCGGCCTGGAGTTCGTCGGCCATCTTCGCCTTCCGAGCCTGGGCTTTGCCAAGCCCCTTCGCATCCTCGTCTGCTCGAGCCCGTTCGGCGGCCAACTCCCTCCTGGTGAGACCGTAGCCGTTGGTGGTACGAAGACAGGCGTCTCGAAGAGTGAAAATGCCGTTCGCCGCCTGCAAGGAGTTACAAAGCAGAAAGTTTAGGTCCAGTTCGGATTACAATGATATGGACGAAAGTCAAAAGGGCGCCTACCTGAAGCATGGAGACATAAAGACCGTCGATGATGTCGACAATAGGCCAATGACAAAGCTCTTCTCAGAATTGGGGGAGGCGAATGCGCTCTAGTAGTCGCTCCGCCAACCACCCGTTGCTCAGTGCCGAGAGCCTCGCCGGAGATTCTTAAGGAGGTTCCCCTGTTGCCACATCAGCCGCGCCAGTAGGATTCGGGGTCGGAGCTGCCGATGTTGTCGGTGCTGTCGAGGTCGCCTTGCCGTCGCGTCCCGCTACGACATCCCCTCACCCCTGGTCTCTGGGATGGACCCCTCCGCCCTTGGCTCTGGGGTTTCTGAAGGCTCGCCCTCTCCTCGTTCCATGGAAGCCAGAATCGGCTGATCGTCCCTCGCCGATCCTACCTCGGCGCTGATGGGGGCATCCCTTCCCCCTGATGGCATCTCAGCCGGGACACTCTCTCCTCCCGGCCCCGGCTCCATCTCCCATCCCGGCACCTCTGCGAGCCCGATCTCGGAAGAAACTGCGGAGGCCCAACCCGGTTTGCCCTGAGCCTCCCTATGGGTCTCTTGGCGGATGCCTTGTCGTGTCGCCAACCGCCTCTCTCCTCCTCCGAACACCCCCCACCAAGTGCTTGAGTGGAAACTTCATCGCTACACAGAAGATCAAGGGTCAAAAGAGAGAGAGAGAGAGAGAGAGAGAGCGGGGGAGGAAGAAGAAAGAATCTCACGCTTACCGGCCGCAAGCGCCAAACCGGACTCGCAAAGATTAACCTCAGACAATAGTTCCCGATGAGGGGGGACGTGGTGGAGGTCAGCAGATCGAATATCTGTCGGTTCCTCTCGTCCACGATTGAGTTCTTATTCGGGCTGACATCGGGACTCCCTCAGCCCAACCTCACTCTATCTACATGAACAATGAGGAAACAGGATTTTCATTGTTTGATCTTGGAGAGAAGGTCAAGTTTCAAGGCTCAGTGGGGTCGGGAAGTAAAGATCCACCACCCGGCCTCATTGTGGTGACGGAGTTTATACAATGCCTAAAACAAGGAAACTCGGGGGGATAAGCCGTGGAAGTGGCAGAAAACGACAAAGACAGATAATCCGAACGAAGTTTGGAGTCAACTATGTCAGGACAAGTTTGTACCTATCTAAGAGATTGAGAACGAATGGGTGAAGAGGAAAACGAAGCACATACTCAAAGAACTTTTCATACAAAGCAAACCCACCAGATCGGATAGAGTCTACTCTGTCACCAGGTCCCGGGACAGACAATCGAATGCTATCGGAGACCCTATACCTAACCCTAAGGATATACCTTCTCGGGTGTCATGATAGAAGCCACCCCCTCTGAACCCGCTGAACTAGAAGTGGCAGTCGGAGGAGGTGCTCGACAAATTGATGGGGATGGCGGAGCCCTTGATGGTGGCTGAGCAGCGATCGCCAATCGTTCGCGGATGGTGATCCCGCCAACCGCTTGATGATGCACCAAAGGAACCTCATCCTCGGAGGAGGATGAGGAGGAAAACACTATGGTTCTCTTTCCCTTCCTAATGGTGTGAGGATCCATGAGGTAAGAAAGCAAAAGAAGAAGGCAAAGGGGAGACTGACCTGGAAGCAGAAGAAGGACACCAAGCTCAGGCTCAGGAGGTACAAGAAGAATGCTGAGGGCATGAAGGCCAAAGGGGATGGGCGGGGCATCCTTTATACACAATTTTCAAGTTGCCCCGCTCAATGCAGTGCCATGCGGATGCCCGCGAGTGGAGACACTATCCAGCTGTCAAAGAATCATTCCTCACTCGAGATATGGTGCCTCAATACCATAAGAGAGAAAGTGATCCGCAGCTAATGATGGGACATTAATGATGGTGACACAATAATGGCACCCCACCTTTCTATCGCTCGAGAGGTATTTCCTCGGTCCCTACCTTTTAAGAAGCGTGTGCCCATTTCCGGGGATTAATGGCACACGAGATCTGATGATGATGAAAAGTTGTACGCTCCTCTCACTTAGGGGGCATGGAACACATGACCACCTAATCTCAGAAGTGGGGGGGGGGGGGGGGATTTGATGTGGCTGATGGAGCCATGTGGGAGTCAATGTGGCCAATGAGCCACATGTGAGTTAACAGGTCGAAACCAGCTAGCGGTGGAAGTCAAACGGCCTCGGTGGCCACAGCTCCAAGTCTACCCTGGCCTTCCAAGTCGGTCTCGGCCTCCTAAGTCGAGCCCGGCCTCCCAAGTCGCTCTCGGCCTCCCAAGCTGGCCCCAGCCTCCCAAGTCGGTCTCGGCCCCCCAAGGAGGCTCCAGCCTCTCAAGTCTGTATGGGGGGCGGCCCTGACCTTCAAACTCGGCCCCGGCAGCCCCAGCTCCAAGGCGGCCTCGGTGGCCCCAGCTCCAAGTTGGCCCCAACCTTCCAAGGCCTGATCCATCAATCGCCAGCTGTCCCATATGGCCCACCTGTTGTCTACGGTTTTCACATGGCCCACCTATCGTCTGCGATCCCATATGGCCCACCTACCATCTGCGGCCTCACATATTCCACCTACTGTCCGCGATGCACGCCCGACAAGATTGGCCTAACAACCGTCTGTGGCACCATGTCTAGCAGACTTAGCCCACTAACTAGCTGTAACCGTCCGCACCAAACAGAGAGGTGGCCTGCCAGCTCTGACAGGTCATGTGGTGGACATCTCCTGTTACTGGCACTCTGTCACTTATCCCATGCCAAACCATGGGATCTGGGGATCAACAACTGTCCAGAAAAGGTATAAGAGGGACTCCCGACGAGGTATAAAAACTTTCGTTCATGACGAGAAAGGGATCTTTAAGCTCTAACTGTCCTTTTTGAATATTCACTACTGTTTTCTAGACCACTCATTTGAGCATCGGAGAGTCCCTGCCGGAACAATCAGTCTTCGAGGACTTTTCTGCAGGATCTCGTATGAGGTGAAGGCATCGGGAGACCCCACCGCTCCATCCTCATCAGCTACCAACTCTCGGACTTACCTGACACTTGAGGGAAGTGATTTGGCGACATCAGTACTCATTGATTTCATTTGTTGGAAATCAGCTACATCAAATAAATTAATAATAAACATATATTGTTGGCCTATCCTGATAGTTGTCTCAAATAACTTGGTAGGAAAGTGACGTGGATCTGAATCCTGAAGGAGAAAAAAAAGAGTAAAAATTGAAAGGAGAGTAGGAAGGAGAAAGGAAAAATAAAAAAAACTTTTTAATGAATTATAGAATTAAAATTTTAATTATTCAAAAAAATCTAAATATAATAATAAAAGAAACTTTCTAATAAAATTAATGCATAATTAAAAAAATAAATCATTATAATCATACTTTTTTAATAACTAAAATTTTACATAAAAAATTTTATAGATTTAAACTCAACTCAACTCATCAAATCTTTTTCCAACTATAAGGGATCGACTACATGAATCTGCTTCTTCCACTCTGCTCTATTCAGGATTAAGTCGACATTCACATAGTTTGATTTAATAAATTTTGATGAGGGATAAAATTATCATTGCATTAATACCCACACGCGTTGACAATTGGGTCAAGTCCAATCCCAACGTTCTATCGGTCAGCTGTCACATCCACCAAACACCGAAGCCTAATCACCCTCAGTGGCGTCGGGTCGCCCCGACGACCTGAGCTATCTTCATGCCTTGGTAACCCGAGCTATCTTCATCCTCGGCAGCTCGAGCTATCTTCATACCTCGGTAGCCCGAGTCATCTCGTACCTCGAAAAACCGATTTGTCCCTTGCCTTGGCTGGTCGAGCCATTTTGTGCCTCTAGAAACTAAGTTACTCCTTGCTTTAGCTGGACCAAGGCACTTGAAATACCTCTGCGGAATCCGACGCGGGAGAGTTCGAATTCACTATAACTGAATGAGATTCCAAACGGGGAATCATACACTGGAGTGGCCTAGGACCCACAGGAGTGGCCTAGAACCTATATAATCGCTGAATCTTAAGACATCAACCAGCTCTCCCAGCCGTCGATCCTCTAACTGATAAGATACGGATCCTACTGGCCTCATAACAAACTTGATTCGAATCCGTTTTGAATCCTAACGACTTTCGGACCTTCCCTCGTGATGTGCCCAAGGAATCAGATGATCTCCTATAAATACCACTGTCCTCCAATCTCTCAGGAACGCATGTACACTCACTCATTTTACTCACTATCATACTGAGAACAGCTCCATCTGAGCTCGGAGCTCTCGAGAGAACACCTATTTAGGGGAGCTCTTCTGTGAGAGCCTTCTCCACACATCTGCTTGCTATGAATCTCCACTGACATGGGCGTCAGAGGGTCCTTCGTAGAGGGCACCCCCATAGCACCCTCTGTGTGTGGACTATCTTGTAGGTTCCATCCGAGACGATGAGATCGGCATCCAGATTAGGAGCCAGAAGCGCACCCGAGTCAGAGAACGGATTTCCGCAGCAACAGATTGGTGCTAGAGGAAGGGCCTCAAGTCCCATAAACTTGTTATCGAGGAGACAGAACTCAAAAAATTAGAAGAAGCATCCTCTAATGGCCAATCAAAAGAGAGCTACATCCGAGGCCCAAGATCAGGCCGCCTCTCAAAGGCCTAATCCGATTAGCGGTGCGGCACCTCTACCACCATCGCCAGCTGAAACTCCTTCGCCATCGGCAACGGTGGTAACGTTGGACTAGTTACCACTCTGGTCCAGCAGGTCCAGGCGCTGACCCAGTTGGTCCAAGGGCTCTAAGCGAATCCTGCCCCTGCTATTCCTGCTTCTCATCCTCACGAAGAGGCTGCTGCCCCTGCTCCGCCGGCAATCTTCTCTTCCAATCCGCCTGAAGCAGCGGATTACCATCACCGGCCCACAAAGGCAAAGGTAGCGCAGTGGCGGGCCGGAGGGAAGAGCCCGCTCAGATCTAGGTGGGTTCGTTCCCCTTCCCTGATGTCTTCTTAGGATTCGATACCGCTGCTGTCCTCTCGTCGTCCTATCCCTCCTACCACTCTGGATGAGGGGATCAGGCAATAAATGCAAGAAATGTGTCGAGAATGGTGTCAAGAGTTAGACACCGTCAGGCAAGTTCCTCCGTCCCAGCCAAAAGTGGAGTAGGGCGTTCCCTTCTCCAAGAGGATCATGAGGGAAGTGATTTTCCCTCATGTCAAGCTCTCCGCCATCGAACCGTACCACGGATCCACCGATCCCGACAACCACTTAAGTAGCTTCAGGTCCATCATGATGTTCCACGGAGCATCGGATGCGATCCTGTGTCAAGCCTTCTCCTTTACTCTAAGGGGATCTGCCTGAACCTGATTCAACAGCTTGAAGCAAGGTTCCATTGATTCTTTCAATGAACTGAGCTGTTTACTCATCAGCCAGTTCGTCAGCAGCCATTGCCAGCGACAGAGATCTGATTCCCTCTCTGAGGTTAAGTAGAGAGAGGGGGAATCGCTGAAGAATTACCTCGACTGCTTCAACATGGCCCTCCTGGAAGTCGACCATCTCAATCACGAGGTAGCCATGTCTGCCTTGGCCGGAGGAGTGTCAAAGGAGGGAGACTTCTACTTGGCTCTGGAGGTTAACTACCCAAAGAGCCTCTTAGACATGATGTCCCTGGTAGATAAGTATGATAGGATTGAAGAATCGAGGAGATTAGCTCGGGTTGAGCAGCTGAAAAAGAAAGAGGCGAAGGGCTCGAACAAGCAACGAGCCCACCGCCGTGCAAGCCTGCCTCGCCACTATAGAGTTCCTCTACTGTTGCCTCGAGACTGGACCCAGAGTCTAGCCCGAAGGTTCGACCGCTACACTCCCTCACTACACCAAGTACGCAAATCCTGATGGAGATCGAGCGGCAGATTCCCCGACCTCCTCCTCTCCGAGGCAATGCAACTCGAAGGAATGTGACAAAGTACTGCTGCTTTCATCGGGACTATGGGCATGATACCGAAGACTGTTGGTAGCTCAAAAATGAGATCGAGCGGTTGATTCGGCGGGGTAGACTATATCGGTTCAAGGGACCCCCTAAGCCAAATAATGAAGGGGAGTGCCAGCCCGAGCCTCCTGTTATCGGCAATGTCAACATGATAGCGGCAGCCGGCTCCCCAACTTCTTGGCCAAGCGAGGAGAAAAATCCGCCGAAGAAAGCTCGAGTTGATGAGCTCACTTTCTCTGATGAAGACCTTTGGGAGATTGAAATTCTGGGTAGAAAGTCTCCGACCCATGGAGTCCACCCTAGTGAGCTTCACAGGCGACTCCATAATCTCCGAAGGAGTTATTGCTCTGACAGTTCGAGCTGGCACTTGGCCCGTATGGCTACTGTGCTCATGGATTTTCTCGTGACCAAGCTTCGATCTCCTTATAACGCCATCCTCGGCAGGCCAGGGCAGATATCTCTTAAAGCCATTATTTTCATTCCCCATCTCGCCATGAAGTTCTCCACCGAATGGGGAGTGGGAATTGTTCGAGGAAGTCAGATCATAGCTCGGCATTGCTTTGTTGCCGACCTTCAGTCTAGGAGGCCCAAGGTGGATGGGCTAGATGCTCAGGAGGACTTCGTCGAGCAACGAGGAGAGCCAGCAGAAGAACTGGAGGAAGTACCACTTGACGTGGCTCAACCCGACCGAACCATAAAGGTCGGATCACAGCTAGAAGGAAAGCTTCGGCAAGTGTTGATTGAATTCCTTCGAAATAATGCAGACGTCTTCACCTGGTCCGCGTCAGATATGTTCGGAATCAGCCCAGACGTCCTGGTCCACCGCCTCAGTGTGGACGAGACATTCCGGCCAATTAAGCAGAAGAAAAGGAGCTTCGCCCCTGAGCGTCAAAAAGCCATTGAAGAGGAGGTGGATAAGCTCATCAAAGCCAAATTCATCCGGAAGGTCAATTATCCTGACTGGCTGGCGAATATAGTGATCGTCAAAAAGTCGAATGGCAAATGGAGGATCTGCATCGACTTCATCGACTTCAACAAGGTTTGCCCAAAAGATAGCTTCCTCCTTCCTCGGATCGACAGCTCGTGGACTCAATTTCGGGCCACCAAATGCTGACTTTTATGGATGCCTATTCAGGCTACAACTAGATCCGGATGGCACCCAAAGACGAGGAGAAAACCGCCTTCATCACCGACTGAGGTATCTATTGCTACCGAGTTATGCCCTTTGGTTTGAAAAATACAGGTGCCACCTACCAAAGGCTGGTCAATAAAGTCTTCAAGGAGCAAATCGGTCGGAACATGGAGGTGAATATTGATGATATGCTGGTAAAAAGCAAGGAGGCATCCCAGCATGTCGAGGACCTCGTGGAGAGCTTCGCTATGCTTCGAAAGTATCAAATGAGGCTCAACCCCACCAAATGTGCTTCCGGGGTTAATTCCGAGAAATTCCTTGGCTTCATGGTCTCTCAGCAAAACATTGAGGCAAATCCCTAAAAGATCCAAGCCCTACAGCAAATGGCCCCGCCAGGGTCAGTCAAGGACGTGCAATGCCTCACTAGAAGAATAGCAGCCCTCAGCCGCTTCATTGCTCGGCCGACCGAGAAATGCCTTCCCTTCTTCAAAGCACTTCGGTCGGCCAAAAACTTCCAATGGACCCCAGATTGCCAAAAGTCCTTTGAAAACCTCAAGAAATACCTCGGCTCACCGCCTCTCCTTAGCAGCCCGAAACCAGAGGAAACACTGAACCTGTATTTGGCTATCTCTGAAAATGTTGTGGGCTCGGTTCTACTCAGAGAGAAGAACAAAGTTCAAAAACCTATTATTATGTCAGCAAATTACTCAAAGACGCTGAAACGAGGTACACTCGAGTTGAGAAGATGGTCCTAGCACTGGTAACGTCGGTCCGAAAGCTGCGGCCGTATTTCCAAGCATACACCATCACCATCCTGACTGACCAACCCGTCAAGGCGATTGTCCATCATCCAAAAGCATCGGGGAGGATGACCAAATGGACTGTTGAACTGAGTGAACATGACATTCAATATCAGCCTCGTCCAGCCATCAAAGCCCAGGTTCTGGCGGATTTCTCCTTGAGTGCACCATACCTGAAGATGGCTCTGCTTCGAATACCACTGGACAACCGAAGCCTAGGGCCCATGGTTACTTCACACCGATGGATCCTGCAGCGTGAGTGGTTCTGGTGCCAGCCTGGTCCTCACCAGTCCGGAGGGCGCAACGTTCGAGTATGGCATTCATTTCTCCTTCTCAGCCTCAAACAATGAAGCAGAGTATGAAGCCCTGCTCTCCGGACTCCGCATCGCCTGTGAGCTCAAGGTTGAAAAACTTATCACCTACATCGACTCTTAGTTGGTGGCCGGCCAGGCGCAAGAAGAATTCGAGGCTCGAGAGCCGAACATGATTCGGTTTCTTCAAAAGATGTGCGATCTCTCTTCCTGTTTTGATAAATTTAAAATTATCCAAATCCCAAGGGCAGAAAACACGCGCACCGACCTTTTATCCCGCCTGCAACCACAGACTCGATGGATCTTGAGCGGGGATTCCACTTGGAAGCCCTGGAGAAATCTAGCATCATCGATGCCAGTCAAATGATGCAAATCGATACCGAACCATCTTGGATTGATCCCCTGCACAAGTACCTTAAAGAAGGGTTGCTGCCCACTGATAGAAAAGAAGCAAGAAAGCTGAAATGCTATCATCTCATTATGTTCTGATTGATGACCAGCTGTATAAGCGGTCCTTCTCTATGCTACTACTCAAATGCCTCCGACCATCAGAAGCCAATTATGCTCTTCGAAAGGTTCATGAGGGCATCTGTGGCAACCATCTTGGCGGTCGGGCCCTATGCCATAAAGTGCTGCGTTAAGGATATTATTAGCCGATGATGCAGAAAGACGCCGTTGGCCTCATCCGAGCTTGTGATGCGTGCCAAAGACACCCGAACATCCACAGGCTTCCCTCTGTGCACCTGACCTTCATTTCGTCCCCTGGCCTTTCGCCAAGTGGGGAATGGATATTCTTAGCCCTTTCTCCCTCGCCACGGGGCAGAGGAAGTTCTTGTTTGTTGTAATTGATTATTTCACCAAGTGGGTTGAAGCTGAAGCAGTCACCCAGATAACCAAAGCTCGTGCTAAAGACTTTGTATGGAGGTCCATTATCTGCCGCTTCGGCCTTCCCCACACTATCATCACCGACCATGGAAAGCAATTCGACAATCCTAAATTCCGAAAATTCTGTGAGGATGATGGCATTCTCCATCGCCTGACATCGGTCGGACATCCTCAAGCCAATGGAGAGGCCAAGGTAACCAACCAAACCCTCCTACAAGGAATCAAAGCTCGGCTCAATCGAGCGCGAGGTAGATGGGCCGAAGAATTTCATCATGTGTTGTGGGCGTACTGAACCATTGAGAGGATACCCACAGGATAAACCCCATGTAAGATGGCTTTTGGTACAGAAGCTGTCATCCCTGTGGAGGTTGGACTCCCCTCCACTCGCGTGGAAGGCTATTCAGAAGAATCCAACGACGAGCAACTCCGAACTAATCTTGATTTAATAGAAGAGGTCAAGAAGAAAGCCAGAATCCGGACGGCCACCTACCAACAAAGAGTAGCCCGTTATCACTCCTCCAGAGTCAAAGGAAAGTCTTTCCTCCCAGGTGATCTAGTGCTTCGGAAGGCATCCATCTCAAAACCAGTGGAGCAAGGGAAATTATTCCCAAATTAGGAAGGTCCCTACCAAGTTACAGAGGTAATCAGACCCGACACTTAACAAACTCCAAGATTTGAGTGAAAAATATATTCCCCGAACATGGAACTCGGATAATCTCCGCGCATATCATTAGTAAAAGTATGCTCTTACTAAACTCACTCTATTCATTGAATTAAATTTATTTCTCAAAGACTCACAAAATTTTTATAACTTTCTTTGGAAGCTGCAATGAGAAGCAGGTCATGCTATACATTAAATCCTCGGCCGGGCCGAGCGATCTCCGTACCTTGGCCGTGCCAAGTAAAATATAATCTCGAAGCCTCGGCCAAGCCGAGTGATGTCTCCGTACCTTGGCCGTGCCAAGTAAAATATAATCTTGAAGCCTTGGCCAAGCCGAGTGATGTCTCCGTACCTTGGCCGCGGTAAGTAAAATATAATGTTTTTAAATCCTTGGCCGGGCCGAGTGATCTCCATACCTTGGCCATGCCAAGTAAAATATAATCTTTTTAAATCCTTGGCCGGGCTGGACGATCTCCGTACCTTGGCCCCGCCAAGTAAAATATAATCTTGAAGCCTCGGCCAAGCCGAGTGATATCTTCGTACCTTGACCGCGCCAATAAAATATAATCTTTTTAAATCCTCAGCCGGGCCGAGCGATCTCCGTACCTTGGTCGTGCCAAGTAAAATATAATCTTTTTAAATTCTCGGCCGAGCCGAGCGATCTCCGTACCTTGGTCACGCTAAGTAAAAATATAATCTTGAAGCCTCGGTCAAGCCGAGTGATATCTCCGTACCTTGGCCATGCCAAGTAAAATATAATCTTGAAGCCTCGGCCAAGCCGAGTGATATCTTCGTACCTTGGCCGCGTCAAGTAAAATATAATCTTAAAGCCTCTGCCAAACTGAGTGATATATTTCTGAATAATCTCCGAAGCCTCGACCAAACCGAGTGATATATTTCTGAATAATCTTCGAAGCCTTGGCTAAACCGAGTGATATATTTCTGAATAATCTCCGAAGCCTCGGCCAAACAGAGTGATGTATTTCTGAATAATCTCTGAAGCCTCGGCCAAACTGAGTGATGTATTTCTGAATAATCTTCGAAGCCTCGGCCAAACCGAGTGATGTATTTCTGAATAATCTCCGAAGCCTCGGCCAAACCGAGTGATGTATTTCTGAATAATCTCTGAAGCCTCGGCCAAACCGAGTGATATATTTCTAAATAATCTTTGAAGCCTCAACCAAACCGAGTGATATATTTCTAAATATCATCTAAAGCCTCGGCCTAGTCGGATGATCTCTCAGACACTCTAGTGCGACTAAGGCGACTTATCATACTTCAGCAAAGGTAAGTAACATTTCTCCGCTCATCAGCAAGATTATACGAGTTATCTCCCTTCAAGAGAAAACCTATTTCATCCCCTCGAGTAGGATCATGTATGCATCATAAGTTCACAGGGCCGTCCAGGCCTCCCTCTGACCTAAACAGAGGTGAATGCTTCCTCCGCAGAGGACTGAATATCATGCCTAGCAAAAATAAAGTAGCAAAAGCACCGCTAGACTTATAAGCTATGCTGCAATCCAGCAAGCATAATATAAGTAGAACAACTCTCAACACAGCCACATCAAGAGAAGAAATAAATATTGAAGAAGAAAGGTTAAAAACTTTCTTTATTGATGAAAAATTACAACCTCCTGAAAGGCATTACAAATGCATCATAGCATAGGAAATAAAAACAAACAAAATAAAAGCTCGACTGAGCAGCTTCGATTGATAATGATGTTTCTACATCCGACCCAAGAAATCAGAAAAACCAATCGTCTCCATTGAGCCACTGGTTAATACCAAAGAGCAAAGTAAGCCATCCACGGATCCCTAGGACGGACGCATTGAGGGATCCTAACCAGGCCAAAGACCTATGGATGCTGATGCCGAGGATGCCTCCTCCCCCAAGCGGGATGCTGGGCTGCTAGCCACTACCCAGCGACATGGACAAGGGACTAGCAGATCAACACCACTCTCCTCCCTCCTCGCTCAAGAAAAGACCTCTCAGGCGGATGAACTGAGAGATCTAAATTGAGGAAGGAGGTGAGTTCCATGTCAGCCATGAGGAATATGTATGCTTTGCATTTCCTGTGGTCCCTATGGCAAGTGACAAAGGCCACACAGGAAGTGCATACATGCGCTTCCCATATGACCTCTGTGTGCCTTCTCATGTGCTCTCCATATGACCTCCGAGATTCCTCCCTTGAGGACTACTTGCTCTTCAGCAGCTTCTCCATCACCCTAGCTATCTGGGATGAACCAGCTTTCTAAAGGGAAGCCCGAACTCTCCACTCCCAACCACAATAAAATGGGCACCATGGAAACCCCCTCTAACTCACAGCAAGAGAAGGTCTTGGGAGATGGCTTGACACAGACTGTTCTCCCCATTTTATAGGCAAACAAGCCGGAAGCAACCATTAATAGCAGGGAGCTCCGAAATTCAAAATGCCCTGGCCGCACTGCCACGTGGTAGGTCAAGAGAAAAGGGCGTATTCTGAAACGCACCTAACACGCCTCCCAGGCCATGATGAAAGACAAAAGATTTTCCTCTGATCTCGAATCAAGAGCCTTAAATGCAGAAAACTGCTACATGTCCTTGAGATATGGGCGGACCTGGGAGATCCCCCTTCGAAAGCGATGTCATCCAATGGCAATCGAGTACTTAATGCATACGCTAAAGGGACTAGCATCGAAAAGGGCCAATGGATAAATGCCTTAAGCAAAGCGTCCTTCGGCAAGCGGCGAGGCCGTTTCGTCTACCTGGGCGAAAACAAGCCAACTTCCAAATTCGGATAGATCGAACTATTTGCCTAACCTCGGCCCCAGCCGAGGCGTTGCTATAAGTTCTAGCTGAGCTATCTTATGCCTAGACGAGCCGAGCTATCCTTGCCTCGACAAACTGAGCTAGCTTACGCATTTTGTACATCAGCGAAACAAGTCAATCCAGCTTTGACTAAATAGGTATTTCAATTCCTACGAGCAATCCGACCTAAAAACACGGATCACATATGATTTGTTTGCTGTCAGAAAAAGAACTTCTGATGAAAAGATCGTTCGAAGGACAATGACCAAAGCAATAAGACAAACAGATGAAGACAAAAGATTCATTCATTGAAATTTCAATCAGTTACAAGTCGAGAAAGCAAAAAATACACGAGCAACCCTTAAGAATTAGGGTTCGGGTTGGTCCTAGGGACCTCCTCGGTAACATCCGGAGAGAGTTGACTCGCTTCGTCCACTTCGAATATTATTGGAAGAGAAACCTCGGGTTCCTCGGCTGCAAGCTGAGGGCATCCTTCAGGAGCCACGGCCTCATTGGGACCCAGGATAGTGTCAAGGTCGACGTCTGAGATGTCCTCATATTCCGCTTCTTCGGCCCCCGGGGTATGGGTATCGTAAAGCTCGGCCTTCAGAAAAGATAAATCTAACTCGGGATATACTCGAGAGATCTTCGCCCGAGTTTCCTCTTTGCCAAAATGGAATGCATCAGCACAAGCTTTTTTGTGCTCCTCGAAGAATTGGGCAGAATTTTTATATTCATCCACAGCCGAGGAGATTCGCCTATTAGCCTCAGCTAGCTGAGCCCCAAGTTCGGAATTCGTTTGACAACTCGAGGCCAACTCCGCTCTCAAAGCCTCGATTTGGTTCTGGACCTCGAGCCCGATCCTACCTATCTGCAAACGGCGGATCACCTGAGACAATGACCGAAAGAAAAGGTACTAGAAAAGATACTAATAGACGAGAAGAAGTAATACCTCTTCCTCCCGTCGAGCCATTTTATCGCTCAGCTCGTGAACCTTTTCCAGGGCCTTCAATTTGGCCGCTTTATTCTGTTTGAGACCCTCCTTGAGGTCACTAATTCAGGATTATTTGTCCTCAATCTCCCACTGAAATTGGTTGAGATGAGTAGTGAGCTTGGCAATCCGATCATGCTGCCATTTCAGCCGATCTTCTCTATCGGTGAGCTTCTTATTCAGGCTGGCAAGCTGATCTTGCTACCGTCGGCACCTGCGCTCCTCCTCCTCGAGCCTCTTGCTCTAATTATTCTTCTCCTCGGTATGGCTATTCTTCAGTTGGTCCCACCTTTTGTCAAAATGCAGCCGCATGGCAGTAACTTCGTCGGCGTGCTTCGACTTGATTTGTGATAACTCCAGACAGGCCTTGTCTGATTGCTCGCGAAAGCCCTGGAGCTCTTTGACTTGAGCCTTGAGTCGAGAGGCTCTCTCGATGGAAGCTTGGTGGGACATGCACATCTTCTCGAGGTCCTCCTGGACAGATGACAAGGCCCTGGAAAGTCTGCTAGTTGAATCTACCCTTGTCCGGAGATCGGCAGCCTCCCTTCTGGCCTGAGCACGGCCCCTATGGCCAGATTTAGGCGCCCACTTAGTGCCCTTGTAATTAACGCATTCTGCAAAGAGATTACAAGTTAGAAAATACGGCCAAGCCAACCGACCAAGAATTATTACCTGGGTGCCACGACTTACCCGGGAGGCGTAATTCGCAGCGATCATCATGAGGGCAGGGGTACCGATCTCGAGGAGAAGGAAAACATCCTTCGGCACCCCGAACTTCCCAAAAGCTGCCTCAACGATATCTTCTACGGCAGGCTCGCCTGCCGAGGAACTCTCTCCCATGTGCAGTACAGACCGCATCAAAGCGGCAAACGCATCCTCCACTTTCGGGCCAGGAATGAGGGAACCCACGCCCGAGGGACTGGCCTGAGGAGCTTCGATCTGAGGAACCGCCATCTGCCTGGCCTCCTCCACTAGAATCCTAGCCTGCGGAGCCATGGATGCCTCGGCCCCGACCGAAGGAACCTCGGTCCGGGCACCCCCCTCGCTCGACATTTCTTCTTCTTCCTCCTCCTCAAACGTTGCCTCTCCCCCAGTGGACTCCACCCAAGTCTTGGTTTCCTCCACGGTGCCCCCTGATGCCGTAAGGGAAAGCCCTCTAGCCGGAAGCCCTTCGGCCTCCACCAGCCCTTCAACAGGTGACTCCACACGAGCTTCGGCAGCTACAACCACCTCTTCTAGCCCCCGACCAAAGTGGGGGCCCCTTCCTCATCAGCATGCAGCATTCCAAGGTTGCCGGCCTCTGGCGAGTGAGGCTGATTCGCCTCAGATGAGAGGATTGCCTGGCGGGCCGGCAATGTCTCCTCGGCATCGTCTGATATGACCACTATTTGGAGAGGGGGAACTTCAACAGCTCCCTCTGAGCTCCCCCCAACGATTCTCTCTACCGCCTCGCCCCCCTCTGGCGAAGAGGGCTCATCGGCCATGGCCGGCACTCCCACTTTCTCCTCCTTTTGATGGGAGAGTGGCGACCGATGCTATCCTTCTTCGGTTCCTTTGGGCGAGACCCGGAAGGATGGGACCTCTTTTTGGACCTGTGCTTGTCCCCAGAGCTGGAGCCCCTATGGCGCTTGCCCAGCTTCTTCCTCATTTGGCCCACAAATACAGAGCTCTCAGCTGAAAATACAGCAGATATTTAGTCAAATAGTAATAGAGTTTCCTAAACATACTAACCATCAAAGCAAAGACTCACCTTGAGGGTTAATGGAGCTAAGCCCGACGGCAAAAAAGGCATCCTCGGATAACAGGGTGCTGGCCGACAGCACCCGACCATCGTGGAGGGTTACTAAATCCCTCTTCTCTTACTCGAACAACTCCGGGCGCACCTCCGGATCTTTCACGTAGCTTGCCAATCACCTCAGAAAATTTGAACCGATGTTTCCTTCGGCAATGACAAATCTGGACTTTCACTCCTTTATTGAAGACAGATTATCTGAAATCATCTTGAACGACTTCTGGGGCCTGATATAGGGCCATTCAGAGCTTCTCCTGGAAACCAGGTTGTAACAAACTTGAAATATGGGAATGGTCGCAGTCACCCCAATACGGCTACACATTGAAATAAACCCGATGAGATTGCGCCAGCTATTCGGGGCCACCATTGTCGGGCAGATGTTATAAAACCTCATCACCTCCTGCACCAGCGGGTGAAGAGAGAACCGAAGACCTGCCCTCAGGCTCTCCTCATAGAAAAAGACTCCATGGCTTAACTCCGTCGATACCCTGTGCTTGGCCTTCGGCACCCATAGCGACACATCTCGGGGAACCCTGTAGTGGCGGTAGATTCTATCCAGGTCCTCAAGGGTTATCTCTGAAGCAACATCACCCGGACCCTTCATATTGGAAGAGTCAGGGGCAAAACATGAACAAGCAGGTAAAGGTTCATGGAAAAATGAAAATTTTCTATGGCAAAGGCAAGAAAGCGTTACAGAAAGAACGCCGCCCTAGCCCCCTTCAAATAGTACTCCAGAAAGAAAGCCCTAGGCAATAAAACTTCCGATATGGATGCCAAAAAATGCAAAAGCCCTGCCACGTGGGACCCCCGCAATCGCGGCCTGCTAGAAACGAGGCGTTCCCTCCTCGTGTTGCGGCAAAAAATGATGACGAAACGGTGGCCCATCATTTATGAGATTATCATTGCTCGCCTTTTCGAATCCCATGAATGAGATTATTCCAGAACTCTACACCCTACATCCGAATTTACACTTCGGACTAGGAAGTGGGGGGCATGTGATAAGGGGTAAAATTATCATTGCATTAATACCCACACGCATCGAAAATTGGGTCAAGTCCAATCCCAACGTCCTGTCGGCCAGCTATCATATCCACCAAGCAGCGAAGCCTAATCACCCTCAGCGGCGTCGGGTCGCCCCGACGACCTGAGCTATCTTCATGCCTCGGTAACCCGAGCTATCTTCATCCTCGGCAGCCCAAGCTATCTTCATACCTCGGTAGCTCGAGTCATCTCATACCTTGGAAAACTGATTTGTCCCTTGCCTCGGCTAGCCGAGCCATTCTGTGCCTCTAGAAACTAAGTTACTCCTTGCTTTGGCTGGACCAAAGCACTCGAAATACCTCTACGAAATCCGACGCGGGAGAGTTCGAATTCACTATAACTGAATGAGATTTCAAACGGAGAATCATACCCAGGAGTGGCCTAGGACCCACAGGAGTGGCCTAGAACCTATGTAATCGTTGAATCTCAAGGAATCAACTAGCTCTCCCAGCCGTCGATCCTCTAACTGACAAGATACGGATCCTACTGGCCTCATAACAAACTTGATTCGAATCCATTTCGGATCCTAACGACTTTCAGATCTTCCCTCGTGATGTGCCCAAGGAATCAGGTGATCCCCTATAAATACCACCGCCCTTCAATCTCTCAAGTACGTATGTACACTCACTCATTTTACTCACTATCATATTGAGAATAGCTCCATCTAAGCTCGGAGTTCTCGAGAGAACACCCATTTAGGGGAGCTCTTCTATGAGAGCCTTCTCCACATATCTACTTGCTGTGAATCTCTACTGACTGAGCGTCGAAGGATCCTCCGCAGAGGGCACCCCCCCATAGCACCCTTTGCATGCAGACTGTCTTGCAGGTTCCACCCGAGGCGACGAAATCGGCATCCGAATTAGGAGCCAAAAGCGTACCCGAGTCAGAGAACGAATTTTCACAATAATAAATTTATTTTTAAAATTAAAAATTAAAAATTATATATATATAATACTCTACTCTATTCATTTATTTTTTAAATAAACTAATGCATATATTATTTAAAATTAAATGCTTAATGGAATTTTTTAAAAACTATAAAATTTTAAAAAAAATTATAGATTTGAATAAATTTTTAAAATTAAAAATTTTTATTAAAGGAGTTGATGTCTGCCTCAAATACCTTTGGTTGTGTTTGGTGCATCGCAAGGCAATCCTTAATGATAATGTGGATTGCCTAAAAGATAAATTACTATAAGATAAATTACTACTAGATAGATCATTAGTAATATTGATTACAGTGTTTGGTATATACAGATAATGCTATAGTAATATTGATTACTATGTTTGGTATGACAAATAGATAATATTAAATTCTTAAAATATTTTAAATTAAATTTATTTAAGGATTGCCTAAAAGATAAATTACTACAAGATAAATTACTACTAGATAGATTATTAGTAATGTTGATTACATTGTTTGGTATATAGAGATAATGCTATAGTAATATTGATTACTATGTTTGGTATGACAAACAGATAATATTAAATTCTTAAAATATTTCTAAATTAAATTTATTTAAAATTTATATATTATTATATATTTAATTTAAAAAAATATATTTATAAATGATAATGTTTAAATTTAATGATAATAATTTAAAAAACCATTCCTTTAACTCGAACGACGAGGAAGCCAGTGGAATAACCAAGCTACAGGTGAAGCAGCCGAAGCGGTCGATGAGGATGCCGAAGGCCACCGATCAGAAAAAGTTTCACAACGTTTCGAAGATGATTGTGGAGTCATTGACGATGGAGATATGTGATCTAACTCGACAAAAAAAAGGTGTAGCTTGGGACGTTTCGATATAGAGATTCCAGCGAAGTAAAGGAAGAGACGAAGATAATCATCCTTTTGTAGGTAATCTAGATTATTATTGATGGGGCCGGTTGACCCATGGGCAATAAAGATAGCAATTTTTGGAGGCATCTGATACGGCTGACCGTCTCCTCCGGGTGGTATTATATTTTGCACGATTTCTGAAGATAATGATGTGACAGCTAAACCCAGAAAATGAACTTTGGCTCCGGCCTCCAGCGATGGCCTTTGGCTCCAGCCTGTCTCCGGCCTCCAGCGACGGCCTTTGACTCCGGCCTTTGGCTCCGGCCTCCAGCGACGGCCTTTGGCTCCGGCCTTTGGCTCCGGCCTTTGGCTACGGCCTTTATCTCCGGCCTTTGGCTCCGGCCTTTGGCTCCGGCCTCCAGCGATGGGTCCTAACTTGGTGCCTTTCTCGCATGCACAATGACCCGCCTTAGGCAACAGATCCCGAGATTCGAGGTCTATTTCCATGTACCTCGCTCACTGAAATCACGGGCAAGTGTTACCACGATCGGTAGTTACCGCTACAAGTGGCCCTCATCCAGCAATGGCTTAACCACTCGCCGTTTAAAGAAACTTATCCCAACGAGAAAGATTCGACGGTTCCAACAGAACGAGGTAAACAGGACCCCTCAGACAAGTATAAGAGGAGGACCCGAGCTCAATGCAAAGGGAGCTCTCCCCTCTCCCTATCTATCGCTCTCTATCTCTCAACTCTTATCTCACTACTACAGAACTGAGCGACAAGTTTACTAACTCGAGCGTCGGAGGGTCCTCGCGGGAACACCGGCCGAGGACTTCTTGCAGGATTCCGAAGAAGGGAGACGACCCCTCCATCCCACTTGGAAGCCCATGACAAATCTCAGCATGCCCGTCGCTCAACACGGTTGATTTGTCCGCATCAGATTGGCGTGCTAGGTAGGGGGGGCAGATCAGCAATGCTAGTTTTCAGATCCTCGTCCCCCTTTAATCAAAATGGTGGATCATAAAGGTAGTGATGAAAAAAAAAATCCAAAAAGCTTTCACCACTTATGCTGGGAGGCACCTTCAGCGAGCTAAGCAGAAGCATCAGAAGCAACATCTCAAGACCACACAACAACGAGCAAAGGCTTTCGCTCGCTCTTGGTTCGCTGCTCAGGCCAGCCATCCTTCATCCCGCCGAGAATCTTCCCAGCAAGAGATCCACCATCCTCAAGCTCACCAACGACTTAAAGCTCAGAGAGCCATCACTCGCCGCCCAAGCAGCCTTCTCTCCTATGGACGGCGACACAGAGGGAGGCCCAAGTAAGGGCAGCGGTACCTCCACTTCAACCAATTTGATCCCCGAGGGGCAGACCACCAGCGGGAGTGCTCAAGTCTGTAGAAGGAAAACAGGGGTGCCGCAAGAGCTAAGTACGCTGTACTTAAGGCAGTATTTCTTTCATTGATACTTAAAAATGTCATGCAGGGGAGACCGACTCTGCATTAGCATTCAAGACCAACCTCGCATTGGCATCTCAAAAGACCAAAGATCGACTCCGTATCGGCAATAAAGACCGGCTCCGCATTGGCAACAAAGACCGGCTCCGCGTCGGCACCAAAGACCGGCTCCACGTTGGCACTAAAGACCGACTCCTCGTCGGCACCAAAGACAAACTCCGTGTCGGCAATAAAGACCGGCTCTGCGTCGGCACCAAAGACCGGTTCCGCACCGGAAACTTAAGACCGGCTCTGCGTCGACAAAAAAGACCGGTTCCGCACCGGCAACTTAAGACCGTCTCTGCGTCGGCACAAAAAGACCGGTTCCGCACCGGCAACTTAAGACCGGCTCTGCGTCGGCACAAAAAGACCGGTTCTGCACTGGCAACTTAAGACCTGCTCCGCGTCGGCACAAAAAGATCGGTTCCGCACTAGCAACTCAAGCCCGGCTCCGCGTCGGCACCTCCAAGCCCGGCTCTGCGTCGGTACATTCAAGCTTGGATCCGCGTCGGCACCTCCAAGCCCGGCTCTGCATCGACACACTCAAGCCTGGCTCCGCGTCGGCACACTCAAGCCCGACTCCACGTCAGCACCTCCAAGCCCGGCTCCGCATCGGCACCTTCAAGCCCGGCTCCGCATCGGCACACTCAAGCCCGGCTCCGCGTTGGCACCTCCAAGCTTGGCTCCGTGTCGGCACCTTCAAACTGGCTCTACGTCGGCACACTCAAGCCCGGCTCTGCGTCGGTACCTCCAAGCCCGGCTCCGCATCGGCACACTCAAGCCCGGCTCCACGTCGGCACATTCAAGCCCGGCTCTGCGTCGGCACCTCCAAGCCCGGCTCCGCATCGACACCTTCAAGCCCGGCTCTGCATCAGCACACTCAAGCCCAGCTCCGCGTCGGCACATTTAAGCCCGGCTTCGCATCGGCACCTCTAAGCCCAGCTCCGCATCGGCACATTCAAACCCAGCTCCGCGTCGGCACCTCCAAGCCTGGCTCCATGTCGGCACCTTCAAGCCCGGCTCCGCGTTGGCACAGTGTCACCGGGCTTTCAATTGGCACACGCAAGCGCTCCCTATGGCCACTAGGTCCTTGCGTCTACCAGTGATGGCGTTAGAGAAACCCTTCCCCTAACCAGCCTTACCCCAGAACAATGAATAAAAATTCCCGAAGAACAAAGTCCCCCAAACACCAAGATATACGGGAGGCAAAGCCTTCCCAACCAAGAACTCTCCACTAAGTAACTTGGAAAATAATGAGGTTGCCCGAAGGCTACAAAAGCACCCCTCTCTGTCCCTGACAAAGATCTCTCAAAGTGCCCGCCCCAACCTCACTCAACGAAAACTGACCTATGGATGCCTCGCACCCGCGCACCGCCTGTGCATATCGGCCACGTCCCGTGCTCGCCTAAGTCCTCCTAACTTAGACCTGCGCCACTACGATCTCCACTGATCCAGCCGCTCGCCAACCTCACAAACCTTCCCTGGTTGTTTAGTGGCGTCCACCCGAACTCCACTCGGGTGTCCCTTCCTTGGAACGTAGGAAGATCTTCTCCCAATCGAATATTCTCTCTCTCACATTCTATCATCTAATCCTCTAATGGATTGATCTAATGCCCTTCACGTAGACCTCAGTCCCCTCTATTTATAGGTTGCTGCAACCTTATCCAAAGATCCCCCTTGATCTTATCTTTATCCCATGCAACGTCTCCAAAAAGGCCACCGTCCTTCTCCAAATCTTATCTCCTCCTAGCCAGCTGATGAAGGACTCTTCACTGCTGGATAGGATGCCTAAAATCTGATCCAAAACAGCTCCAAAGATAGCTTGGATAATCCCCAAGATATTCTCAAGAAACTACCTTAAGATCTTATCCATATCTCCAAATTGGTTGCTTATGGAAAAGGTTTGTTTTCCCCTCCAAATCTTATCCAAAACCTGCTGGCTGGAGTCCCTAATCTTCTCCCCAAGATAAGGGTCGAATTTACCTGATCTGGACTGATTTACCCCTAAAAAATTGGCTTCTGGATGGTTTGGACCGTTGCTGGGTGAATCTGGCCATTGCAGGACCGTTATCGAGGCCGACACCGACGCCGAGGCCGACGCCGTTGCTGAGGCCGATGCCGAGGCCGTTGCCGAGATGGGGTGGTGACAATCCTCCCCCCGCTGAGATGTTGACGCCCTCGTCGACCACCATGCCGTGCAAAATCCTCCTGACGCCCCTCATCGTTGCATGCCTTGGCCCTCCTGGCCAAAGCCTCCTGAGTCCCAACGCGGGCACCTGCCACGCGCACCCCCTGATGCCTCCTGGGTTGGATAGCCCACTCGCCGAGCCATCTCGCCTGCTGCCTCCTGCTGCAGGCCTCCGTGCCTAGGCTCTCCCATGCGATGCCTAGGCGTGAGGTTATCGCATAACCTTAAGTCTGGTGGTGGGGCCATTTCTTGAACCCACCCTTCGCAACTGTCCTACGCCATCCCTCCACTGGAACGAAGTAAGGATGCCTACCTTTCCGGATCAAGATGTCCCTCCGATGAGGCATGACCATGGCCTTGCTCTTGATGAAGAAGTCCATCCCGAGTATCAGATCATAGTCATCGATCGGCAAGACCGTCATGCTGCAGTGCCCAGTCCATGAGCTCACCTCCAATGTGGCCTCCGCTTGGCCCAAAGACTCCATCTCCTCGGAGTTGATAGGCTTCACCCTACAAGGCTGGGATAGCGCTCCAAGCCCCAATCTGTACACCACTCCTTGGCTCACGAAATTATGTGTCACGCCGGAGTCAACCAAGGCCCGCACTGTCCTTCCGTTGACCCGAGCCCTCACGTACATCAAACCTTGGCGTTGGTCTCTCGCGGCCAAAGTATTGATGGACTGTAGCGGGGCCATCCTCGCTACCGGCTCCTCCTCCGAACTCTCGTATGCCTTGTCCTGGGTAGTGACGGCCGCTACCGCCACCTTCCATGGACACTCCCGTGCTAGATGCGGCCCTCCGCATATGAAGCATCCAGCAAAAGTCGCCTGTCCCTTTGGTTTTTCTGCTGCTGCACGTGATGCAACGCTTTCCTTCTTGCCCTTTCGACCACGCGGTGGTGATGCACTCTTGCGCTTGCCCTTGCCCTGGCCACCGCTGTCCGAAGTAGTAGCACTGTGAAAGTCTACCAGCGCCTCTGCTGCTAAGAAGGCTGAGGGAATATCCCTCACCTCCCTCCTGCGAAGCTCAACCTACGCCCACTCCTGTAGACCAGCGAGGAAGTTAAATAACTTATCTTCCTCGGACATGTTGGACACCTCCAGAAGTAGATTGCTGAACTGCGCCACATACTCCTGGATGCTCCCTGTCTGCCGCAGCTTCCTCAGGTTCTCTCGAGCAAGCCACCCTGCGTTGCTTGGCTGAAACTGAGCCTTCAGTTCCCTCTTGAAGATCTCCCAGGTCTCGATTCTGGGACACCCCGCACGGTCATCCTCGGCCGTTCTAGTACTCCACCAGAGCTTGGTGTTCCCCTCCAGATATGTCGAGGCCCAATCCACCTGATCGAGTGCTGGGATCTTCGCCGCACGGATGTAAGTGTCACCGGGCTTTCAATTGGCACACGCAAGCGCTCCCTATGGCCACTAGGTCCTTGCGTCTACCGGTGATAGCATTAGAGAAACCCTTCCCCTAACCAGCCTTACCCCAGAACAATGAATAAAAATCCCCGAACAACAAAGTCCCACCCAAACACCAAGATATACGGGAGGCAAAGCCTTCCCAACCAAAACTCTCCACTAAGTAACATGGAAAATAATGAGGTTGCCCGAAGGCTACAAAATCACTCCTCTCTGTCCCTAACAAAGATCTCTCAAAGTGCCAGCCCCAACCTCACTCAACGAAAACTGACATGTTGATGCCTCGCACCCGCGCACCGCCTGTGCGTATCGGCCATGTCCCGTGCTCACCTAAGTCCTCCTGACTTAGACCTGCGCCACTGCAATCTCCGCTGATCCAGCCGCTCGCCAACCTCACGAACCTTCCCTGGTCGTTTAGTGGCGCCCACCCGAACTCCACTCGGGTGTCTCTCCTTAGAACGTAGGAAGATCTTCTCCCAATCAGATCTTCTCTCTCTCACATTCTATCATCTAATCCTCTCATGAATTGATCTAATGCCCTTCACGTAGACCTCAGCCCCCTCTATTTATAGGTTGCTGCAACCTTATCCAAAGATCCCCCTTGATCTTATCTTTATCCCATGCAACGTCTCCAAAAAGGCCACCGCCCATCTCCAATCTTATCTCCTCCTAGCCGGCTGATGAAGGACTCTTAGCTGCTAGATAGGACGCCTGAAATCTGATCCAAAACAGCTCCAAAGATAGCTTGGATAATCCCCAAGATATTCTCAACAAACTACCTTAAGATCTTATCCATATCTCCAAATTGGTTGCTTATGGATAAGGTTTGTTTTCCCTCCAAATCTTATCCAAAACCTGCTGGCTGGAGTCCCTAATCTTCTCCCCAAGATAAGGGTCAAATTTACCTAATCTGGACCGATTTACCCCTGAAAAATTGGCTTCTGGACAGTTTGAACCATTACTGGGCGAATCTGGCCATTGCAGGGCCGTTATCGAGGCCGATGCCGACGCCGAGGCCGACGCCGTTGCTGAGGCCGACACCGAGGCCGTTACCGAGGCTGAAGCCGAGATGGGGTGGTGACAATCCTCCCCCCGCTGAGATGTCGATGCCCTCGTCGACCACCATGCCGCGCAAAATCCTCCTGACGCTCCTCGTCGTCGCATGCCTTGGCCCTCCTGGCCAAAGCCTCCCGAGTCCCAATGCGGCCACCTGCCACACGCACCCCCTGATGCCTCCTGGGTTGGATAGCCCACTCGCCGAGCCATCCCGCCTGCCACCTCCTGCCGCAGGCCTCCGTGCCTAGGCTCTCCCACGCGATGCCTAGGCGTGAGGTTGTCGCACAACCTCAAGTCTGGTGGTGGGGCGGTTTCTTGACCCCACCCTTCGCAACTGTCCTACGCCATCCTTCCACTGGAAAGAAGTAAGGATGCCTACCCCTTCGGATCAAGATGCCCCTCCGATGAGGCCTGACCACGGCCTTGCTCTTGATGAAGAAGTCCATCCCGAGTATCAGATCGTAGTCGTCGATCAGCAAGACCGTCATGCTGCAGTGCCCAGTCCATGAGCCCACCTCCAATGTAGCCTCCACCTGGCCCAAAGACTCCATCTCCTCGGAGTTGACAGGCTTCACCCTACAAGGCTGGGATAGCACTCCAAGCCCCAATATGTGCGCCACTCCTTGGCTCACAAAATTGTGTGTCGCGCCAGAGTCAACCAAGGCCCGCACTGTCCTCCCGTTGACCCGAGCCCTCACGTACATCAAACCTTGGCGTTGGTCCCTCGCGGCCAAAGTGTTGATGGACTGTAGCGGGGCCAACCTCGCTACTGGCTCCTCCTCCGAACTCTCGGACGCCCTGTCTGCCTGGGTAGTGACGGCCGCTACCGCCACCTTCCGTGGACACTCCCGTGCTAGATGCGGCCCTCCGCATATGAAGCATCCAGCAAAAGTCGCCTGTCCTTTTGGTTTTTCTGCTGCTGCACGTAATGCAACGCTTTCCTTCTTGCCCTTTCGACCACGCGGTGGTAATGCACTCTTGCGCTTGCCTTTGCCCTGGCCACCGCTGTCCGAAGTAGTAGCGATGTGAAAGTCTACCAGCGCCTCTGCTGCTACGAAGGCTGAGGGAATATCCCTCACCTCCCTCCTACGAAGCTCGGCCTGCGCCCACCCCTATAGACCAGCAAGAAAGTTAAATAACTTATCTTCCTCGGACATGTTGGACACCTCCAGAAGTAGATTGCTAAACTGCGCCACGTACTCCTAGATGCTCCCTGTCTGCCGCAGCTTCCTCAGGTTCTCTCGAGCAAGCCACCCTTCGTTGCTTGGCTGGAACTGAGCCTTTAGTTCCCTCTTGAAGATCTCCCAGGTCTTGATTCTGGGATGCCCCGCATAGTCATCCTGGGCCATTCTGGTCCTCCACCAGAGCTTGGCGTTCCCCTCCAGATATGTCGAGGCCTGATCCACCTCCGCATATGAAGCATCCAGAGAAAGTCGCCTGTCCCTTTGGTTTTTCTGCTGCTGCACGTGGTGGAACACTTTCCTTCATTCCTTTTCGACCACACGGAGGTGACTCACTCTTGCGTTAGACCTTGCCCTGGCCACCGCTGCCCGAAGTAGTAGCGCTGCGAAAGTCCACCAGTGCCTCTGCTGCTACGAAGGCTGAGGGAATATCCCTCACCTCCCTCCTACAAAGCTCAGCCTGCGCCCACCCCTGTAGACCAGCAAGAAAGTTAAATAACTTATCTTCCTCGGACATGTTGGACACCTCCAGAAGTAGATTGCTGAACTGCGCCATGTACTCCTAGATGCTCCCTGTCTGCCGCAGCTTCCTCAGGTTCTCTCGAGCAAGCCACCCTTCGTTGCTCGGCTGGAACTGAGCCTTCAGTTCCTTCTTGAAGATCTCTCAGGTCTTGATTCTGGGATGCCCCGCATAGTCATACTGGGCCATTCTGGTCCTCCACCAGAGCTTGGCGTTCCCCTCCAGATATGTCGAGGCCCGATCCACCTGATCGGGTGCTGGGATCTTCGTCGCACGGAAGTAAGTCTCCATGTCCCACACGAAGTTCTCCACTTCCGTCGCGCTCCTGACTCCACCGAAGGCCTTAGGCTCCCGGACCTTCGCTTCCTCTATCGGAGCACTGACCATGTGGACTGGACTCCGCACCTCCTGCCTCAGACGGATCACCTCCTGCTCCAAAGCATGGATCCGAAGCTCCAATCACTCCTCCATGGCCAAATCTGATCGTTGTTGTTGCATGCTTCGATGTTCAAGGTCGTGAAGCAGCCCCTCGTGCGCCTCCATCAATTGGTCGTGCGAAGCACGCAACTCAGCCAACTGTATGCTCAACTCCGCACATACAGCTACAAGATTCATGGTTGATCCCTCTCCTGGATCTCCCACAATACCCTCCAAACGGGTCATGCGGTCTCCTACCGCTCTCGCCATCTGATTGGGCTTGCTTGGAACTTGTCTTCAACCGGGCTCTGATACCTCTTGTCATAGGGCTTTCAATTGGCACACGCAAGCGCTCCCTATGGCCACTAGGTCCTTGCATCTACCGGTGATGGCGTTAGAGAAACCCTTCCCCTAACCAGCCTTACCCCAGAACAATGAATAAAAATCCCCGAAGAATAAAGTCCCACCCAAACACCAAGATATACGGGAGGCAAAGCCTTCCCAACCAAGAACTCTCCACTAAGTAACTTGGAAAATAATGAGGTTGCCCGAAGGCTACAAAAGCACTCCTCTTTGTCCCTGACAAAGATCTCTCAAAGTGCCCGCCCCAACCTCACTCAACGAAAACTGACCTGCGGATGCCTCGCACCCGCGCACCGCCTGTGCGTATCGGCCACGTCCCGTGCTCGCCTAAGTCCTCCTGACTTAGACCTGCGCCGCTACGATCTCCGCTGATCCAGCCACTCGCCAACCTCACGAACCTTCCCTGGTCGTTTAGTGGCGCCCACCCGAACTCCACTCGGGTGTCCCTTCCTTAGAATGTAGGAAGATCTTCTCCCAATCAGATCTTCTCTCTCTCACGTTCTATCATCTAATCCTCTCATGGATTGATCTAATGCCCTTCACGTAGACCTCAGCCCCCTCTATTTATAGGTTGCTGCAACCTTATCCAAAGATCCCCCTTGATCTTATCTTTATCCCATGCAATGTCTCCAAAAAGGCCACCGCCCATCTCCAAATCTTATCTCCTCCTAGCCGGCTGATGAAGGACTCTTCGCTGCTGGATAGGATGCCTGAAATCTGATCCAAAACAGCTCCAAAGATATCTTGGATAATCCCCAGATATTCTCAACAAACTACCTTAAGATCTTATCCATATCTCCAAATTGGTTGCTTATGGATAAGGTTTGTTTTCCCCTCCAAATCTTATCCAAAACCTGCTGGCTGGAGTCCCTAATCTTCTCCCCAAGATAAGGGTCAAATTTACCTGATCTGAACTGATTTATCCCTGAAAAATTGGCTTCTGGACGGTTTGGACCGTTGCTGGGTGAATCTGGCCGTTGTAGGGCCATTACCGAGGCCGACGCCGAGGCCGATGCCGTTGCTGAGGCCGACGCCGAGGCCGTTGCCGAGATGGGGTGGTGACAATCCTCCCCCCGCTGAGATGTCGACGCCCTCGTCGACCACCATGCCGCGCAAAATCCTCCTGACGCTCCTCGTCGTCGCATGCCTTGGCCCTCCTGGCCAAAGCCTCCCGAGTCCCAACGTGGCCACCTGCCATGCGCACCCCCTGATGCCTCCTGGGTTGGATAGCCCACTTACCGAGCCATCCCGCCTGCTGCCTCCTGCCGCAGGCCTCCGTGCCTATGCTCTCCCACGCGATGCCTAGGCGTGAGGTTATCGCATAACCTCAAGTCTGGTGGTGGGACCGTTTCTTGCACCCACCCTTTGCAACTGTCCTATGCCATCCCTCCACTGGAACGAAGTAAGGACGCCTGCCTTTCCGGATCAAGATGCCCCTCCGATGAGGCATGACCACGGCCTTGCTCTTGATGAAGAAGTCCATCCCGAGTATCAGATCGTAGTCGTCGATCGGCAAGACCGTCATGCTGCAGTGCCCAGTCCATGGGCCCACCTCCAATGTGTCCTCCGTCTGGCCCAAGACTCCATCTCCTCGGAGTTGACAGGCTTCACCCTACAAGGCTGGGATAGCGCTCCAAGCCCCAATCTGTGCGCCACTCCTTGGCTCACGAAATTGTGTGTCATGCCAGAGTCAACCAAGGCCCGCACTGTCCTCCCGTTGACCCGAGCCCTCACGTACATCAAACCTTGGCGTTGGTCTCTCGCGGCCAAAGTGTTGATGGACTGTAGCGAGGCCATCCTCGCTACTGGCTCCTCCTCCGAACTCTCGGATGCCTTGTCCTGGGTAGTGACGGCCGCTACCGCCACCTTCCGTGGACACTCCCGTGCTAGATGCAGCCCTCCGCATATGAAGCATCCAGCAAAAGTCGCCTGTCCCTTTTGTTTTTCTGCTGCTGTACGTGATGCAACGCTTTCCTTCTTGCCCTTTCGACCACACGGTGGTGATGCACTCTTGCGTTTGCCCTTGCCCTGGCCACCGCTACCCGAAGTAGTAGCGCTGCAAAAGTCCACCAGCACCTCTGCTGCTACGAAGGCTGAGGGAATATCCCTCACCTCCCTCCTATGAATCTTAGCCTACGCCCACCCCTGTAGACCAGCGAGAAAGTTAAATAACTTATCTTTCTCGGACATGTTGGACACCTCCAGAAGTAGATTGCTGAACTGCGCCACATACTCCTGGATGCTCCCTGTCTGCAGCAGCTTCCTCAGGTTCTCTCGAGCAAGCCACCCTGCGTTGCTCGGCTGGAACTGAGCCTTCAGCTCCCTTTGAAGATCTCCCAAGTCTCAATTCTGGGACACCCACATGGTCATCCTCGGCCGTTCTGGTCCTCCACCAGAGCTTGGCGTTCCCCTCCAGATATGTCGAGGCCCGATCCACCTGATCGGGTGCTGGGATCTTCGCCACATGGAAGTAAGTCTCCATGTCCCACACGAAGTTCTCCACTTCCGTCGCGCTCCTGACTCCACCAAAGGCCTTAGGCTCCCGGACCTTTGCTTCCTTTGTCGGAGCACCGACCATGTGGACTGGACTCCGCGCCTCCTGCCTCAGACGGATCACCTCCTGCTCCAAAGCATGGATCCGAAGCTCCAATCACTCCTCCATGGCCAAGTCTGATCGTTGTTGTTGCATGCTTCGATGTTCAAGGTCGCGCCCCTCGTGCGCCTCCGTCAATTGGTCGTGCAAAGTGCGCAACTCAGCCAACTGTATGCTCAACTCCGCGCATATAGCTACATGATTCATGGTTGATCCCTCTTCTGGATCTCCCACAATACCCTCCAAACGGGTCATGCGGTCTCCTACCGCTCTCGCCATCTGATTGGGCTTGCTTATAACTTGTCTTCAACCGGGCTCTGATACCTCTTGTCATCGGGCTTTCAATTGGCACATGCAAGCGCTCCCTATGGCCACTAGGTCCTTGCGTCTATCGGTGATGGCATTAGAGAAACCCTTCCCCTAACCAGCCTTACCCCAGAACAATGAATAAAAATCCCCGAAGAACAAAGTCCCACCCAAACACCAAGATATACGGGAGGCAAAGCCTTCCCAACCAAGAACTCTCCACTAAGTAACTTGGAAAATAATGAGGTTGCCCGAAGGCTACAAAAGCACTCCTCTCTGTCCCTGACAAAGATCTCTCAAAGTGCCCGCCCCAACCTCACTCAACGAAAACTGACCTGTGGATGCCTCGCACCCGCGCACCGCCTGTGCGTATCGGCCACGTCACGTGCTTGCCTAAGTCCTCCTGACTTAGACCTGCGCCGCTGCGATCTCCGCTGATCCAGCCACTCACCAACCTCATGAACCTTCCCTGGTCGTTTAGTGGCGCCCACCCGAACTCCACTCGGGTGTCCCTTCCTTAGAACGTAGGAAGATCTTCTCCCAATCAGATCCTCTCTCTCACACATTCTATCATCTAATCCTCTCATGGATTGATCTAATGCCCTTCATGTAGACCTCAGTCCCCTCTATTTATAGGTTGCTGCAACCTTATCCAAAGATCGCCCTTGATCTTATCTTTATCCATACAACGTCTCCAAAAGGCCACCGCCCATCTCCAAATCTTATCTCCTCCTAGCCGGCTGATGAAGGACTCTTCGCTACTGGATAGGACGCCTGAAATCTGATCCAAAACAGCTCCAAAGATAGCTTGGATAATCCCCAAGATATTCTCAACAAACTACCTTAAGATCTTATCCATATCTCCAAATTAGTTGCTTATGGATAAGGTTGTTTTCCCTTCCAAATCTTATCCAAACCTACTGGTTGGAGTCCCTAATCTTCTCCCCAAGATAAGGGTCGAATTTACCTAATCTGGACCGATTTACCCCTGAAAAATTGGCTTCTAGATAGTTTGGACCGTTGCTGAGCGAATCTGGCAGTTGCAGGGCCGTTACCGAGGCCGACGCCGACGCTGAGATCGACGCCATTGCTGAGGCCGACACCGAGGCCGTTGCCGAGATAGGGTGGTGACAATCCTTGCCCAGCTCCATGTCGGCACTCAAAGCCCGGCTCCGTATCGGCACATTCAAGCCCGGCTCCGCGTCGACACATTCAAGTCCGGCTCCGCGTCGACAATTCAAGTCCGGCTCCGCGTCGGCACCACCAAGCCCGGCTCCGCGTCGGCACCTCCAAGCCTGGTTCTGCGTCGGCACACTCAAGCCCGGCTCCGCGTCGGCACATTCAAGCCCGGCTCCACGTTGGCACCGCATCGGCACATTCAAGCCCGGCTCCACGTCGGCACCTCCAAGCCCGGCTCCGCGTCGGCACCTTCAAGCCCGGCTCCGCATCGGCACACTCAAGCCCGGCTCCGTGTCGGCACTCCAAACTTGGCTCCACATCGGCACACTCAAGCCCGGCTCTGCATCGGCACATTCAAGCCTGGCTCTGCGTTGGCACCTCCAAGCTCGGCTCTGCGTTGGCACCTTCAAGCCCGGCTCCGCGTCGGCACACTCAAGCCCGGCTCCACGTTGGCACATTCAAGCCCGGCTCCGCGTTGGCACCTCTAAGCCCGGCTCCGCGTCGACACCTTCAAGCCTGGCTCCGCGTCGGCACACTCAAGCCTGGCTCCGCGTCGGCACACTCAAGCCCGGCTCTGCATCGACACATTCAAGCCCGGTTCCGCGTCGGCACCTTCAAGCCCGGATCCGTGTCGGCACACTCAAGCTCGGCTCCGCGTCGGCACATTCAAGCCCGGCTCCGCATCGGCACCTCCAAGCCCGGCTCCGCATCGACACCTTCAAGCCCGGCTCCGCATTGGCACACTCAAGCCCAGCTCCGCGTCAGCACCTCCAGGCTCAGCTCCGCGTCGACACTCCAAGCCCGGCTCCGCGTCGGCACACTCAAGCCCGAGTCTCCCCTCGGCACCTAAGCCCGACTCCGCATCGGCACTGAAGCCCGAGTCTCCCCTCGGCACTCAAGCCAGCTCCGCGTCAGCACTCAAGCTCGGCTCCACGTCGGCAATCCAAGCTCGAGTCTCCCCTCGGCACCTAAGCCCGACTCCGCGTCGACACTCAAGCCCGAGTCTCCCCTCGGCACTCAAGCCCGGCTCCGCGTCGGCACTCAAGCCCGAGTCTCCCCTTGGCACTCAAGCCCGACTCCACGTCGGCACTCAAGCTCGACTCCCCATCGGCACTCAAGCCCGAGTCTCCCCTCGGCACCTAAGCCCGACTCTGCGTCGGCACTCAAGCCCGAGTCTCCCCTCGACACTCAAGCCAGCTCCGCGTCGGCACTCAAGCTCGGCTCCATGTCGGCAATCCAAGCCCGAGTCTCCCCTCGGCACCTAAGCATGACTCCGCGTCGGCACTCAAGCCCGGCTCCACGTCGGCACTCAAGCTCGGCACCTAAAGCCCGATGTACCATCGGCACTAAAGCTCGACTCCGGTCAGCACTCAAAGACCGATATACTATCGGCACTCAAGCCCAAGGCCAGCTCAGCACCAAAAACTGAAAACTAACTCTAGCGTTGGCAACAAAGATCGTCGGCATAAGAGAAAAGGCACCTGACGACTCTCCAACTATCAGGTCACCCTTCGGGGTTAAAAGGAACCCAACGACTTCAGCAACTCTCGGGTCACTCTTCGGGTTCAAAAGGCTCTCAACGGCCTCAACTCTGCTTCAGCAGCTTTATCACATCCTCAACAGCTTCACAGCGGCTCTAACTCTGCCTCAATGGCCAATGGCCAATCGAGTAGAAGACCCAAAGTCAACTCACAGTTAGGAGAAACCGACTCCCCAACTCATAGTTGACGGGCATCCGCTTCCGGGCTTTGCATAGGGAGAGGATTACTGGCTGCCAGTCAAGGGTAACCCACTTACCCTCAAACTTTGCTTAAAAGTTTTTTGAATAGGCAAAAAGCATGGCTCCAAAGAGCATGAAGACGTATACACAAGACAGCGCCAAAGGAAAAGGGTTTCCCCACCTGGGAGGAATCATAGTTGAAGTTGATAGGAAAGGGCATATGCGAAGGTAGAAAGTCCTACACTCCTTTCGCTTAGCTAACACGGGGCACACAAGCTCAGGAGTGTGGGGGGCATTTGATGGGGTCGGTTGACCCCATGGGCAATAAGATAGCAATTTTTGGAGGCATCTGATACGGCTGACCGTCTCCTCTGGGTGGTATTATCTTTTGCATAATTTTCGGAGATAATGATGTGAAAGCTAAACCCAGAAAAGGAACTTTGGCTCCGGCCTCCAGCGACGGCCTTTGGCTCCGGCCTCCAGCGATGACCTTTGGCTCCGGCCTCCAGCGACGGCCTTTGGCTCCGGCCTTTGGCTCCGGCCTCTAACGACGGCCTTTGGCTCCGGCCTCTAGCGACGGCCTTTAGCTCCGGTCTTTGGCTCCGGCCTTTGGCTATGGCCTTTGGCTCTGGCCTTTGGCTCCGGCCTTTGGCTACGGCCTTTATCTCTGGCCTTTGGCTACGGCCTTTGGCTCCGGCCTTTGGCTTTGGCCTCCAGTGATAGGTCCTAACTTGGTGCCTTTCTCGCATGCACAATGATCTGCCTCAGGCAACATATCCCGAGATTCGAGGTCTATTGCCGTGTACCTCGCTCATTGAAATCACGGGCAAGTGTTACCACGATCGGCAGTTACCACTACAAGCGGCCTCATCTAGTAACGGCTTAACCACTCGCCGTTCAAAGAAACTTATCCCAACGAGGAAGATTCGACGGTTTCAACAGAACGAGGTAAACAGGACCCCCCAGACAGGTATAAGAGGAGGACCCAGCTCAATGCAAAGGGAGCTCTCCCCCTCTCCCTAGGTATAGGCTATATTTTTATTTTCTAAGTACGGAAGCGTCCTAGCAGGGACCGGCCTTAGCACGCCTCGTGCTAAGTCAGCCTCTCTCTCTCAGAGTTGTTGCGCACAACTAGTAGGGTGAGGTTGATCGAGACCTCCCCCTACAGGAATCCTAAAAACCCCAACAAGTAATCACAGATAATGTCTAGCCCCAAACACAAGATGTACAGGGTCAACACTACCCCAACCTCTTTGATTAATACAATCCTAAGAGGAAGACAAGATGAATATGTGCCGCAGCACTACAAGAAATCTCTCACGATCTCTTCCTCACCTTGCCCTTAGGCTACAAGATGACTCACCTGTAACCCATAGATGATCGCCCGTAGGAAGCTCCTTAACGGCACCGATCGTATCTTCTCTCTCCTCCTTCTCGCCCAAAGTGGTGGAGACTAGAAGATGCCGCCCACCTTTTTGATAGCCGGCTGGATAGGATCTCCTTTGATACCTCTCCGTGTGTTGTCGTGTTGATTGATTGCTCCTCACGAAGACCTCCCTCTTATTTATAAGGTTGAGCCACCACCTCATCCAAAGCTGCCGTCCTTGGCCTTATCTCCATGCACGCCACTTTTGAATCACCGCCTTATCTCCTTGCAACCTTATCTATAATGCACCGTCCAAGTAAAGCACCGCTTGATCCGCTTCAAATCTTATCTCTAGACGGCCGGTTGTGTAGGCTGATTAGGAGATTCGTTGCAGCTGCTTTGGACATCCAAATCTGCCTCCATAATCTCTCCACCGATTGCTTTGGATAAGGGTCCAGATATCTCTAACAAACTCTCCCAAAATCTTATCCATATCTTGAGTTAGTTAGATGTAGATAATGGCTGATTTTCCTTATCCAAATCTGCTAGTTGGATCCCCAAATCTTATCCATAAGATAAGACTTAGATTTTATCAGATAAGAACAATTTTATTCCCCAAAATCGAAGCAGGAAGATCTGGGCGGTTGCAGGCTGATTCTGGGCGTAACAGTTCGCTGGGCGCACGTCTGGGCATTGGGCATGTGCCTGGGCGAGCCTGGCCGTGGGGCACGCGTGCCTGGGCGCGCATCGGGCGCGCCTGGGCATCGGCCGCTAATGGATGGCTCCAGGTCTTCTTCGGCCACGCATGCTTTGCTGAAAACTGAGCTTGCTGATGCCGACTCCGCATGCCATCGCGTCTAGGAGATGAGTCTGCATCTGACCTTGGCGCTTGGATCACCAATCTCGTGCCATGTGTCTGACTAAGTGTGGGGCTTGCCAGCCCATGGACGGACGTGCGCATCCTGTGGCATGGTCAAACTCCGTCCTGATAGGTCCTCGCCACCTGCCTTGCCCGCTGTGCGCCGCGGGCTACGCTATGGCCCTCCTGGCCGTGCGCATCACTGGGGGGTGACAATCCTCACCCACCTGAAGATGCCAAAGTCCCCGTCGCGCTCGCCCTCACGTAGGCCTGAATGTCCTCCTCGAACTGCCAAAGTTTTTTGCTCGCTTCAGGTGGCATCGGAAACATCCTCTCCGTGCCATTGTACCAGATACTCCGTGTACTGGGGTCCTTGACTCGTACCCACCTTTCGGTCTGCCAAAATTCTTGCAATCTTCCTTGCGAACTTGGGTCGGATGGTAGGGCGCATCCTGCCTGGGTTCTCTAACTCGTCTGCAACCAGGTCTCCATGGTATGGTTTGAGGAAGCTAACGTGGAAGACTGGATGAATCTTCAGTTTGGCCGGCAAGGCCAGTTTGTAAGCTACTTCTCCCACCCGTCTGAGTACTTTGAAGGGTCCGTCATACCTTGGCAGAAGGCCTTTGTGGAACTTTCGCTTGGTCTTTCCTCCAAAGATAGGGCGTAATCTTCAACATCACAAGATCGCCCACCTGGTACTCCACTGGTCGTCGATGCTCGTCTGCGCGCAGCTTCATCTGCATAGCCACCCGCACAAGGCTATCACGCGCCTTAGCGATGTTTTCGGTCCTGTCCCTTGCAAATAGATGCGCCGCTGGACATGGGCCGTCATACTGTCGTGCAACCTCCAAGGGCGTCCTAGGCTAGTAGCCTAGGCATAACTCTGCTGGACTTTGATCTGTTGCTGAAGACCGGTTTAGATTGTAGGAAAATTGTGCCGCGTCCAGCAACTCAAGCTAGTTTCATTGTCTTGCGGTGACGAAGTGCCACAGATACTCCTCGAGCAATGCATTCACCCGCTCGGTTTGGCCGTCCGTCTGAGGGTGATATGCTATGGAGAATTTAAGCTTCGTGCCCACGATCTGGAAAAGCATGGTCCAGAACTTACCTGTGGATCGGACGTCGCAGTCGCTGATGATATCTCCGGGCAAACCGAAGATCTTGACCACATGGGTGAAGAAGAGCGCCGCGCACATCTCGGTTGTGCATGGGTCCGGTACCGCCATGAAGATAGCATACTTGAAAAATCTATCCACACTACAAAGATGGTCCGCTTGCCGTCCACCTCTGGAAATCCCAATATGAAGTCCATGGAAACAGATGCCCATGGTCGGCTTGGGACGGGCAACGGTTGCATAGTCCCGCTGGCTTCCTGCGCTCCACTTTGTCCATCTGGCAGATCAGACAACTCCGCAAATAGGCCTCCACGTCTCTCCACATATTTGGCCAGTAGAAGTCACGAGATAGCAGGGCATACATCCGCTCCATGCCCGGATGTCCTGCCCACCTTGAGTCATGGGACTCTTTTAATAAGTTGCGCCGTAAAGCTTCATTCTTCGACACGACTAGCCTGCCTCCAGGTGCAAAGCAAGCCGTCCTGGATCTAGAAGCGCCGCACCAGTCCGCTCGTCACATTACGCATTAGCTTGCGTATGCCGCGTCTGCCTGCGCTGCCTTGCGGATACGCTCTATAACGCTTGACTGCATGGTCGCCACCGCGGCCACGTACTCCTGTACGACTTGGCGGCTGAGGGCGTCGGCCACTTGATTCTGACGTCCGGGCCATGCTCCCAATCGAAGTCGAACTCTGCCAAGTATTCTTGCCAACGAGCTTGCTTGGGCATCAACTTGCGCTGGGTCTTGAAGTAGGTGTTGGCGACGTTGTCGGTAACAATTTTGAATTTAGTTCCGAGCAAGTAATGGTGCCATACCTCCAAGCAGTGTATCACAGCAGTCATCTCCTTCTCGTGCGCCGAATACCGTGTCTCGGCGTCCTTAAATTTTTTTCTCTCATATGCTACTGGATGTCCCGCCTGGACCAAGACTCCACCAAGCGCACGGTCGGATGCGTCCGTGTGCACTTCAAAAGGATCCTCAAATCTGGGTAGCTGTAAGACCGGCTCCGTAGCTAGCGCCGTCTTCAGCTTACCGAAGGCCTCCTCACAGTTGGAGGACCAACTCCACCTTCGCTCCTTCTTGAGCAGATAGGTCAAGGGCTTGCGATGGCCCAGTACCCTTTGATGAACCTCCGGTAATAGTTTGCGAGTCCTAGGAACGATCGGAGCTCGCTCACTGTAGCAGGTGTCGACCAGTCCAGGATGGCCTGGACCTTGGCGTTGTCCATCCGTATCGCGCCATGGCCAATGATGTGTCCAAGAAAATGGACCTCGGTGCATGCAAACTCGCACTTCTCCCTTTTGACGTAGAGGCGATGCTCCCGAAGTCGCTGCATAACTCGCCTCAAGTGCTCCACATGCTGCTGCAGGCTACCGCTGTAAATAACTATGTCGTCCAAATAGACTACGACAAAGTCATCCAGGAAGTCATATAGGACGTCTATCATGAGATTGTAGAAGGTAGCTGGTGCGTTCGTCAGGCCAAAGGGAATGACTAGGAACTCAAATGAGCCGTACCGGGTCACACACGTCGTCTTTGATTCATCACCTGGCGCAATACGTACCTGCCAGTATCCAGAGCATAGATCCAATTTACTAAAGTATTCCGCCTTCGAAAGACGGTCGAACAGATCTGCTGCGTTGGGCACCGGGTAGCGATTCTTCACGGTGACCTTGTTGAGGGCTCGATAGTCCACACACATGCGCAGAGATCCATCCTTTTTGCGCTGAAAAAGGACCGGTGCTCCGAAAGGTGCGCGGGATGGCTGAATCAGTCCCGCGGCCAGTAACTCATCCAGATGAGTGCGCAGTTCCTTCAGTTCTGCAGGGCCCATGCGGTAGGGGACCTTTGCCGGGGCACACGCTCCAGGCTCCAGCTCGATTCGATGGTCGTGCGTGCGCCGTGGCGGTAATTCCTTTGGTAGCTCGTCGGGCATGAGATCGGCGAACTCCTATAGTATCTCCCCCACCTGCGCGGGCACCTCCTCTGCGTCCTTCGATTCGGGTTGAACCTGGACTAGTGCCGCAACATATGTCTGGTCTCCTTTCCTTAGGCCTTTGCTGAGCTGCTTAGCGGATATCAGCCCGCTATCTTGAACAGTGCACGAACTGGTGTTGGCGTCTTCTGCTTTGCAACGGTTGACTGACCGCTGCTCTCTTCCTTAGCGGCTGGTGGCAATGCTGAAACGAACCGGTGTTGTCCTGCGCTCCTATCAGCATGCCGTTGAGATGTGGAATGATCATTGCCTTGGCTGCCTTGAAGAATTCCAGGCCAAGGATGATCTGAAAATCGTCAAGTGGGATCACCAAAAAGCTGCACGGCCCTCTCCAGGGGCCGACTTCTAGATCAGCCTTTGTAAGGCCATTTACCCTCGCTGCCTTTGAGTTAATGGCCTTTATCATGGTTGCAGCGGTGGAAGTCTGCAAACCTAACTCCTTCGCTATGTCTTCCGCGATGAAGTTGTCGGTGGCACCTGTATCAATCATGGCCCTCAGCTGGTGGCCATTGACCTTCACCGAAATATAAAGAAGCCCTTTGCAGGATGGCGACTTCCTGGTGACAAGCGCATTAATCGCTTGCAACGGGTTCACCTGGGAGGGTCCCTCTGAGTCACTGGATTCCTCGACCAATTGGAGATCAAGGTCGTGAGCTTCCCCTTCTTCTGACAGTCGCGCATCCGATGTGCACCTCTGCAGATGAAATAGCCTTGGGACTGCTCAGATCTGTCGTGGTATCCTTAGACTGCTGAGTAGTTCCCTTCTCTTTTCGGGCTGTCGTCTTCTTCTTCTTCCCTTGCTTCTTGGGATGAGACGTCTTGCCCTCTTGGCTTTAGCTTTCTACTTGCCAGGGGCGGGGGTAGGCGTAGTGGTACGAAAGTCGACGAAGCTCTCAGCAGCAGCCATCGCTGAATTGAGATCTTTCACTCCTTGCCTTCGCAGCTCCACTTGCGCCCAATTCTGCAACCCCGACTGAAAGTTGAACAACTTGTCGGCTTCGGACATGTCTGGTATGTCGAGTAGCAATGAGCTGAACTCCTTGACGTAGTCTCTGATGGAACCCGTCTCCTTCAGCTTCTTCAGTTGGTCCCTCGCCACCCATGTGACGTTATGAGGGAGAAACTGAATCTTCAACTCTTCTTTGAGGGCCTCCCAAGTCGTAATTCCTGGCCTACCGGCGTTTCGATCCTCCGCGTTGCGAGTACGCCACCATAGCTTGGCATCACCAGCAAGGAACATGCTGGCAAGGCGGATTCGTTGCGCTTCGGTATATTCATTGCTAGGAAGTACTCCTCCACGTCCCATATGAAGTTCTCCAGTTCCTTGGCGTTGCGCGCGCCGCTGAAAGGCTTCAGATCAGGTACGCGGATCTGGGATGGATGTGGTAGATTCGCGTAGGGCTGGCGTGCGCGCTCTCTCCTGAGGGCATCCACTTCATCTCCCAACTCCTTGATGCGATTAGAACCTCCTCTAGAATGGCATCTCTTCCGTCCTGTTGGCCTTCATTGGAAGAGCTTGGCCCGGCTCCATGATCTGGTTGTGCCGGGATCACCTGCTGGATCTGATTGATCTGCTGCTGCTGCTCCAAGGATCGGGTGATGAGATCAGTAAACCCATCCTCTGGAGGAATCCCGACAATAGCCTCGAGCCTTGCTATTCGATCGTTGTGATTCACCATGGTTGATTTTTAGAAGAAAAAAAAATATGTTCTTGGGTTCTTGTATTGAAGGTGCTCTGATACCCTCTTGTCACCCGGCTAGGTATAGGCTATTTTTTTTTCTAAGTATGGAAGCGTCCTAGCAGGGGACCGGCCTTAGCACGCCTCGTGCTAAGTCAGCCTCTCTCTCTCAGAGTTGTTGCGCACAACTAGTAGGGTGAGGTTGATCGAGACCTCCCCCTACAGGAACCCCAACAAGTAATCACAGATAATGCCCAGCCCCAAACACAAGATGTACAGGGTCAACACTACCCCAACCTCTTTGATTAATACAATCCTAAGAGGAAGACAAGATGAATATGTGCCGCAGCACTACAAGAAATCTCTCACGATCTCTCCCTCACCTTGCCCTTAGGCTACAAGATGACTCACCTGAGGACACCGATCGATCTTCTCTCTCCTCCCCCTTAGGCTACAAGATGACTCACCTTTAGGCACTGATCGTATCTTCTCTCTCCTCCTTCTCTCTCCTCCTTCTCGCCCAAAGTGGTGGAGACTAGAAGATGCTGCCCACCTTTTGATAGCCGGCTGGATAGGATCTCCTTTGATACCTCTCCGTGTGTTGTTGTGTTGATTGATTGCTCTTCACGAAGACCTCCCTCTTATTTATAAGGTTGAGCCACCGCCTCATCCAAAGCTGCCGTCCTTGGCCTTATCTCCATGCACGCCACTTTTGAATCACCGCCTTATCTCCTTGCAACCTTATCTATAATGCACCGTCCAAGTAAAGCACCGCTTGATCCGCTTCAAATCTTATCTCTAGATGGCCGGTTGTGTAGGCTGATTAGGAGATTCGTTGCAGCTGGGACGTCCAAATCTGCCTCCATAATCTCTCCACCGATTGCTTTGGATAAGGGTCCAGATATCTCTAACTAACTCCCCCAAAATCTTATCCATATCTTGAGTTAGTTAGATAGATAATGGCTAATTTTTCTTATCCAAATCTGCTGGTTGGATCCCCAAATCTTATCCATAAGATAAGGCTTAGATTTTATCAGATAAGAACAATTTTATTCCCCAAAATCGGAGCAGGAAGATCTGGGCGGTTGCATGCTGATTTTGAGCGTAACAGTCCGCTGGACGCACGTCTGGGCGCTGGGCGCGCGCCTGGGCGTGCCTGGCCGTGGGGCGTGCGTCGGGCGTGCCTGGCGTCGGCCGCTAATGGATGGCTCCGGGTCTTCTTCGGCCACGCATGCTTTGCTGAAAACTAAGCTTGCTGATGCCGACTCCGCGTGCCGTCGCGTCTGGGAGATGAGTCTGCATCTGGCCTTGGCGCTTGGATCACCAATCTCGCGCCATGTGTCTGACTAAGTGTGGGGCTTGCCAGCCCCATGGACGGACGTGCGCATCCCGTGGCACGGTCAAACTCCGTCTTGGCAGGTCCTCGGCCACCTGCCTTGCCCGTGCTGCGCGCCGCAGGCTACGCTACGGCCCTCCTGGCCATGCGCATCACTGGGACGGTGACATATCGCTCTCTATCTCTCAACTCTTATCTCACTACTATAGAACTGAGCGGCAAGTTTACTAACTCGAGCGTCGGAGGGTCCTCGCCGGGAACACCGGTCGGGGACTTCTTGCAGGATTCCGAAGAAGGAAGACGACCCCTCCATCCCACTTAGAAGCCCATGACAAATCTTAGCATGCTCGTCGCTCAACACGGTTGATTTGTCCGCATCAATTACTATAAAATTAATTATCATTCAAAGTATGTACCAAATATAGTTACATGAATCCTATTTAAATTACCGCCAATATATCCAGTAATCTGATCGGCTACCAAACGTAACAAAAGATTTCTCCGGAGAATCGATTGATCCCCATCCGCATCTCCCTGAAATTTAATGGTAGCTTCTCTGGTAAGGTGCCGGAGAGCGCGTTGTGCTGGATGTGCACCGTCGTGAGGTTAACTGCCGATCATGACCAGATACCGAAGGGGAAGTTGCCGGAGAAACTGTTGTTTTGGATCCTGATGTTGACGAGGGTGGTGCAGTTACCGAGAGATGCCGGCAGGTTGCCTGTAAGGTTGTTGTTAGATACAATTATCGAGTCTAAAAATCCCCCGGCACAGAGGTTCTGTGGCAATTCGCCGGATATCATGTTGTCATCGACGTCAATTTTCCACAGCGGGGAGTTCTTTCCCATATCTGGCGTAGAACCCCTGTCAGACGGTTGCTGAAAGCTGGAGATCGCTCAGCGCCGGGAGGAGGCTGGTGCTCACCGGAATCTCACCGGAAAATTGATTGGAGTACATAAAAGAATCGAGAGCTTCGAAAGGTTGCCGAATTCCTCCGGAATGGTTCCATTCAACTGATTGATAGAGACGTCTATCTCTTCCAGTTCTAACGCACCGATCGTTCCATTAAACTTGATCTGTCCAACAAAATTGTTCTTAAATAAATATAGGTACTTCAAGTTCTTCAAACTCCAGATCCCAGCGGGTATGCTTCCACTAAGAGAGTTCTCCGATAGGTCCAATTGGTACATCTCCGTCAATTCCCCGAAAAATTCAGGGATCTCGCCATTCAAATTGGATTTTGTCATCCACAAGTAGCTCAGTTGAGTCAGATTGCGGAAAGTTGAAGGGATTATTGCTCGAGAAAAGGGATTATGTGCAAGCCAGAGGGTTTGGAGGTTTGAGAGATTGCCAAGCTCAACTGGGAAGGACACGTTGAAGAAGTTGTAATCGAGAGCGAGATTTTCGATGATCGCCGAAAGTCGGCCGATTGAGGAGGGAATGTCACCGGTGAAGTTATTGGATGAGAGGATGAGGTCAGTGAGGCGAGGAGAGAGCTTATAGATATCAGAAGGGATCATACCGACGAAATAGTTTTGGGAGAGGTCGAGATACCGGAGGTTGGAGCAGTTGTAGAGGAACTTGGGAAAGGACGTGGTGATGTAGTTGTAACTCAGGTCGAGGACGGAGAGGTTCCTCAGCTCACATATAGCGGCGGGGATCGGTTGGCTGATGTTTTGGTTGACGAGAGTGATATTGGTGACAGAGCCATCTGCGGAGCATTCGATTCCGAACCACTTGCAGTGGTCGGTGGCGGTGGAATCATTCCAGCTGAGAATCGAGGGAATTCCCCACTCCTCCTTAATTCGGAGGAGAATTTGCCTTTCTCCGCCGTTTGCTGTCGTCTGGGATGCCGCCTCGGAATGGAAGGATAATAAGATGATCATGAGCAAAAGGAGAGAAGAAGAGATGATTGTCGCCGCCATTTTTGGTGCTTAGGTGTGGCGCCACCCAACGAGTCGAGTTCCCGGGTTTTTGTAGACAGCAAACAGTGGCCTGCGGATTCTTCACGACGGAGGCATTTGCTCGGGAGATGCATGGGATGGGGACTGGAGAACGCCTTGGACGGTTCAAAGACGGGAGATCAGTCTCAAAACGCAGAAGAGCATTGAAAGGAAGATGGGGATATAATTGGAAAATTTTTCGTGGTTTAGACGTTGGGGAAGCTAGTTTCACTGCCCCGACGGCCGCACGTTGCCAAGTCTCTGGTCCTCTGGTCAAAGGAATAAAAGTTTGTGAGGACTTTTCAACCGCTATCTTTTGCAAAAGTACGGCAAGCGTGCTAAGCGGGGGATGAGCAGGCGAATCGCATCCCCGTCTTTTTTTAAACTTTTTTTTTTACCCCAAGATATAAAGAAGTCGGTCACATGGGTGCAGACGGCCAGGGAAAAGATTTAGGCAGTGTTTGACTTTTTTAAAAATTATTTTTAAATAAATATAGAATAGTATTTATCTAAAAAATAGTTAAAGAAATAAATATTTTTTTAGAAAAAATAAAATTTTATTTTAGAAAATAACTCTAGTTATTTTTGGATTCAGTAAGAAATAAGTTAAGGTAGTATTTGAAATAGAAGATAAGAGGGGATATTTCCTCTTATTTCCAAAAGCCATAACTATAAGGTAGTATTTGAAATATAGGATAAGAGGGGATATCCCTGTATATCCCCTCTTATTCCCAAAAGCCATAACTATAAGGAGATATCCCCTCTTATTTCCAAAAGTCATAACTATAAGGGATAAATGGGAATAAAGTTAACCAAAGGGATAATCCATGGTTAACCATGGTTAGCCATGGAATATCCCTTCAATTTATTCCCTAAAAAATGCAGGAATAGCTGGTTATCCCTCCAAATAAGAGTAAAAAAAAAAGTTATCCTATGGATTTACCTTTTTGCATTTGATATCATTAATGGGATAGCCAAGGGATATCCCTAGGGATAGCCAAGGGACAAACTCTATATCGTACACTTATCCATGGATAATATTTTTTCTATCAAACACTACCTAAAGGATAGCTGGGAATAAAGTTAACTAAAGGGATAATTTATGGTTAACCATGAGATATCCCCTTAATTTATTCCCTAAGAGAATAACCCATGATTAAACTTTTTTAGAAATATTCCTTCTATTTATAGCTTTTGAAAATAAGAAAGATATTCAGGGAATATCATCTCTTATCCTCTGTTTCAAACACTATCTTACTACATCATTCTTCAGACTAAAAATAAATTTTTATGCTTTACTTTGGATGCACAAAGACTCACATCGGACATTGATTGATCCCAATCCATTCTACAACAGGCCTGCGCCATACTGTACGATACTTTTATATCAAATCTAAAATTCATAAATTGTGACCCAACCTATTATGCATACATAATAAGAGTTCAAATGTTTTAATCGTTACTTGATCTGATCCTTCTCGGACCACTAACTCATTAAATAAAAGGTTCTCTCAGGTTTCAGCGACAGTCTTGCCTCTTGTCCATGGTTCCCTTTGTTCGGTTTCCTATCTGTATTTAAGTTTCGATTTTTATTATTTTGATAAAATTTGATTAACCATCTTTGGATATATCTTTTCTATAGTACAAAATAAGTAGCATAAACCTAATAAACTAAGAGTATATTTGATTTTTAAACATATTTGTAGAAATAATTTTTCTCAAAACGTAGCTTAAAATGATAAAAAAATTAAGAATAATTTAAAGATATTTTACTATTTTTCATTAAAAAATTAGAAAACAAAACCTCTAAAACTAGACAATATAAGAATTGATAATATTTCTTTTATTTTTTATGGATCTTTTAAAAGTATAATTTATATTAACAATAAAAAATAAAAAATAATTTTTATTTTCACTTATCAAACATATTTTTAAAAATCAAAATTAAAATTAAAAATTATTTTTTAAAAAATAAAAGTAAAAAATAGAAATGAAAAATATTCTTGAAAATAAAACATGACCTAAGTATTGCATGAGGTATGCCATAGGTAGAAAAAATCATATGCTAAGTCCAATCATAATGTCCTTGTGATCGCATGGGACTTGGACCGAATCTAAATATTTCTAACTGAGTTTAGATTATAATAGTCTCAAACCAGTTTAAAAGATATGTAGATCTGAAATTTTTTTCACGGACTCAACCAGCTATGATTCAATCATATATATTGGGTTAGACCCAAATTCGATATTAGAATCCAAATATGAAATCACAACACAAAAAAAAAACTTTTTGTGACGACTCTATTACGGCAGAAACTTTTTGCCACTATATGTTTATCTATAACGATAAAAATAAAATTAAATTGTCGTAATATTGTTTGGATTTATTACGATGAACTTATGCATCGTTATAAATATTTTTCATGATGCAAATAACTTTTATCGTTATAAAATGTTATTATATCTATTTAGAGATTTATGAAAAATATTTTTTATTTCTAGATATTACCATGAAAAATAAATTTCATTGCTATAAGATTTGACCTATTTTATTTTTTATAATTTATAATGATAAAAATAAATTTCGCTACTATAAATCTATTTATAACGATGAAATATCATTTCATCATTATAAAATTAGATTTTATTGAAAAAAAATCATTTTTATTCTAAGTATTACATTAAAAAATAAATTTCATTGCTATAATATTTTGATCTATTTTATTTTTTATAATTTATAACAATTAAAAATCGCTATAAATCTATTTATAACGATAAAATTTTATTTCGTTATAAATTCATATTTTATTTTTCATCATAATACTTAGAAATAAAAAATCATCATCACTCGGAAGTAGAAGATCATCGAGAATCTATAGGCAAAGACTGATGAGATCATTACTTACCTGCGACACTAGTTCCTAGATTTGCTCCTAGTAGTTCCCAATAGATCCCATTTCCTCCATAACGCTCTTAGTGACATGTAATTTTTTTTTAATTATGTATTTCCAAAAATATTGTATATATTGATTTTATTGAAATAAATAAAAAAATTTATTTATTTTTCTGTAAAAAATTTGAAGCAAAAATTATTTTTAATATCATTGCTTTAATACTATATTATATTATTGTAATAGATATAAAATAAAAAATAAAATAAAAACCTATTATGGCAAAAAAAATTATTATAATAAATATTTATTATGGCGATATTGTTTTTGTCGTAATAGGTTATAACGGCGAAATTATTTTCACCGTAATAGCTACTTGTTACGATGAAATAAACTCGTTGTAATAAATTTTTATAAATTATATTTTTAAAAAAAATTTATTACGATGATATGTTTTTGTCTTAACATGAGCTTTTTATGATGAAATATTTCACCATAATATAGTTTTAAAATATTATTAAAATAATTAAAATATAGAATGAAGATATTTTTCTTTGTAATATTTTATTTATTATGATGAAAATATTTTTGTCTTAATAAACTATTATGATATTAACTTATTACGATTAACGTTTCTTCATCGTAATAAGTTATTACAACAAATTTGAAACTTATTGTGGTGAATAAATTTATCATAATAAATTATTTTTCTTGTAGCGTCAAAGGGTCAAATTAGCATGTTTGCAGACCTGGCCATAAGCAATGCTTGCGGAATAATTGCCATTATGTATCCCTTGTTTCTTATCCGTTGCAGCACACACTTATGTGCCACATATGATTAGCCTAAGATTAGGTGTCTTTATATCTAATTAAAAAATTATGGGTAAAAATATGAATCATTTATATCATTTCTGATGTATATGGCTCATGTGTGTGCCACATATGATCAGCCGAAGATTAGGTGTCTTTATATCTAATTAAAAAATTATGAGTAAAAATATGAATCATTTATATTCATTTCTCATGTATATGGCTCATGTTAGTTATAAAGTGGTAAAATATAACTAAAATAGATAGAAATTTATGCATGGGAACTTTGCAAGTCAAGAGGAAGACCTCTAGGGACGGAGGGATTTTTTCCTACTTAAGAGTAACAATTCAAGCCATTTGAAAATGTTATGCAATCCTGACGGTTCATCTGATTCAAAGACAAGGACATTGCTCAACCTGATTTTTGATGTCACCTTTCGTCAGCGTCATCGTGAATGGTTTGCGAAACATCGTTGCAGGCTCCCAGTGATTTTGAAGCTCAAGGACTCTGACAATTCTCAAGCCGGCGAAGAACTTTCTTGGACCCTTCCCCTACCCCCTTGAGTGAAGTCACGGGAAATTGGTGATTGGGCAACCAAAAGCACTAGTCAATGTTACAAAGGCGGATCAACATGTTGGAAAATAAAATGGTCAGCTTTCCCTTTCCTCGGTGAAATAAGGTGCAGCCTATAATCTAGGAAAAACCCTTTGTACATCCCTTTTAATACAGTAAATTCTATAAAAATTATATTATCTTTTCTTATTGATCCATATGAATTCTATATATATTGACACGATAAGACCGGATAGCAGAAATACGATATTATATTTTGAGCATGATGTGCAATAATACTGCTTCTGCAGCCTCTCCATGCATGGCAAAGAATGTTTTTATCCTTTGAGATTTTTTTGGAAGGAACAACTCAGTTCCTCTTCTTCTTCTTCCAAAGGCACGCGGGTGTGTCGTTTCTTCTTTTTTTGGATGTCGTTTCTTCTCTTTCATTCTGAGACAACTCTTATTTTCCTAAACACCCTTGTTATAAAATAGCAATACCTTAATTATAAAACATTAAGGCAACACTTTATGACATCTCTAGAGGACATTGGCCAAAAATAATTATGATACACCAGTTTTACAATTAAGACATCCTAATTACAAACTTACGATACCCTTACAGAAAATATTGAGGCAAAGCTTTATGACATCCCTCCCAAAGAGAAAATCGCTGAAAAAAATTACGATACCTTAGTTTTACAATTAAAACACCATAGTTACAAACTTATAACACTCTTACATAAAACGTTGAGGCAAAGCTTTACAACATCCCACCCAAGGAGGAAATCGGTCAAAAAAAATTATGACACTCTAGTTTTACAATTAAGATACCCTAGTTACAAATTTATGACATCCTTACACAAAACATTGAGAAAAAGCATTACGACATCACATCCAAGAAGGAAATCGATCGAAAAATGATTATGACACCCTAGTTTTATAATTAAGACACCCTATTTACAAACTTATGACACCCTTATAGAAAACATTGAGGCAAAGCGATACGACATCAATCCAAGGAGGAAATCGGCCTGAAATAATTATGATACCACAGTTTTGCAATTAAGACATCCTAATTACAAACTTACAACATCTGGTGGGGGCACCAGGATCAGACAAAGGTTACTGAGCTCATTATGAAATTTTACTTTATTTTGGTTTGACTTTAAGTACTGTAATCAAGTTTGTTAGTATAAGTCCAGTAATTTTATTTGAGTCAAGTATGATTCCAGTAATTTTATTTGAGTTAAGTCAAGATTTATTGAGTTGAAGTATAAGAAGTTGAAGACCCAAGACCATGAAGGACCACATTCAGTGCGCCACCTTAGCCCCACATGGAATCCCAGTCAAAGTAGGTGCCATCTACTCAATTAGGGCATCCCAAAATTTTTATAAAGTCATCTCAGTATAAAAGGAAGCAAATAAGCCCTTATGGAATGTGACTTGCCGTCCACTCTTATGGAAAGCAGAATATAGTGCTATCCCTTGATTTCTTTCCCTTGTTTCAAGATGCCGCCTATCTTCTTATTTGAAAAAGCTATTCCCTAATCTCTTTTTCTTATTTCAAGATGTTGTCTATCTTCTTATTTGAAAAAGATATCCCTTGATCTCTTGATGCCGCCTATCTCCTTATTTGGGAAAGATATCCCTTGATCTCTTTTTCTTGTTTCAAGATGCCGCCTATCTTCTTATTTGGGAAAGCTATCCCCTGATCTCTTTTTCTTGTTTCAAAATGCCGCATATCTCCTTATTTGGAAGTAATATGGCGCCCTTATTTTCTTTTTTTTTCATGTAATTCAAGGGTTAAAATTTATTATAAAAACCTTTCCCTTCTTTTTGTAAAGAATAATTGATGATTAATGAAAAGAGTCTTCTTCTATTTTTCTGTGCTCTTGAGCATTGACACTCCATGAGGGAGAGGGTAAGAAGCCCAACAATACCCGTTCTAACATCTGTTCCAAGCATCCCAGCCCCAAGACGCTAAAGTGCTATAATCCTTAGATGAAGTCCTTCTTACCTCCAAGCTGAAATATCTGTGGTAGCATACATTTGTCTTTCAGACGCTCATCCTGAGAGCTGTGTGATCCAATCTTTTAGGACAAAGACCATCATTGCTTGGTAATCAGACCAATCCCTTCTCATAAGTTCTGTTTTGTTGAAGAAAGAGTATGTTTTAAGTAGTGGTTTCTCAACCCTAGGGTCATGTTTTCTTTATTACTTAGTGAATCGTGTTCTGCGGATAGTTACTTTACTCTTCGCATATTCATCCTTAGTTTATTCTTACTCATTTCAGAAAGTAAAGCACCTTAAAATATGAATCATTGCTCTACGTTAATCTCTTGCATGGTACATCCTGCATCAGTTTGGTATCAGAGCAGGCTAGGATATGTTCATGCATAGTGCTAAAATTTTCTGCATATATAAAAAATTGCATTGTTTAGGATTTCATGCCTCCTGAGTGGGTATACGAAAGTATACTGTCATGACCGATGAGAGTAATGAGCTACGGCCAGACATGAGACCCTTAGCAATCATCTAATTAATCTTCATTAAAACTGTAATTTTCTTCTTATTTTCATATCTACAATAAAATAAAATAAAATATATACATATATATATCTGTATATTTCACTTTAAGTTTTCATATGTATGTGCATGCATCATCGAATTCACTTAAGGACAATTTCTCTATCCTAGGTAAGGAAAGGATTTCAAAACCTTTCCTTGGCCCAAAACAACCACTCTCATCTCGATTCCAAGCCTAATTAAAATTGAGTAGAAACCTAAAGCAAACCTAGAGACACTCATGTGGTTGAGTTCCAAGTATTGTGATGAAACTGGTGCATTCAATCCTTCAGTTATTTCTTGAAAGTGGTGTCTAGGGCTAGGGGTCAAATGGCAAACGCCTTAAGCAGACTTATGGTTCTCTAATTAGGTCCCTGCGAGAGCAGGGGGAGCCTCCCACAACCCCACCTCTTATCTGGCCAGTGGAAAGGATAATTGTTGAGTTGATTGTAACTTGAGTTGATTCATTATACTTGAGCTTTTAGGTCTAGAAATCCTAAAACGAATTTGTGTGTTGCATGACCATCAGGTCAGGAGCCCATTACCAACATCCCCAAACACAACCAAGTTACACCATGGATCCCAATCTTGAAACTTTAATGAGAACCATGACTAAACAATTTGGACAATTAAACAATAGGTTTGGCCAAATGAAAAGCAAATCAGGATCCTTGCAGAAAACCAATTGAACCACACTGAACCTGAATCACCTAGACCAACTCTCCTTGGTCCAAGAGCCTATCATTATAATCTCACCCCTGAAGATAACCCTAGATGCCCACACCAAGACTTTGTGGATTTGGAGGAAAGAGTTTTTAGGAACATACGACTCGATGCACCCACTTTTGACGAAGATTTAGACCCCAAGGTGTATGTTATTGGGAAAGTGACATGGACCAATACTTTAAGTGGCATGAGATGTCAGAAGGGAGGAAGGTCAAATTTGCCAAACTTAAGTTAGTCCGATAAGCCAGGCTATACTGAAAAAATGTTGAGCTGCTTAGTCGTCAGAAAAGAGACATACCTATAACTAACTGGAGAGATATGAAACTTAAGCTTAGGAAAAAGTATCTTCCCCTATCCTATCACCATAGACTTTTAGATCAATGGCAGAGGCTGAGTCAGGGAAGCAAAACCGTATCTGAATACATAGCCAATTTTGATGAATATATCATGAGGTGTAGCATAGATGAATTTAAAGTTGTGATCCTATCTATATTTAGGACTGAACTACGTGAGGACATTCAGATAGAATTATTTTTAAGAGAAGTCCAAGATCTTGAACAGGCTTATCAGATAGCTAGAGACTATGAGAGACTCCAAAGGGACCCATAATCCATCGACCTGAACCCACTAGGAATGGTACCCTTAATAAAAAAAATCAGGGTCTAGTCAAGTGTACCCAAGCTGACATACTCCTAGCACCCTATTGATCCACAAGGAAGATAAGGGTAAGTTACCTGGAGTTCAGAGAAATCCTAATCCTAATCCTCCTTGTTTTAAATATCATAAATTGGGACACTACGCTAGTCAATGCCCAATCCGATCCCTACACATAGAAGAATTAGAGGAAGAAGATCCTGAACCCACTGATGAGCATGAAGGAGAAGTGTATAAAGCTGAAATACACTTACTGGATGAATATGAAGGAGATAAGAAAGTCATTGAATCATCTGATTTATCAAAAGTTGTTAGATGTATCTTGACCCAAACCAAAGAACAAGAGAATTGGCGTAGGACCCATAACCTACAGACATTTGTGAAGTTAGAAAAAAAAAAGGTATGTAAGATCATCATAGATAGCGGGAGCTGTGTTAATGCCATCTCAATTAGTGCTATCAAAACCTTAGGTTTATCTATGGTTCTCCATCTCAATCCCTATAAGGTATCCTGGATAGACTTAACTTCCATCCCTATTAATCTTATCCTGGATAGACTTAACTTCCATCCTCATTAAAATTAAATTGCCAAGTCATAATCCAACTATAATCCTATCAAGAAAAGGTGTGGTGTGATTTCCTTCCTATGGGAGTTAGCAGTATCATCTTAGGTCAACCTTGGTTATATGACCATGATGCTATCCTGTTTGGTCAATCCAACTCCTGCTCCTTTAACCACCATGGGAAGAAGCTTATGATAAACCCAACTTCATCTCAGGATTACATTAAAAGGAAATCTAATAACCTAAAAGAGAAGAAACTGGAATTAAATCTGATCAGCGCTAAAGAACTAGAGTGTGAGATGACTGAGGGTTCACCGGTTTGGATCTTAACTACTAAAAAAATTTATGATCAAATCCAAAAAGAACACTCTCAAAATATAGTAGAATTTTTGAAAGAGTTAGAATTTTTGAAAGAGTTACAAGATGTGTTTCCTGAAAAACTTTTCGATCAATTATTAACTTTAAGGGACATCCAACATACTATAAATCTAGTCTTAGAAGCCACTTTACCTAATCTTCCATATTATAGGATGAATCCCACTAAGCACTTCCTACTGAGCCACTTTGATGCCTCCAAGGTGGCCAAACTTTTCTTAGATGAAGTGGTTAGGTTACATGGCCTACCAAAAACCATTGTATCTGATAGGGATGTCCAATTCATGAGTTACTTTTGAAAAACCCTCTGGTACATATTAGGGACTAAGCTCAAATTTTTTACTTCCTACCACCCTCAAACCGATGGTCAAACTGAAGAAGTGAACCGAATCCTTGAAAACTTGTTGAGATATCTTGTAGGTGAAAACACTAAATTGAAACCTTTTGTTACCTAGAGTCGAATTTGCCTACAACAGTTCAGTTAATAGGACCACAGGCAAGAGTCCATTTGAGATTATCCATAGTTATAAGCCTAATAGACCCATAGATCTAATTCCTTTGCCCATACATGAATGAGTCTCTGAGTCAGCTAAATCATTTGCATAACATGTTAGAGATTTGCATAAGAAAATTATCAATAATATTAATTTGAGCAATGATACTTATAAAAATATGGCTAATTCCTGAAAGAGAGTTAAAGAATATACTAAGGGAGATTATATGATGATTAGGCTTAGACATGGGTGGTTTCCTTCAGGGACCGTGAAAAAGTTATATGTCTGTGGAGTTGGACCCTTCAAAGTAATAAAGAAAGTTGGACCTAATGCCTATGTGCTCGAATTACCATTCGAATTTGGCATTAGCTCAACCTTCAATATCTCATACCTAGTTGAGTATAGGGAACCAACAATAATACCTAGTGAGCCGTTTGGACCTGACTCTATTCTTGAGAGCAAACTTATACATGAGTGTCCACCAATAAATTTACCTAGGAGCGTAGAAAGGATTGAGCATATTTTGGATGACCAAGCTATTACTATTCGGTATAAAGGCTACCAATGTTATTTAGTTCATTAGCAAGGTCGATCAGAATCTGAGGATTCATGAATCACTCGAGAGGATCTGCAGTGCCTTGACCCAGACCTATTGGAGCAGTACCAGAGCCGGATTGACCCTTACTCGATAGGGTCAAGTTCCTTCCATCTCGAAAGAATTGGTGGGGGCACCAGGATCAGATAGAGGTTACTGAGCTCATTATGGAATTTTACTTTATGTTGGTTTGACTTTAAGTATTGTAATCAAGTTTTGTTAGTACGAGTCCAGTAATTTTATTTGAGTCAAGTATGAATCCAATAATTTTATTTGAATCAAATTTATTGAGTCAAAGTGTAAGAAGTTGAAGACCCAATACCATGAAGGACCATATTTAGTGTGCCACCTCAGCCCCACATGGGATCTCAATCAAAGTAGGCACCATCTACTCAATTTGAGCATCCCAAGATTTTCATAAAGTCGTCTCAGTAAAAAAGAAAGCAAATAAGCCCCCTATGGAAGGTGACTTGTCGTTCACTCCTTATGGAAAGCAGAATATAGCGTTATCTTCTGATCTCTTTTTCTTGTTTCAAGATGCCACCTATCTCCTTATTTAGGAAAGATATTCCCTAATCTTTTTTTCTTGTTTCAAGATGCCACCTATCTTCTTATTTAGAAAAGATATCCCCTGATCTTTTTTTCTTGTTTCAAGATGTCGTCCATCTTCTTATTTGGAAAAGTTATCCCCTGCTCTCTTTTCCTTATTTCAAGATGTCGCCTATCTCCTTATTTGAAAATAATATGGTGCCCTTATTTTCTTTTTTTTCGTATAATTCAAGGGTTAGGGTTTATTATAAAAACCCTCCCTTCTTATAAAGAACAAATGATGATTAATGAAAAGAGTCTTCTTCTATTTTCTGTGTTCTTGAGCATTGATACTCCGTGAGGGAGAGGGTGAGAGGCCCAACAAATATCCATTCCAACATCTATTCCAAGCATCCCAGCCTCAAGATGCTAAGATGCTATGATCCTTAGATGAAGTCTTCCTTGCCTCCAGAACCATCCGAAGGAAAGCCGAAACATCTATGGTAGCATAGCTTCGTCTTTCAGGCATTCATCCCGAGAGCTATGTAATTCAATTTTTTAGGACAAAGACCAACATTGCCTGGTAATCAGTCCCATCCCTTCTCATAAGTTCTATTTTGTTGAAGAAAGAGCATTGATGCTGCTAGATCACACTCCTTGAATGTCCACGAGCGTTCGGTAGCCTTCTCCAGCGTGCCAAGGATCCTTTGGCAAACTTCTCGCATTCGGAAGCCTGTAAAAAGTTTTAGGGACCAAAGATTCCAGTAGGAACCCTTCGACGCTCAAGTCAGTGCTCTGGGCAACAACCGTGAGCTTGAGAAAGTTCAAAAGAGAGAGAAAGGCTTAGAGCTCTGTGTGCCCAAATGAGCATTTAGGAGTGCTATGTCTTGTTACCTGGTCGGGGGTTCCTCTTACCCATTTTACTGATGCTCCTTGTCATCTAGCGAGTTATGTGAAGCCTAATAATGGATGATGACTTTTGGGGCTCATCTGATCTGAGTGGTTAGAACCTTTTGATGAATGATAACTTTTGTGGATGGAATGTCAGGGCTGATGTCTGTGAGACTTGATGTGCTGCCACTTGTCAGAGCATTTATGATGATGGCAGCAATGGTGAGGCTTGGTTGGAAAGCTTGGAGCCTGCCAGTCTTGGGGCATGATCTCTTGTCCTCTTTATGATAAGGGAAGCAATAGCATGGCTTGCTTCCTAGTGGTATGTCAGAGCTACATGCGCTGTCCCATCAAATATGAGCAGATGTAGTTGGTGGATCAAGTCTTGTCAGAGTGGGTGACCATTTGATTATCTTGTACCCTTCTTCATACGTGTACGAACAATGGTAGAACCAGGCATGTGGGCCCCATGCATATAGATTCCAATGTATGTAAGCCTCCTCGCTTCCTACGCTTGCCTGCCACGTTGCCATGGGCGTCCTCGCGCATGCACGGAACCAATGAGTGCAACATGGCGGCCATGAAGCGCAGCCGGGAGCCGAAGGCATGGAGTGGGAGCTGAAGGCCGGACCTGGAGCTAGGTTGTTGGATTCCAGAGGTAGCCAAGAGCAGGATAGCTAGGAGCTGAAAGCTGTTGAAAAGGAACCCGGAGCCCTGGGAGGAGCCGTGATGGGCAACCTCAGGAGCAAGGATGCCATGGAGTCCGAAGGTGGATCCGAAGTCAGGGGAAGACCCGGAGTTGGCTGTTTAGAGTCGAAGGCGGAGCCGAGATGGAGCTTGGTGAGAGCTGGCTATTGCTGGGACTCCACGGAACTCTCAAGGAGTCTTATCTTGGTTTGGAATCAAATGGGGACGACAGAGTGGACCAACTTCACCATATTCAGCCCCACTTGGAAGACCCAGGCACACCACGTGGCCCTTTGGGAAAATCCCATGCACATAGCCCTCTTGCCTTTATTTGGAGAGAGTGGAGATCATTTAGAGTTATGTAGATGTGGGGGAAAGAGGGTGTCAAACCTCCATGACTTGAGAACCAGACTTTGTCCCCATGCATTAATTGTAAGCACTTGCTGTCATGGAGGGCTTCGTCTAATCAATGACCTCATGTCATAATGGTCTCTCATCTGTGTTGGAAATAAATGTTTTAAGCCTTGAAATGCCTTGTAGAATAACAAAGACGAGCACTAGACAGCTAGATGAAGTTTGCTTGCAGTGACGGTGGAAAGGCCAAGCGAAAAGCTGGGAGACATCTTGGAATGGGATCCTAGTCGCGAACTAGGTAGAACCCCAAATAGCCGAGTGAAAACCCCGATCGAAAATGCCACCGAAAAGCATCAACTAGCCGAGGCCGACTGTGAAGGCCACCTAGAAATTGCTGGGGCCGCCTAGGAATCATCGGGGCCACCTAAAAAGCGTTGGGGCCGCCTAGGAAATGCCGGGGTCGCCTAGGAAGTGCCAGGGCTACCTAGAAAGCGCCGGGGCCACCTAAAAATTACTGGGGCTACCTAGAAAGGCTAACGAGGATGGGCCGACTTGCCGAGGCCAAGCCCAGATGCGGTCATCGTAGCCCATGGGGTCAACTGGCCCCATTAGATGCCCCCCACACTCCTTAAACTTGTGAGCCTTGCATCTGCCAAGCTAAAGGAGTGTAGAATTTTCTTATCTTTGCACTTGTCTCTTCATGCTAGCTTTGACTCTGATTTCTTCTGGAGGGATTTTTTTTACACAGCTTTTGATGTTGACAATTTTGGTCTGTCCTTGTGTGGACTTGTGACCTCGTCTGCATACTCTCTGAAGCTGTGCTTTTTTCTGCTCAAAAAACTTTAAGCAATGTTGAAGGTCAGTTGATTACCTTTAATCGACTAAGGGCAGCCAGTAATCTTCTCCCAATGCGAAGTCTGGAAGTGGATGCCAATCAACTATGAGCTAGGGTTGATCTTCCCCGCTGTGAGCTGACTTGGGGTTTCATCTTTTGCCATGAAGTCTGGAAGTCTTTTTGTTACCATTTGCCAACTTGGAGTTAGGAGGTCTTTTGCCAACTACTGATTTGAGGCTGCCAAGGCAGGCTTGGGGCTGCTGAGGCCAACTCGGGGGCTGTTGAGACCGCTCGAGGGCTGCTGAGACCGCTCGAGGGCTGCTGAGACTAACTCGAGGGCTGCTGAGATCGCTCGGGGGCTGCTGAGACCGGCTCGGAGGTTTCTTTGATCAGCTCGAGGGCTGTTAAGACCGTTTAGAGGGCTACTAAGATCGACTCGAGGGCTACTGAGACTGTCCCAAGGGCTACTGAGTCCAACCTGGGGGCTGCTAAGACCGACTCAAGGGCTGCTGAGACCGTCCCGAGGGCTAGATAGAGCGGCTAGCACCGTCAACTGTGAGCCAAGGAGTTGGTCTCTCCTAGCGGTAAGCTGACTTTGTCTTCTTGACTGGCTAAAGGTAATCAGCAATATATTGTAAATATATAATTTGAGTTAAGGTCTTACCTGGTTGGACATTGGCCATAGAGATAAAAAAGCTGTTGAGGCTGAGATAAGGCCATTGAGGCTGAAATAGAGCCGTTGAAGCTGAAATAAAATTGGATGGCTTGCTGGGGATCCTACTCAGATGGCATATTGGAAGCATCCATCATGGAGTTAGGAGGTCCATCTTCATTTCATGGGGAGACTGGACGATGAAGCAGCATGCGTGGAGCTCCTTTGTGGAATGTCTTTGGAGGAATTTGTCTCCTTTTGCTGAGTTGAATGCTTCAACATGTTGACTACCTGCCCCCCAGAAAATTATGTCGACCGAAGATAGGGGTACTAGTGCCAAAATCCGAGAGCAACTGGAACAAAATCTGCATGAGGTCCTGGGCTCAGTTTGGCTCTTGGGTGCAACAAAGAGAAAGAGAGGAGGGGAGAAAGGGGGAAGGTGGAGTCAACGGCCAAAGCCCCTTGTCCCCATTTCCTACCTTGTATTAATAGCACCAGCACCTCCAGCTTACCACCATCAGGAATTAAAATGCCCATAAATGCTTGAGGTGACTAGGAGTTAGGATGCTCATAAATGCCCGAGTTGACTGGCCATGGACAATGTCTCAAGTTCGTCCATTCTAGGAATTACTCTGCCACCGATGCCTTCATTTAGGGGGCTTCAAGGTGCTTTTACTGCTTAATCTATTGGGGATGCCTCCCAACATAACTACATAATTGGTAGAAGTCTGAGCGCGTGCCACCACATGAAGGCTTGCAATTTAGTGTCATAGGGCTATCTTTCCTTTAGCGCCCTCTATGTGAAGTCAACTTCATCGGTGCGAATATATTTTGTGCACGGCTTAGGAGCTCGGCATAGGATCTAGGAGGCTTCTTGTCTAGTGAATAAGTGAAGCGAAAGCGGCGAAGTCCCTGCTTCAAGGCCAAAGTGGCCACAACATCGTTGAGGTAATAAACCTCCAGGGTAGCCGTCCTGAAGCGGATCACAAAATCTCTTAGGGTTTCTTCCTCCCTTTGCCGGATGGAGAATAAGCTATATGCCACCCAAAAAATCCTTTGACAAGCATCAAAGCGCATCAAGAAAGTTCTCTCCAAGTGTCTGAAAGAGTCGATGTTGTGCAGAGATAGGCAAGAATACTAAGCGCGCGCAGCTTTTCGCAGAATGGTCGAAAAAACTATATATAAAAGGGGATCAGTTGCCCCTTGAACTTGCATAAGAGCCTTATAGCTCTTGAGATGGTCAAGTGAATCCGTGGTGCCATCAAATGGGTCCAACTGAAGAAGGCAAAACCTAAAAGGAATGGGCTCTTTCATCATATGGCGAGTGAGGGGTGGATGAGTGTCGTAGTCCATCTCTGCACTACAAGAAAATACTGAAATAGCGACGCAAATTTAGCGACGCATAATTGCGTCGCTAAATTGCGACCACTTTGCGACGCCTTTGTGACAACAAAATATTGCGACGCAATTAGCGACTCATTAGCGACTCAATTAACCAAAAAATCAAAAAAAATTAAATTTTTAATATTGCGACGCAAATATTGCGTCGCAATATTTTTAAATTAATTTTTTATGAAATATAAATATCAATAAAAATATTGCGACGCAATATTTGCGTCGCAATGTTTTTAACAGAATTAAATATTTTAAATAGCGACGCATTAGCGACGCAATAAAATAGAAATTAAAAAAATTATTTTTAATTTAGCGACGCACCAATTGCGTCGCAAATAATTGAAATGAAATTAAATTTTATAAAATCTAATTATCAAAAAAAATATTGCGACGCATCACAGTGCGTCGCAATGTTTTTAAAAGAATTAAATATATTAAATAGCGACGCATTAGCGACGCAATAAATTAGAAAATAAAAAAATAATTTTTAATTTAGCGACGCAATAAATGCATCGCAAATAATTTAAATGAAATTATTTTTAAAGTATAAATAGTTTACAAAATATTGCGACGCAAACAGTGCGTCGCAATGTTTTGAAAAAATTAAATATTTTAAATAGCGACGCATTAGCGACGCAATAAAAAGAAAATAGAAAAATTATTTTTAATTTAGCGACGCAACAATTGCGTCGCAAATAATTTAAATGGAATTATATTTTTTAAGTATAATATTTTAAAAAATATTGCGATGCCAACCAGTGCGTCGCAATATTTTGAAAAGAATTAAATTTTAAATAGCGACGCCTTAGCGACGCAATAAACTAGAAAAATAGAAAAATTATTTTTAATTTAGCGACGCACAATTGCGTCGCAAATAATTTAAATGGAATTATATTTTTTACAGTATAATATTTTAAAAAAATATTATGACGCCACCCAGTGCGTCGCAATATTTTGGAAAAAATTAAATATTTTAAATAGCGACGCATTAGCGATGCAATAAACTAGAAAATAAATTAAAATTATTTTTAATTAGCGACGCAATAACTGCATCGCAATTATTTTAAATAAAATTAAATTTTATAAATTATAAATATGAGAAAAATAATTACGATGTAACACATTGAGTTGCAATGTTTTTAAAAAATTAATTATGTTAAATAGCAACGCATTAGCGATGTAATAAGCAAAAATTAATTGAAAAATTATGTTTTAATATAGCGACGTACTTGTTGCATCGTAATTATTAGAATTAAAGTTAATTTTTTATATTATAATTATCATATTAAAAAATACGATGCAACCCTTTGCGTCGTTATATATTTAAAAAAATTAATTATGTTAAATAGCGATCGGTCCAAAATCGATCGTGACCGATCGAATAAGGGCTTGGATCGATCGCAACCCTCGGATCGTCGCCGATCGGACCGATCCCGGTCGAGATCGGTCATCGCCGATCGGGATCAGGGCTTGGATCGATCGCAACCGTCGGATCGTCGCCGATCGGACCGATCGCACGGTCCGAGATCGGTCGTGGCCGATCGGGATCAGGGCTTGGATCGATCGCAACCGTCGGATCGTCGCCGATCGGACGGATCGCAACGGTCCGAGATCGGTCGTGGCCGATCGGGATCAGGGCTTGGATCGATCGCAACCGTCGGATCGCGATCGGACCGATCGCCGCGGTCCGAGATCGGTCGTCGCCGATCGGGATCAGGGCTTGGATCGATCGCAACCGTCGGATCATCGCCGATCGGACCGATCGCAACGGTCCGAGATCGGTCGTGGCCGATCGGGATCAGGCTTGGATCGATCGCAACCGTCGGATCGTCGCGATCGGACGGATCGCAACGGTCCGAGATCGGTCGTGGCCGATCGGGATCAGGCTTGGATCGATCGCAACCGTCGGATCGCCGATCGGACCGATCGCAACGGTCCGAGATCGGTCGTCGCCGATCGGGATCAGGGCTTGGATCGATCGCAACCGTCGGATCGTCGCCGATCGGACCGATCGCAACGGTCCGAGATCGATCGTGGCCGATCGGGATCAGGCTTGGATCGATCGCAACCGTCGGATCGTCGCGATCGGACGGATCGCAACGGTCCGAGATCGGTCGTGGCCGATCGGGATCAGGCTTGGATCGATCGCAACCGTCGGATCGCCGATCGGACCGATCGCACGGTCCGAGATCGGTCGTCGCCGATCGGGATCAGGGCTTGGATCGATCGCAACCGTCGGATCGTCGCCGATCGGACCGATCGCAACGGTCCGAGATCGGTCGTGGCCGATCGGGATCAGGGCTTGGATCGATCGCAACCGTCGGATCGCCGATCGGATGATCGCAACGGTCCGAGATCGGTCGTCGCCGATCGGGATCAGGGCTTGGATCGATCGCAACCGTCGGATCGTCGCCGATCGACCGATCGCAACGGTCCGAGATCGGTCGTGGCCGATCGGGATCAGGCTTGGATCGATCGCAACCGTCGGATCGTCGCGATCGGACGGATCGCAACGGTCCGAGATCGGTCGTGGCCGATCGGGATCAGGCTTGGATCGATCGCAACCGTCGGATCGCCGATCGGACCGATCGCCCGGTCCGAGATCGATCGTCGCCGATCGGGATCATGGCTTGGATCGATCGCAACCGTCGGATCGTCGCCGATCGGACGGATCGCAACGGTCCGAGATCGGTCGTGGCCGATCGGGATCAGGGCTTGGATCGATCGCAACCGTCGGATCGTCGCGATCGGACCGATCGCAACGGTCCGAGATCGATCGTGGCCGATCGGGATCAGGCTTGGATCGATCGCAACCGTCGGATCGTCGCGATCGGACCGATCGCCCGGTCCGAGATCGGTCATCGCCGATCGGGATCAGGGCTTGGATCGATCGCAACCGTTGGATCGTCGCCGATCATCGCAATCGTTTATGTAATTAAAAATTTTATAAAATAATTGCGATGCGTCGCAATTATTAACATTAATAAATATAATCATTTATAAATATTATTCGAAATCACAATTATTATAATAAATTTAAATATTTTCATTTAAAAATATTTAAAAAATAATTGCGATGCAATTCTTGCATCGCAATATTTGTAATAAGTTTTTATTTTAATCATTTAAATTATTAAAAAAATATTGCGACGCCTTAGCGATGCAATTATTAGAAATAAAAATATTTTCCCGCCAGGTGATGGCGCCAATTTAGCGACGCAGCGACGCATTTATGGCGTCGCTATGTTTTCAGAAAATTATTATAAATATGTATTAACGATGGATTAGCGACGCCCTAGTGCGTCGCTAAGAAAAAAAAAAAAATTGCGACGAAAATGGCGACGCAATTTTGGCGTCGCTAATTCCCTATATTTAAGCCGGGCCTTCTCCTTTCCTCCTTCCGTCTTGACCTAGCGCCGCCGTGATAAAGCTCGAATCTCCGGCGCATCCCCGTCCTCCGGCTACCGATCGCATCCGACTCCGGCAACCCGGCGATCTCATCTCAACCAAGGTTAGCTCCTAATCTAAAAAAAAATTTTTTTTTATTTATTTCCCTACGGCCACGGCAACGGCATGACGGTGCCGTGGCCGGCAGTGGCCAGGCCACGGTGGCCAGGCCACTGTAATCAAAAAAAAATTTAACAGGGGGGAGGGGAGGAAATTTTTTTCTTGTCCGGCCACGGCCGTGGCCGCGGCCGGACAAGGCGGCCACGGCCGCTGCCCGTGGCCGTCTGGCCAAACAGTGGCCTGGCCACGGTGGCCAGGCCACTGTAATCAAAAAAAAATTTTTTTAACAGGGGGAGGGGAGGAAACCCCCCCCCCCCCCTTTCTTTTCTTGTCCGGCCATGGCCGTGGCCGTGCCGTGGCCGTCTTCTCCGGCCACGGCCGCTGCCGTGCCGCAGTGGCCTGGCCACGGTGGCCAGGCCACTGTAATCAAAAAAAAAAAAAATTTTTTTAACAGGGGGGGGGGAGGAAACCCCCCCCCCCCTTTTTTTCTTGTCCGGCCACGGCCGTGGCCGCGGCCGGACAAGGCGGCCACGGCCGCTGCCGTGGCCGTCTTCTCGGCCACGGCCGCTGCCGTGGCCGGTGGCCTGGCCACGGTGGCCAGGCCACTGTCAAAAAAAAAATTTTAACAGGGGGGGGGGAGGAAACCCCCCCCCCCCCTTACGGCCAAGTGGCCTGGCCACGGTGGCCAGGCCACCAAAAAAAAAAAAAAAACAGGGGGGGGGGGGAAACCCCCCCCCCCCCCTTTTTTCTTGTCCGGCCACGGCCGCTGCCGTGGCCGGCAGTGGCCTGGCCACGGTGGCCAGGCCACTGTCAAAAAAAAAATTTTAACAGGGGGGAGGGGGGAAACCCCCCCCCCCCCCTTTCTTTTCTTGTCCGGCCACGGCCGCTGCCGTGGCCGGCAGTGGCCTGGCCACGGTGGCCAGGCCACTGTCAAAAAAAAAAAAATTTTAACAGGGGGGGGGGGGGAAACCCCCCCCCCCCCCCTTTTTTTCTTGTCCGGCCACGGCCGCCGTGGCCGGCAGTGGCCTGGCCACGGTGGCCAGGCCACTGTGACAAAAAAAAAAAATTTAACAGGGGGGAGGGGGGAAACCCCCCCTTTTTTTCTTGTCCGGCCACGGCCGCTGCCGTGGCCGGCAGTGGCCTGGCCACGGTGGCCAGGCCACTGTGACAAAAAAATGTTAACAGGCCATTGGCCAGGCCAAAAAAAAAAAAAAATTTGTTTAATGGCTGTTTGGATAGACTGTCTTGATTATTCAATAATATTTGTAATGCTAGATATTTAATTACATAATATTTATGCAATAATTAATTTAAGCAGAATGTTTATGCAATAGTATTTGTGCATTTATACTCATTTACATTTGTTATGTCTTGATTATTTATATTCTGCTGCAAACTTAATGATGCATTAATTATGAAATGCTAAATAAAATGTTTTGTTGTAATTATTTAATTTCCAGCAACAAATTAGTAGTTTCAATGATTTACATTTTAGTATTCGCAAACATTTGTATTTGACACAATAATCTTAAAAAGTTAGTGATTACATGTATAATTCACAAGAAGTTAAGAATAACAAGCATAAGTTCGATTGTCTTCGGACTTCCATAATCACAGCACTTTATAACCTTTAGACCCGTTTGAGAATTTGTAAGCCTTAGTCTTGCAAATTCTCAAATTGTCCTGGTGGACAGTTTGGGAATATTTCTTGTGACATGTTAGTCTGCTATAATCATCGTTGGGTGAGATTTCGGTTTGTATTTGCTCATACGTTCTCCTAGTGTGGCTTATATACCACACATTTAGGAGAACATATGGGGAAATGCTGCCGAAATTTCAATGTAACCGATCGATGATAATTAATAGCAGAATAACATATCACAAAAAATATTCTTGAATGGGATAGGGCCTTACCTTTAGACATGGAGTGAAGGTAGAATTATTTAAGACACTTGAATTCTTGTGAAGTCTAATGATAAACGCACCGCCTTGCGGCCCGACACAAACTCAAGCCCTCTTTAGCCATGAACCTGTGCATCGGTCCTTGCTAGCACGCCAAGGATCGTAGCCGTGGCCGCCCTTGCATGGTAGGGACCTTAGTTCCTAAAAAAAATTTGGTACTTATAAATGATTTAAATGGTTGTTATTAACCTTAGTTGTGCCCAAGAAATAATTTAGTTATATATTTAGTAATACTAATATAGTTTTATTTTTTGGTTTCCTTTAATGGTTTACCAGACTTTGTATAAGTCGGTCAAAAATGAGCGGGACTCGCTCATGGATGTATGCAAGGATAAAAGATGGCTTGCTTAATCCAGATTTTCTGAATGGATTGGAAGAATTTATCGCATTTGCATGTAGCCAACCTGAATGGATGGATGGGCCTAGGATTAGGTGCCCATGCAACTTCCACAGGTGTCAGAATAAAGCCTACAGAGATGTGGAAACTGTTAAGGTGCATTTGTGTAAGAAGGGTTTTGTTCCTGATTACTATGTTTGGTACTGTCATGGTGAACCAGAGGATATTCCAGCAGCTGTTATAGGCCAACAAGAGTCAATTCCCGTAGATGAACCATTTGTGAATTTAAACACATATGAACAAATGGTGATGAATGCATCGGGTAATGAATTCAATCAGAATACATTTATGGAAGAACCAAATCCAGATGCACAACAATTTTATGATATGTTGCGTGCTGCAAATCAAGAATTGTATCCTGGTGTGAGGGTCATTCCCAGTTGTCTACAGCTGCTCGAATGTTGAATATTAAGGCAGAACATCGATTATCAGAAAAGGCGTTCAATTCTGTAGCTGGTTAATCAAAGAAATTTGCCAAATGATAATGTTGCCGCAGACAGTTTTTACGCAACAAAGAAGTTGTTGCGTGGGCTTGGGCTCCCAGTTAATAAGATCGATTGTTGCTTGAACAATTGTATGATATTTTGGGGTGAAGACTCAGAGCTGAGATGGTGTAAGATTTGTGGGCAATCGAGGTACAAAAACGAAGGGGAGCTAGTACAAGTAGGAGGAAAAGTGTGCCTTACAAGAGGATGCATTACTTTCCTCTTACCCCACGCCTGCAGAGATTATACAGATCTGAGGCAACAGCTGCTGATATGAGATGGCATGCCGAACATGAATCTAAAGAGGATGAAATGCGGCATCCATCAGATTCAAAGGCTTGGAAGCATTTCAATGAAAATCATCCTGATTTCGCTGAAGATATAAGGAATGTGAGATTAGGTCTTTGTACCGATGGCTTCCAACCATTTGGTCAAGCGGGGCAACAGTATTCATGTTGGCCTGTGATACTGACTGTATATAACCTTCCTCCGTGGAAGTGCATGAAAGATACTGCAATGTTTTTAACCGTTTTGGTTCCAGGACCATCAAATCCAAAGGAAAAGATTGATGTCTTTCTGCAACCGTTGGTGGCCGAATTGAAAATGTTGTGGGAAACAGGAGTGGTAGCCTACGACATTTCTATGAAACAAAATTTCATCATGAGAGCTGCTTTGATGTGGACAATAAGTGATTTTCCGGCATATGCAATGTTGTCTGGTTGGAGCACTGCTGGACGTCTGGCATGCCCTCATTGCATGTATGATTCGGATGCATTTACATTGCAGAAGAGTGGTAAGCAGTCATGGTTTGATAATCATAGGAAGTTCTTGCCCCCAAATCATCCTTACAGGCGTAACTTGATCGCCTTCCGGAAGAACAAAGCAGTCACAAAATTTGCCGAACCGGTTAGGTCCGGCACGGATATATTTGATTCTATAGAGCATTTGGGGTTGAGGTATGCTGGGAACCAGATGCAGATAGAATAAATGGCCGTATATGTAAAGAACATAACTGGAAGAAGCGAAGTATATTTTGGGATTTGCCTTATTGGAGCACAAATCTCATCCGGCACAACTTGGATGTTATGCATATCGAGAAAAATTTCTTTGATAACATATTTAACACGGTGCTAAACATCCCGGGAAAAACAAAAGACACTGCAAAGTCAAGAGAAGAACTTAATCAGTATTGCAGAAGAGGTGATTTGAGAAGGAGTGCCGACGGGACCTATCCTAAAGCCTGTTACACTCTTGACAGAAATTCACGAGAAGTTTTATGTAACTGGCTTAGAGGGTTAAAATTTCCAGATGGTTATGCCTCAAATATCGGTAGGTGTGTGGACATGCATAAGCTCAAGTTGTTCGGCATGAAGAGTCACGACTGCCATGTTTTCATGCAACGGTTATTGCCTATAGCTTTTCGTGAGTTGCTTCCGCAACATGTCTGGAAGGCATTGACAGAGCTCAGCTTATTCTTCAAGGAGTTATCTGCCGCAGTCATTACTTCTGCATCCATGGCAAGGCTTGAGGAGGAAATTCCAATTATTTTATGCAAGCTGGAGCGAATATTTCCTCCCAGTTTTTTTGACTCAATGGAGCATTTACCGGTTCACTTGCCATACGAAGCGAGCATAGCTGGTCCCGTGCAGTATCGCTGGATGTATCCTTTCGAGAGGTAAATATATACATCATTAAGACATGTTGACATTTCAAATATTATTTCATTGCGAAAAATTGGTTAATTTTTTGTTCAACTTTACATATAGGTATCTTAAGAAGTTAAAAAATAATGTGCGTAATAAGGCAAGGGTTGAAGGTTCTATATGCAATGCACACTTGGTCGAAGAAGTTTCAGCTTTTGCCTCGCATTACTTTGAGGGTCACGTCCACACGAGGAGCCGAAATCTTGGTCGTAACGATGACGTATGTGTGGACGAAGGAGAACCTAATGACGGTAGAATATCAATTTTTAAAGTATCGGCCGTTCATTTGGGGGCAGAAGTCAAGAAATCTTAGCGATATGGAGTATAATGCAGCACATTATTACATCCTAATGAACTGTAGAGAAGTCGATCCATATATTGAGTAAGTGTATACTTCAATGCTTAATTAAAACTTCTAAATTTAAATTATAATATACCATAATATTTAATTGCTAACAGTAGTTTTAATCCTTTTCATCCCATAAGGATGTATTGTGATAGACAACGACAGATGAATCCCGACATCAGTCAAGTTGCAATTGGGCAGAAGTTAGAAACGGAGTTCGCTTACTGGTTTTATGAATTTGTGAGTAGTATCACTCAATCAATTTCAATAATGGCTTTATTTTTTGAATTGGATTGTGAATAGCTTATTAATTTATAGGTAAACGGTCCATGGTCACAACCGACAATATTTTCATTAAATGTCTATCGCAATGGCCATTGAAGACCGTAACAACCTCTACTGGCTATTTTGTTAATGGGTACAAATTTCAGATTGAACGATTAGCAGCTTCAAGAGGCACGCAGAACTGGGGCGTGTGTGTTAAAGGAGAAAGTGTTGGAGCAAATATGCAGGATTATTATGGAAAGTTAGTAGAGGTGGTTGAAGTTGAATATCCCGGTTGGCCTATGAAACGAACCGTATTGTTTCGTTGTGATTGGTTCGATCCGACAGTTCCTGTGGGCAAAAGGGTTCATAACGACTACAATTTGGTTGAAGTGAACCATCGACGAAGATTGCAGAAATATGACCCATTCATCCTTGCATCCCAAGCTCAGCAAGTGTTTTACTGCGGATATCCAAGTTTGCGCAACGACAAGCGAGATTGGTGGGCTGTTTCTAAAATCGTCCCACGTTCAACAATCGTATTAGAGGAGAGTTCATCAAGTCAATCAACCGAGTGCCCTGCATTTCAAGAGGATGAGATGGAAATGCATGCAATTGAGGACGACACAAGGGCTCCTGAAACATCACTTAGAGATCCAAATGGTGATGTCCAAGAAATTGCGGATGCAAATGTTCGGTTTCCTTCCGATGATAATGAAACTGAATCGCAGTCCGATACGGCATCGGATGTTGAACCAACATTTCACGAAACAAATGACACCGATTAAACATAGAGGTTTTTTAAAATTTAACTTTTTTTATAAGTGTTAAATTTACATAGTCAATCATTAATCGTAATTTAATTGTGTGAATCTTTAGTATTTTCAGTATGACGGGCAGAGGTAGATCTACCGACGACAGGGAGTGAGCAGGACGTAGCCCTGCATCAGATCACATGAGCTCGGAGATGGAGAGTTTGGATCTCCAGCAGAGGCGCAGCCTTCGATCTCTCAGTATTACCATCCAGCCGATCGGCACAGACCTCCGAGAGTTCTTCCACCGGCCGCACCGTACTTCGACTTGGATGCTCATGGGCTGTAAGTATATACTAATTAAAAATATATGTTTATGTTTTTAAGTCAATTACTTATAAACATGCATTTTTTTAATAGATTTATTGAGCAGCATCATGTATCCAGCCACATCAGCTCCATATTTCAGAGGCGTGCAGATCCCAGTGGCTACGATTGGCGCCACGTATCTGCCAGCCACGAGGGAGTTTTATTTTTCTGAGTTTCAGGTAAACTTATTAAATACAATTTATCACTGATATAAAATTTTTAATCTTAATAAATTCTGAAACTAACTGTTTATTTTAATGCAGAAAAAGTTTACGTGGGACCCTGCCAGCCATGATGCCATTAGGGCAGCATGGGAGGCTCTTACGGACGCCGATACTCCGACATGCTTCATCGTTGGAGGTCATCGGGTCAGCGTCCTGCGCATGTGCCAGAGGGTATTTGGCACGAGTGGCAGCAGGCCTGGCAGTCCGATGGCTGGCGCAGGAGGTCCGCATCAGCCAGCACGAACCGCCGATCTGAGAAGGGCGGTCCTGGCACGGGTCTCTCCCGTCATACTTCGGGCTCCATTTCGATTCAGGAGCACAGACGCGTATGGTAAGAAAACATAAATATTTTAATTACTAATTTAGTTATTTACAAATATTTGTATTAATATCATTTTTTTTATTGTTATAGTCTGAGCAGGAGGGCGGAGATCCTGGTGAGTTTCGTCTATTCAGGGCGACACACACCAGGAGGGACGGTTCCTGGGTCGATACGCGATCACGGGAGGTTGCGGTAAGAAATTAGATTTATGTAGTATCTGTTTAATTTCTAAAATTTTATTTCGAGAAATTTATTAACTCATTTATTGTTGATTTCATAATTTCAAAGACACGAGTCGAGGAGCTTCGCTCCCAGGCATCGCAGGTCGACTCTACTGATGGGGAGACGCCCGTCGAACTCTCAGCAGAGGAGAGTCGACGTGTGTTTTTGGAGGCTGTTGGTGCCCAGCCACGAGACCGCAGGGTCTATGGTCTGGGCACTAGAGCTTCTACATTTTTTCCCCATCAGGCCTCCAGCTCGCGAGTTCCTGGTGATATTCCTCCCGAGCGTTTAGAGGACTTCGCAGATCTATTGCAGAGGAGGTTCGCAGGAGGTCGAGCAGGATTTTGAGGATCGTATGCGAGGCCGGGATCAGGAGGTTGCAGACATGCGAGATGAGATGCATTATTTGCGGGATATGGTTAGCCGCTTGTCGCAGAGTCTTCAGCCTCCACAGCCTCCACGTGATCGTTCAGATTCTTGATGTATTTTTTTTTTCTTTTTTATGTTGTAAAAACTTCAAAATTTTAATATATAAATTA